>JAJOZX010001769.1:425000-797395 GCA_023014485.1 Bathynomus jamesi
GTTAGTTTGTGTATATGTTGGGGTATTATTTTGGCTGCGACAGATACCCGCGTGTGAGGTGTGAATGCCGCTGTTAGAGTGGGTAATGCTGTTTATAGTCTTGTATAGCCTGGATGTATCTGTAGAGTGGTTTAGTGTTATACATAGTTATAAATAGTCTCTACTCTCTTGTGACTAAATTTATCTCACTACGTTATATTTATACATTGAATGTGCTACAGTATGTACGACTATTAGTTTATAAATAATTATTGATAAAATATGTTTTTATTGATTTTTAAAATAAAGTATCGGTATCGGCAAAATATCGTCCTATTTTGAGTATCGGTATCGATATCGTTGGAAAAATGAGTATCTGTATCGGCCAAAATTTTTATATATATATATATATATATATATATATATATATATATATATATATATATATATATATATATATTAGACATGGGTTTCTATTACTATTACTTTATTTTTCATCTATTACTACTACTATTGTATGTGGGGTATTTCACTCATTTGAAAAGTATCTTCATGTCTATATAAATGCAATTAGAATCAGTGTGTTAACAAATATTTGTTTCAATCAAATCATTACAATTTCAGATACTGTAGGTCTTCATAAATTTTACTTTATTGAAGGAAAAATTTGCCACAATATTAGTTCACATATGTTTATTTTAGTTTAGAGTAGATTTAGTTAATGTTTTGTTATTTGTTCACACAATATGTCCATTGCCACTGTAATAGAAAAGTAATAGACCATTATCTATTACTTTGTCGTATATTATCATTACAGCCAAAAAATTATGATCTGTTACTATTACTTGAAAAATCCTGTAATAGTCTATTACTATTACCCCATGTCTGATATATATACATATACAGGGTGAGTCACGACGAAATGTCATAACTTCAAAAGTTTATAGCTGAGGTCATTCCCAGTCAAAAACTTAATATGAACATAGCTCCATAACCGTTAAGAATCGGACCTATGGATGTTTGAATTTCAAGCATGCGCATGCGTGACCTTGAACTGAATTGGTAGTTACCTACCGAACCGAACTAACTACGCAGTAGTGTGTTGTGTTTCACAGCGTGCAGTTGATGTTTTGTGCGTTTCGAGTGCCTTTTACGTTTTCAAATGCCGAATATGCCAATACGGTGTATGTTTACAGATTTTGCGATGGAAATACTATTACTGCTGTCGCTGAATACCAGCGGCATTTTCCAAATCGAAGAACTCTGGATCGACGAGTGTTTAGCAACGTTTTCCGTTGATTGCGGGAGAGCGGTTCATGTCATAGCTTTACTGTTTTTTCTGAGCCTCCGGTACAAGAAGATGTGGCTGAACAAGAAAACATTATTCAGATGGTACAGCGGAGTCCTCATGTTAGTACGCGAAGCATTTCCACACGTCTTAGAGTTCCTCAAACGAGAGTATGTAGAACGTTACACGAAGAAGGCGTGTATCTATACCACGTACAGCACAACCGCTGGAATTTTGTAATTGGCTCAGTGCCGATTGACAATTCCATCGATACGTCTTGTTCTGTGATGAGGTTCAGTTTACCCGCGACGGTGTCAACAACACTCGTAATTCACATCTGTGGTCAGAAATGAATCCTCATGCCATTGTGGAAAGTAATTCTCAACATCGGTTCAGTGTCAATGCGTGGTGTGGTATTTTATCTACGGTCAACTGATTGGTCCGTTTATCTTCGAAGGTGGTCTTACAGGTGACATTTATCTACTATTTCTGCAAGACGAACTCCCGTCACTGTTGGAAGATGTACCTTTGGCAACATGATTGCGTACGTACTTCCAACAAAACGGAGCTCCTCCCCATTTTGGCCGTGCAGTGAGAACGCATCTCGATGATCGCTTCCCTGGTCAATGGATCGGTCGTGGTGATGCAAAAAATTGGCCACTCAGGTCTCCGGACCTAATCCCTCTAGTTTTTTATCTGTTGGAGCGCATGAAAGAGCTGATGTACCAGAGGAAAGTGGAAACACGAAATAAATTGCTCCGTCGCATTTTGGTTGCTGCAGCCCTCATAAAGGACAATCTTAATGAACTAATGAGAGCTACATGCGCGATTCACAGACGAGCCGCGATGTGTATTGAGGCCGAGGGTAGTCATTTTGAACAGTTATTGTAAATTCATTCTTATTTTTAAACATTCAGATATCCATAGCTCCATAACCGTCAACAATCGGGCCTTTGTTCATATGACATGAATGACTGGGAATGACCTCAGCTATAAGCTTTCGAAGCTGACATTTCGCTCACCCTGTATATATACAGGGTGTTTCTCAAACGGTCTGCCATACTTTGGGGGAGTGATATCGAGTAAAAAAGTTAATACAACATCGGTGTATTTCCAACCGTTGCGGAGCTACGGACGTTTTAAGGTGCACGGAAAAAAATAAACGAGAGTATTAATCTGATGTATTTATTGCTACATTTTATGAGATACACCTTATAAATGTTTAAAATGTCCACCTCGGCTTTCAATGCACAGCCTTGCTCGTTCCGAACAAGAGTCCAGTGTCCATTGAATAATTTCGGGGTGTTCTCGTATGTAAGCAGCGGCATCCATAATCCGACGCAAGAGTTCCTCTCTCGTTTGTACTTTGGTCTTGTAGACCATCCATTTCATTAGGTCTCATAAAATAGTCCAGTCAAATTAGCATGAAAACAGGCAAATGGTGGAAAAAATTTATAAAAAGATGAAATTTTGCATACATACTTCTGAAGGCTATAGAAATAAACATCAAAAGAGTTCCCCTCCGTCGAGTGCAGCATCCCCCTTTTTTGACCCCCAACTCCCCTAAGGGGGGTCTGCGACTACATTTTCGCTGTTTTGTGCTAAACGGTGCATCGGACGATAAAACTGCATATAGACAAAAATGTTGGAAATGTAATTTTGAACAAGATTGTATCTATGCATTTTTCCCGTAGAAGTTAGTTTTTGTGGAATCCACGTCTGAAGTGTGGACAGACTTTTAGCGTGCAGCGAGAAATTTGCTTCTGGTGCTCAGTTTTTGGCAAATAACTCACAAACGCCAAATTTTTCATTAAAAATGCATATAGTTGAAATTGTAGAGCGGAAAGTTCTCTATTGGGTTAAGTGAAAAACATATGCATGAAGTAGATTTCAAAGGTTTTCTGACTCATTCAGTAGAAATTAACTTATATAATGCAAACTCATTTCCACACCACCTTTGAGGTAGAGTTTTGGGCGCGTTTTTTTTTAGTGGTTTCCCCAGTAGGCCTATTCCACGTTTTTTTTTTTGTTTAAGTTGATGTCATTAAGTACTCGAATAGTCCTCTTCATCAATCATAATAAGGTCATCAGTGGGATCATCTACAGTTTCGGAATTCAGGCAACTTTGACCTAATTTGCAGCCACATGAAATAAGTTTCGAGAGATTTGCGGGGGCTGGTGCCTCAGTTGTGTAGACAGGTGATAGAGAACTGCAAATTTTTTTCCAGCCCCACAACTCAGGCTGTAGTGTTTCTCCTCGCCAAGTTTGAACTTTGTGAAAGACACGATAAGAATGTTGCCTAGCTACTGCAGAAGTGGGCGGAAGACCTGATAAGAACGCAGCATTTTTTGAATGACTGACAGATTTGTTAAAAGAAAGAAATCTGTCATGATTGAGATTTGTTTCAGTGTGTGGAGCTTTATACAGAGCGAGAATGAGACGCTCTCCAGCGGCTGCAACTTCATCATGAGTCGATTGAGGATTGTTGAAAACCGATACCATATCTTGCAGAGAGTCATCGTTGTTGAGGAGATTGATCGTTTTCATTTTTCCAAATCCGTAAAATGAGGACGTTGTGTCGCAACCACTAAATGCATGAGCTACCAAAACTGATTCTTTGCAGTTCTTTAGAATATTGGAGCATTGCAAATTTCGAGAACTATAAAGTCTTGCTTTGAGGTTTCCCTGTGCTTCTTTTGAATACATAATATCTTTGTCTTCTGGAGTAAGAGCAATAAGTAGAGTAAGAAGATCTACATCCTGTCCAACTATAACAACGGAGTCATGCTGATAAGATGCATTGATAGCACTTTGAATAATTAGTACATCAGCATCATCTGCAGCAATATGTGTCTCAATACCATCGTTCTCAAATCTCTGTTTCAATTGCATAATTAGACGCTCCTTGTTTTTTGGATTACTCAAGCATTTTTCCTTAGGTCTACGTAGTTAGAGCCGTATTCTCATCAAATAAGATTTCAGCTGAAATTCGTTTCAAAAGTCTTTGTTGACGCTCGATGCTCTTTGTATTGACTTCATTAGTTGAATAACCATCAAATATTATAGTTACATCTTCAGCGTAATGTTTTCTAATGAACTGGACATAAGCAGCATGAACGTCTGCAATTTTGCCTTGCTTCGGCCAAACTACACGGTGGATTAAGTTACCTCCATCAGTGACATATTTCCACCATGATAATTTAACTACTCGTTCTTCGACAATGTTGAAAATGTCATACAAAGATGATGATTTCGTCTTTCTCATCAAACCTGTTTCGTCAAATATGGAGTGCGGAAATGAAGCCAAGTCTTGCGGCAACTTTACATTGCAAATTATTCTCTGAAATAATTGAGTGGTGTCAACCTCTATGATGTCATCTGCGACTTTGACACTGGTATTCATGTAAGAAATTGACTTCACTCTGTTGCTGCGTTTTACTGTAAAATCTCTAAAAGTGCCTTTGCCTTTTATGGCTTCATCCATCAATTTCTTGCCAATATCTTTAGCTTTGTAGCAGTTTGTTTTAAGTTGCAACCAGACCATTCGACAGCGAAACGAGCTCTTCTGTTTTGATGAGTGGAGAATGCTGCTGAAGCCATACAACAAACTTCTGAAGATCCTCTTCGTCCTTCTTAATCCTTGAATATCTCAGTTCGATATGCTGAAAACTACTACTGGTTCGAATCCCACAAAACTCTTCCACATTCTCGCGTACGTGGTGAGCTACTGGCAAACCAAAGATCCATTTATTCAGAACACACACTGTGAAGCCTCTTCCGTGAGTGATGCCTCCAACACACTTCATATTTTTCATTAATGTCTGCTCGATAGTCATATGAGACCATACACCACTCCAGCACTTGTCTGGACGTCGAATTGTGAAGTAACCCTCTGATGTGAATCTGTGAAACTCCTTGTCTGTCATCTTGAGATGAAGATAATCCATATCTTGGAGGTAGAGCTGGCTGGCAGGACTTGGCATACAAAAAATGTCCACTTGCGTGAAAAATGGGCAGCATAGCTCTAATGCAATCTAAATGAAGCTTCCAATTTCCTACGCGCTCTGCCTGAATGAAATGTAAAGCGATAGTCACAAGATCAAAATATTGTAGCCATAATTGAGCTCTCTCTCCTTTTTGCTTGAGTGATGTCATGTGATTTATGAACTGCATATGGAGCCCTTTAATTACATCATCGTTTTTCACAGAGTCAAATGTTGGAGGCAGATCTTTAAAAGTAGTGAGAATTTGTTGTACATATTGTTTGTCAGTGGTATCTGCTGTGACTTCATGAAACATGATCTTTGCCAAAGCGCAGTATATTAACAAATGTGCTCGAATGGCTCGTGCATAGGCGTGGCCAGAAAGCATATGAGGTACGGATGAAGAAGCAAATACTGTGGACCATAGGTCTGATAGTTCACTGCCTCCCATAATGTAGCCAATTGATCCGAGATAGGACATTAAAAGATGAAATCCTCCTAATCTCACAATAACGTTCGAAAGTTCACCTTCATGATTTTCATTTCATTGTGTTGTACTCTGTTGGCGGCAGATTAACGAAAGGTAATGCAAGAACCTTTGACTGCTCATATGGCAGAGTACCCATCATGACTTCCATAAAACTTTGCCACGATGGAAGAGAGGGTGTCTGCAAAAATTTTCCGAACATCCACAGAATATCCTGGTTCGAGGGCATTGTAACATTCTTGCAAGCTTCATCATTGTACACCTTTTGCAATTTCAATTCATTCAAACCAGCACTTCGTTTTCCTCGAAAAGTTTGTATTTCCATTTGTCCAATGCTTGCTAGCTCTTTTGAAAAAGGAATGGTTCGCAATTTTGAAATTTCCTGATTTATTACCATCTTTGCTGGTGTTATACATTTTATTCCGCCCATCGAGTGAAATGTTCCTTTACCAGTTAAGGTCTTTATATTAAAATCTGCATTGTCAAAAACATACTGACAGAAAGAATCTTTGTCCAAATCAGGTTTCCAAGATTTAACAGCGGATGCCTCGAACAATACATCATCATTATAGCTTGAACAAAATCCCAAATTTGACACCGCAGTGACAATGCTTTTGGAACCCACTTTCCGAAATAAATACACAGAGAGACCAAGTAGTATGGAAGACAGAAATGAGCGCTGTCTTGTTGCAGCAATTATAGAATGAGCGATTGCAGTACACTGTTTTGCTACTTTTTTCTTTTCGCATTTTCTGCTTTTTAGGATAACGGTGTCCAAAAATGCTTGCAAAGTTTTGGGAACCACGTCATCTGCATCCTTCATAAAGTCTGTAATATCCGGGTAATCCATTGTGTTATAAGCAGTTGTCCTAATATCCTCTCGAACTATAGTAGCTGCAGCTTCGACGATTCTTAAGCGCTCATCTTTCTCATTTGTTTTTCTTTCTTCGTACCAGGAATTGATAAGTTTAAGTCCGGAGCCACGGAAACAACTGGTGGTCTTTTGTTAGTTTGTACAAACATGACTCCATCCCCGTATGCGTTTGCTAATTTTGTTTTCAGTGTTTTTTCAGTCATCGATGACCCTTCTGGTAAATGTTGTTCAACTTTCCTCATTAAGTCATGTAAAGAAAATTGGCATTCCTCACAGTCATCAATGAAGGAGCACAGCTTTTAGAAAGCAGAAGCCATGTCTTCATCCTGTGGACGTCCTCTTTTTAGAGTTGATGGTCGGTTGCATGCAAATTTAGAGTAGCATTTTCCGTGATAGCGCGCTGCTTCTGCTACAAGACACATCACGCTGTTTACTCGTCTTGACACTTTCTCACCCCACTCGTCGTTCCTTTGTTCGGCATCCTTCAGTAGTTTATCTTTCACAGTCAAAGTACGAATCTCGCACATTACTTGGCGTTTCTCTGCAGGAATGTCACATTTTTCACCACAAAACAAACGATTCCTTTCGAAATCAAATTGTTCTTCTGATAGCAATGTACACTCATTCAGTTTTTTAGCTTCTGCTTTTTTCAAATCCCTGGCAATGTTTCTCTCTTTAATATACTCACGTCTACAAACTTTATGCATTTCAATTGTATTCACTTTCTTCAATTTTTCAAAATGGCCGTCTTTTCGGATTTGACTTGCACGTCTTAAGTTCTCCATTCCGTCTTTTACAACCACTGTTTCTCCATCTGCTAAACTTTTATCACAATAAAAACATTCACTTATGCACGCCATACTGAACACAGACATATTCTAAGTGATACCTGCAAAAGAAAATGTTTTGAATGAATCAGGAAAAGCTTCAAAATTTTTACAGAAATATGGTTTTCACTTAACCCAATAGAGAATTTTCCGCTCTACAATTTCAACTATATGCATTTTTAATGAAAAATTTGGCGTTTCCCTTAATTTCTGGTGTGTGTCACTAAACACTTGCCTGCTCGGTATTCGGCGGTTCGGAAAACGTTTTCGACATTCCTCAACTGCCGCTCTGATGTTACCATCACATAATCCATAAATGAAATTGATATAAGCGTCTTCAGCGGGTGTGAACTGTTGATTCATTTTGATTGTACACCTTAGCGCAACACAGTGTCTCGGACCACAGATCAGAACCAACTGAAAGAAAAAACTGAGGATTAGTAGTGGTAACTTCGTTAACCGAAACGATCACTAGTGCTGCCATCTATCGAATTACACACAAGTAAGGATTTGTTGTTTGTACATCTTAAAACATCCGTAGCTCCGCAATGGTTGGAAATAGCACCGATGTTGTATTAACTTTTTTACTCTATATCACCCCCCAAAGTATGGCAGACCGGTTGTGAAACACCAGGTGTATATATATAAACACACACACACACACACACCACACACACACACACACACACACACACACACACACACACTACAGCCTTGGCCAAAAGTATTAGCCACCCTACTTATATGGGTAATAATGTTATTCCTGTCTTGAGGTTAGAAAAAAATATAAAACAAGAAAGTAAGTTTATTCTGAAATATTTTAATACCTAGTACACCCACCATTTGTTAAGCTTGAATGCGTCTTGGCATCGAATCGACTAATTTTTTGCAAGTTTCAATAGGCATTTTTTCCCATTCTTAAAGAAGCTTAGCATGAAGTTCAGCTTGCCTAATACTACCCACAGATGTTCTATGGGATTAAGGTTTGGACTTTGGGGTGGGCGGCACTCCAAAAGTTTGATTCATTTCGCGTCAAGCCAATTTCGAGTTGCTCGAGATGTGTGGCAAGGTGCATTATTTTGCTGGAATGTAATGTCACCTTTGCTTACTCCTGGGTAAAGCTTTTCCATAGATGGGTCCAGAACTTGCTCTAACATGGCAGTATACAACGAGGAATTCATCCTCCCCTGGCACAAAAGCCGTTTTCCAACTCCTCCAGAAGACATGCACCCCCAAACCATTATGCTACCTCACAAACGTTGCACCAGGAGAGCTGAAAATCTGAAAGAATCCAAGAGAAATCAAACTTTTTATGATTTCCTATAAGATCCAAAAGGCAGGGTATTTATCAATTTTGATAGTACAAGGAAATAGAAGGAGGGTTTTACTATAAGGTTGTAACATATTCTGCTCGATTTTTTAGTTCATTCAGAACAAAAATTAAATGACATAATGACAAATTAATCATCAATATAATTCTCTTCTTTTTTTATAACCTCCTCCCACTTGTAGAAAAGTTTTTTTACGCTATGTACGTTCGAAGAAATCCCTTGGTTTCGAGTTAAAAAAAAAGCGATCACTTCGTTTTCGATAGCTTCCCTGGATTGCAACTTTTGTCCATCTAGGTGGTGGTGCAGACTTCTGAGTAAATGGTAGTCTGAAGGTGCAATGTCCGGAGAATAAGGTGGATGAGGCATTTTTTTCCAACCAAATGCCTCCAATTGAGCAGTGGTGATTCGAGAAGTGTGAGGGCGCGCGTTATCCTGGTGGAATAGAACACCTCTGCGATCAATTAATGCAGGACGTTTTTCTTGTAATGCCATCTTCAATCGTTGGAATTGTTGGCAGTAGGCTTCAGCTGTGATTGTTTGATTATCTGGCAGAAGCTCAAAATGAATAATTCCTTGCATACCCCACCAAACGCGCAGCAAAATTTTCTTTGGATGGGGTTCATTCCTTGACTGAGGTTCAGGCTTTGTTTCACGGCTAAGCCACTGATGGCGACGCTTAATATTGTTATATAGGACCCATTTTTCATCCTCAGTGACGATCCGATTCAAAAACGGTGCCTGCAGTTGCCGAGAATGCAGTGATGTGCAAATATCGATTCGATGTTGAAGATTCGCTTGACAAATCATGCAGAACCCATTTTTCAACCTTCACTACTTTTCCTAAGAGCTTCAAATGACGATGAATGGTCATATGGCTAACGCCGAGTTGCAGGCCAAGTTCTCTTACAGTTACCGTTGGGTTTTCCTCCACTGTTGCTTTCAGCAACTCTTCATCTAACTCATTTGGTCGTCCTGTTCGTTGATAATCTTTCAGACTGAAGTCTCCATTTCTGAACTTCTCAAACCATCTCCTACACATCCATTCGCTCACATTATTTCCATAAACTCTTTGAATGTTTCTTGCGGATTCACTAGCGTTAGATCCTTTATGGAACTCTTACAGCATCACATGTCGAATATGCTCTTTCGTGGGCTCCATGTTTTTTCAATTACTGTAATATCGTAGCGGTGGCGTTGTAGATGTATGAAAAACACCAGAGAAAATGTTCATTAGCCTAATCCAACACTAGACTAAGTCATTCTGTATCATTCTGTTAGTGATAAAACCTGTGCGAACCTGTCGCCGCGTGTATTTTGCATCATTTCTAAAACTATTTTACATTATCTTGAGGTTATTCTATTATCTATTGTCCGTTTTCTAATTAAGCAGAATTTATGTTACAACCTGATACTTACCTCGAAGTTACTTTCGTCTGACCAAAGCACTTTTCCCCAATCTTCGGAGGTCCAATGTAGGTGTTTTTTTGTCCATTCAAGTCTCTCTCTTCTATTTGTCTCAGACAACCATGGTTTCTTTCTGGCTTTTCGTGCCTTTAGATCAGATTCTACAAGCCGCCGCCTCACTGTTCTAGATGACACACTTTTGTTTTTTGCTTGGGATAGCTCTGCAGCTAGCTCAGATGATGTTTTTTGGCGATTTTGCAAAGATGAGCGTTTCAAGAATCGATCCTCCCTAGCATTAGTAACCCTCTTTCGCCCACTCCTTGGCTTAGATGCATGGCTCTTTGTGTCCTGAAGACGTTTTAAAGTTGTTCGAACAGCGCACTTTGAACATATAAATTTTCTTGCAATTGAAACTTGCGAAAATCCTTGAGAATGAAAAACCTCGATTTTACCCCTTTCAGATTCGGTTCTCTCTTTTCTTACCCATTGTTCGAAACTTATGGATATCTTTGAAAAAATCATAAACATTTTGATAAAGTTTTCAAGAAATTAACCATGGAAGCAGGTTTTTATAATACTTAAATTTTTTTTAGAAAATAGGTGGAACTCTCAAAAATTTAAATAAATTAAAATACCTCGGCAAAAGTGCTCGATGAAGGTGCAAATTAGTCATATTATAATGACAGAACTCTAAACTAATTATTTCATTGGTCGAATATTATCTATAATCACCATAAGCGAAGTTTCAGGGAGTGGCTAATACTTTTGGCCAAGGCTATATACAGGGTGGGCGGAAAGTAGCTCCCTATTTTGGATTGGTAAAAAAATACGTATATTATCCATTTATTTCAGAAGAAATAATATGAAAAGGTAGGCATACATGGTAGGTTTTCTCTAAAATTCAATGTGGACTCCAACTCTTTCCACCAGCTTCTGGAGCCGCCCAGGAATGGCGTCCACTGACTTTAGCAGGAACTCCGGCGGGATGGAGGACATGACTTCCCGAATTCGGTCCTCCAGTTCTTCCAATGTCCTCGGTTTGGTGCGGTAGACTTCTTCCTTTACCCACCCCCAAAGAAAGAAGTCGCACGGTTACCGCTGAAAAACGGCAGAATCGGTTCAGTGTAACGGTGTGGTGTGGTATGACCTCAGATCAGGTTGTGGGCCCGTTCTTCTGCGCAACACCATGAATGCTGAGCGGTACCTTGCTATGTTGCGAAACGAGGTCTGGCCGGTTGTCAGCACATGGGAGAACATCGACGATCTGATATTTATGCAAGATGGCGCCCCTCCGCACTTCGCTCTTGTTGTCCGTGAGTGGCTGGATGCCCACTTCCCTGGGCGTTGGATGGGTCGTCGTGGTCCACATCAATGGCCAGCCAGGAGCCCCGACTTGACACCGTGCGACTTCTTTCTTTGGGGGTGGGGTAAAGGAAGAAGTCTACCGCACCAAACCGAGGACATTGGAAGAACTGGAGGACCGAATTCGGGAAGTCATGTCCTCCATCCCGCCGGAGTTCCTGCTAAAGTCAGTGGACGCCATTCCTGGGCGGCTCCAGAAGCTGGTGGAAAGAGTTGGAGCCCACATTGAATTTTAGAGAAAACCTACCATGTATGCCTACCTTTTCATATTATTTCTTCTGAAATAAATGGATAATATACGTATTTTTTTACCAATCCAAAATAGGGAGCTACTTTCCGCCCACCCTGTGCTATATATATATATATATATATATATATATATATATATATATATATATATATATATATATATATATATTTTTATTTTCACATCTGATAGATTATAAACACATCACTTCTCAACATAGTCTCCCTGTTTCTTAATACACTTAGTCCAGCGATCTACAAGCTTCCTAATGCCATCACAAAAGAATGTTTTTTGCTGTGTGCGTAGCCAGTCATGCACCGCCTCCTTCAGGTCATCATCGCCTTGGAATCGCTGACCTCTCAAAGCGTCTTTTAGTGGTCCAAACAGGTAAAAATCCGAAGGTGCCAGGTCTGGACTGTAGGCTGGATGGTCGAGAACTTCAAATTTAAGTTCTTGAAGGTATTTTCTAGTCTGTGCAGCGGTTTGAGAGCGCGCATTGTCGTGTAACAGAATAACACCTTCCGACAATCTCCCTCTCCGTTTTGTGCGAATTGCTTGCTTTAACTCATTCCGAAGCATGTCAGAATACGATGCACTTGTTACTGTAGTTCCACGCTCTAGATAATGTTCAAGGATAGGGCCTCGCAGGGCCGTTTCTAGCCATTAGAGGGCCTTAAGCAGTATACCCATTTGAGGCCCCACCTCCACCTCCACCAACTCACGCCTTACTGCATCACCTCAGCACACACATACCAAAAATGGCTGTGTTAATAAAAAACAATTATGAAACAATTTTAATGAAACATTTATGTCCAAAACAACAAATATGTACTTTCAGAAGACAAACAGAAAAAATACTCTTCATGAAATTCCTGAAAATTAGCTTATACATTATTTAGAATAAATGACACAGAACTATGTATAAAAAAATAATGCAATTATCAACTACCAAACAATTACTAACTACGATACAATCGTGTAATAGCTAACAGTTATACAGAACAGTTTGTATCTTCAAAATTTTTGCCTCGTACATTTTTTCTGGGTGAAATCATCAATAACATCATCATATGAAATCTCCCTGCCAACGTCCTGGTTGATGCTTATGATGCCAAGGCCACTGAGGCGATCCTGCCCCATTGATGATCTGAGGTAGTTCTTGATTAGCTTCATCTTAGAGAAGCTTCTCTCGGCTGACGCTACTGTCACAGGTAGAGTGCAGGCAATTCTTAGTGCAACCCAGAGATTGGGGTATAGTTCTTCCAGTTGCTTCTGATGAATGAATGAATGAAGGAGAGAAGCTCCAATGCAGCCATGTGTGAAGGTGAAGTCAGCAAGTTCTTAATTTCGAGGGCCAGTTCTCTTCCATCAATGTCAGAGTCAGCTCCAGAGCTCAGTATCTTAGAGAGCTTTTCACACTTGCAGGACGAGTCTTCCTTGTTCATTGTGGTGAAGTTTAGGAGAACCCCAAATATGTCCCTCACATCATCTAATGTTTTGAATCTCTCATTTATTGTCCCGATGGCACAATCCACCACCACATTGAAAAATTTGACTTCCAGCCTCTTTAAGGCTTCTGTAAATGGTTCGTCAGGAGCTTCGTAAGCAAAGTGCTTTTTTGTGGATCTGAGCCTCTTCTCCTTCAGCACAGCCTCCACATTCATTTCCTCACATATGTCCCTAGCTACGACTTGTGCTGCAACGAAACCTGTGTTTCTGTAGCTGGTGAGTGAGTCTTTTGTTTTTGTGTGGAGGTTGACTGCCACACCAAACTGCATTGTAGGAGACTGCAGAAGTTTGCTCACATGGTTAACTGCATGAAGAATGTCATACCTTACTACTGTGTAAATCTGAAAGCGATAAGACCCTACCTCCTCTGCAAGTGCTTGTGCTTCAGTCCTGGCTATGGCATCTGTGGCATTGTTTCTGACTTCCAACAGGGCCTCTCTGATGTTGTGGCTCTGGTATCGCACAGCCTCAATGCTCTTAAGCCGGCTCTCCCACCTGGTTTCACTCCAAGACTTGAGTGTTATGTTCACGTGCTTCTTTAGGATTGTCCATCTCTGTGTAGCTGCTGCAAAAAGGTTGTACAATTTTTGTACGTTGCCAAAGAAGCTGATGGCATCTGTGGAAGCTTTAGCTGCATCAGCCACTACAAGATTCAGAGTGTGAGCCCCACATGGAACATAGAGTGCACGACAGTTCTTCTCTAATAACCTTGCCTGAACACCTTTGTTCTTGCCCTTTCTGTTCGCTCCATTGCCATATGACTGTCCTCTGCAGTCATCAAAGTGAATATTCAGTTCATCTAGTCTCTTCAGAATCAGAACTGATAAACCCAGGCCTGTACTTTCTGAAGCCTCAAGAAAGCCCAAGAAGTATTCTTTTATTTCTGGTACTTCACTCATTTTAACAGTTCTGATAATAATCGACATCTGTTCTTGGTGGCTTATGTCTGGAGTGCAGTCTAAAATGAGAGTAATATTTAGCTTGTTTTATTTCTGCAACAAGGCATCCAAAATCTTCCCACTAATGGACCCAATGAGTTCATTTTGAATGATGTTTCCTAGGTAACTTGAATGATTATATTGGCCACTTTCGACTCTGCTGATGTGCTATTTCATCACTGGAGCAAATTTGGCATGCAGCTCAACCTCCTTCAAGAAATTGCCATTGTCTCGATTGTACAATGTAGAGGAAGACCCCCTGAAAGCAAGGTTTCTCTCTGCCAGTGATTGGATTATACTTAAAAGACGTGAGAACATCTCGCCAGCGTCTTCGCTCTACCTCCATTAATGACATTTCAGTTTGGTCAATGGTCAATGGTTTTTAGCCGCAGTTCCATGTCCTTCTATGTTGCCATGTTATCTGCATGTTCTGAACTATTTTCATGGCCTTTCAGAAGCGAACCAACGTTTATCCAGTCTGAAAGTCCATCCGTAATTAGTTTGTACGACTTCCTTGAAAACACCTTGCAGCAGAAGCAATAAAGAGCATCATTCCTTCTAGAGTACATCAGCCAGCTTCGCTTTATTTTTTCCCCATTAATTAATGTTCTGTACATGTAATAGTGATGAAAGCTTCTACCGTCCTCTCTTTTAGGGAATGTGAAATCTGGACTGATTTGAAATGGTCCTCGAGACACCAGATATGTCTTCAAGGCATCTGATAGGACAACTGGCCAGTCATACGGATCAAGCGGTGGAGCAGATCTTGGTTCTTGTTGCTCAGTAGAAATGCCTGTGTCTGGTGTTTGAAGCTGAACAGAAGATGGGCCACCTGTTGGTTCATCAGGCTCTACTTCTACTGGTGTTTGAGGCAGGGTTGTGGAGTCGGTCCAAAATTTTCCGACTCCGACTCCACACATTGTAAAAATTCGACTCCGACTCCGACTCCACACATTGTAAAAAATCTAAAAATCCGACTCCGACTCCTCACATTTTAAATATACGACTCCGACTCCTCTAGTGTTTCACTCTATAATTATCATAATAATAAGACATTTCATCACCACCACACTAAGTGTGAAATTTTATATTTTATATTTTATATTTAAATAAATATTAATTGTATATTCTGAAAATGTAACAAAAAAATATTAAAAAAACTTAATCTAGGGGCTATCAATGAATAAGGTTTATTGACCCAAAAAACTAAATAACCTAAATGTTAGTATTTAGGATTTAGAAATTAAGGGTGACACAGGACAGAAATTGGAGTTGGAGTCGGAAGTTTTTTACCGACTCCGACTCCGACTCCGCCCTGAAACGTGCGACTCCACGACTCCGACTCCGACTCCACAACCCTGGTTTGAGGTTGCATAGAGGATGGTCCTGCTGTTGGCTCATGATGCTCATCAGGCTTTGCTGAGGATGGCTTTTCCAAATATTTCAGTAGTGCTCCTGAGAAAAACATAACATAACATTACATATTCTGTTAATTTTTGCTAAAATACTCTTTCTTATCTTGTTTGATAATTATAATTGATCCGTGTGAACAGAATTTGAGGTGGTGATCCATTAAATTTCACATTTCGAAATAATATAAATATTACAGAGACTAGCTTACTCTACACGATTCCTGAGCACTTGCCTAGCTTGATGGTCTACCTAACCTAGTTGCCTGAACTGTAATCATAAGAATATACAAGTGGCACATCTCACCTGTGCTACTGGAAAGCTTCTCCTCCTCTATTTTCTTTTTTTCGTTTTTCAGCTCTTGATGGATAATGTCGTTTCATTTTCCAAGATGCACGAAGTCACATCTAGTTAACCACAACTAATCTGCTAAATAATAATAATGTTTTGCAATACTAGAAAAATTAAGCATTTAGGAAAGTATAAGCATATAGTAAGAATGAAGTTAAATAATATAGAAATAAGATCTCACAATAGTTATTTACACATAACGACCAAAATGTTTCGTTTGTCTCCGTTTTATCACATTTGTCTCATACAAGAACTTTAATTAATACGACAATAATAATAATAATAATAATAATAATAATAGTAAGGATAATAATAACAATAATAGTAAGGATAATAATAACAATAATAGTAAGGATAATAATAATAATAACAATAATATTAATAATAACTTCAGCTATATTCCTATTCTTGCCCACTAAGCTATGACCTGGGAGCCTGTCTAGGGGCCCCCGAGTGGCAGCGGGGCCCTAAGCGGCCGCTTAGTCTGTTTATGCCAGGAAACGGCCCTGGGGCCTCGTGTATGATATCCCAAAACAGTGTTAACATAACTTTACCTGCTGACAGCTGTGCTTTGAACTTCCTTGCAACGGGAGATGTTGGATGCTTCCATTGCATGCTCTGTCGTTTGCTTTCTGGTTCATAGTGATGGATCCAGGTTTCATCTCTAGTGATAATGCGCTCCAAAAAGTTTTCACTTTCATTATGATACCGCGCCAAAAGACGAGAGTAGACGTCCATACGATTACGCTTGTGCTCATCTGTCAACTGTTTGGGCACCCATCTTGCACAAACCTTGTGAAAGCCAAGAATGTCATGAACTATTGAATAGGCTGACCCTCGACTGATGTCTAATGAAGATGCAATTTCTTTTATTGTTAATCTTCTGTCATCGAAAATCATGGCTCTGGCTTCTTCCTGCTTGTCACCACTGATTGATGTTGACGGTTGTCCTGAGCGCTGAACATCTGTCACACATGTCCGACCTTCCTTGAACATTTGAATCCACTCGTACAACACTTCGCCGTGGTAACGCATTATTCCCATACTGAGCACATAAACGCGTGTGAATTTCGGCTCCTTTCACACCTGCCCACAAAAAACGAACCACGAATCTCTCTTCTTCCAGAGTACAAATTGAAAGCGGCGCAGCCATGCTCACTACTCGTACGATATGTGACAGCTACGAGTAGCCTAAATATGCCTATACTGTTGCTAGCGTAAATAAGCCTATAGATCTCGGTTTGGCTCGTTATTACGAGTATATATTATACATACTATATTATCACTAAAATAAAAAGTGCGGATACTTATTGAAGTACCCTCATGTGTGTGTGTGTGTGTGCGCGCGCGCGCGCGGATATTACCTCTTATAAATTATGCCATTTACAATAAAATTAGCTTATAAAGTAGCTTATGAAGCCCAGTCATGCACATTTCATGTAAAGTATTAATTATTAATGAAAAAACAAATATATAAACCTCAAAATATAAATACCTGGTAACAGAAAATTGAATGAAACTTGTTTCATTGAATTTTCTCTGGCTGAAACTCTTGAGAAAGTTATTATTTGTATCATAATGAAAACATTAATATTAATTTTAATTCTTATGCATTGCCTGCCATAATAGTAATATCACGAAATTTGAAAAATTGTTATATATTCATAATTCTACAGGGTGTCCCGTAAGTCTGGACCCATAGGGATTTATAATATATTTTTTTATTATGTTATTATTATTTTATTATTATTTTTTTTTTATTTTTTATTATTTTTTATTATGATTTTTATTTGTGGGGCCACTTGAAAGCCAAAGTGTACGAGGTCAAACTTCAGAACATTTTCCACCTTAAAGCACGCATTGTGGAGGCGTGTCAAGAAATTTCTGCGACTGTGATTCAGAAAGTGCTGTCGCAGTGGAGATTGCGTCTTCAACTATGTGTGCGACACAACGGCGGACACTTTGAACAGATTATGTAATAAATTTTTGGACTATTTTGTAATTTTATTATTTTTCCCTATGGGTCCAGACTTACGGGACACCCTGTATATTATATTGATAGATTAACTAAATATTTGCATCCGCGGATATTGAAATCAAAGATCCGCAGATGTTGAAAAACTGACATCCGTCCACCACTATATATATATATATATATATATATATATATATATAACGTAAAGAACGACGCTTGTATAGGAGATATTCCGCGCAAGACGAGAAAGAGAAAACGGAACAAATGAAAAAATGAAGTACTACCTGGGAATCGAACCCGGGATCTTCCGATTGCCGGTCAGACGCGTTTTCTCTTTCTCGTCTTGCGCGGAATATCTCCTATACAAGCGTCGTTCTTTACGTTATTTATACTGCGTGTTCTTTGCAGTTGAATGTATATATATATATATATATATATATATATAGGGTGTCCCAAAAAAAACTATATACTCTTTATAGCATCATATATTTCATAATTAAAAAAAAAACCAAACAATATATTGTTATAGCAATTGCCAATGAAAGGTAAATTAGTAATCTAAGTGATCAAAATGTTATAGCGAGTTGTTTGCATATAAAATTTAATTAACTACGCCAAGTGCTCAAAATGTTCTCCGGCGGCATGAATGCACTTTTGAATGCGTCGACTAAGCCTGGCCTTGTTTTATCAAAGGCCTTGTAATCGACACAACTGCAGGTACTGGTCACTTGATAATCCACACGTTTATGTGGATAAACATGTTAATTTACCAGGATTAACAGCATGGTGTGGTTTATCATCCAGGGGTTTGGTTGGACCATTTTTCTTAAATGGGACAGTTACCGTTGCCGCATATCTCGACATGCTGCGGACAGAAATTATACCTGCAGTTCGGAAGTTGTTTCGAAATGACGACTTTTACTTTCAACAAGATGGAGCCCCCCCCTCCTCATTATCATTATGATGTCAGAAGGTACCTCGATGAAACGTTGCCTAACCGTTGGATAGGACGAAGAGGAAGCGTTGAGTATCCTCCACGTTCACCGGACTTGACTCCACTTGATTTTTACTTGTGGGGCTACCTGAAGGATGCAGTTTATGGTACAAGACCTGCAGGCTGCAACACTCGAACACCTTAAGGATGCAATTAGGGAAAAGTGCGGGACCATCACAGCATCCACATTAGTCCATGTCTGCGAATCAGTTAGTCGACTCATTCAAAAGTGCATTCATGCCGCCGGAGAACATTTTGAGCACTTGGCGTAGTTAATTAAATTTTATATGCAAACAACTCGCTATAACATTTTGATCACTTAGATTACTAATTTACCTTTCATTGGCAATTGCTATAACAATATATTGTTTGGGTTTTTTTTTTAATTATAAAATATATGATGCTATAAAGAGTATATTTTTTTTTGGGACACCCTGTATGTATGATATATATATATATATATATATATATATATATATATATATATATATATATATACACAATAAACCAAAAGTAGGTGGACACTAGGTTGAATACGGTTTGTGTTATATTATATTATAACTATGGTGTTCATTATAACTATGGTGTTTGTGTTTTATTATATTAAATATTATAACTAAATTTATTTAAATTTTATTTTGTATTATAGTATACAAAAAAATTAAATATGTATTCTCAAAATAAACGTTATTATTTACTGTCCACCTACATTTGGTTCACCCTATATATATATTTTTTAATTTGCAAAACTAGAAGACAGGAAGGTTCCCATGTCCATATTAAATTTATTGAAATTTTGGTATTCCCACCAATCTTTCACTGTTAGGTGGGGCAATGTACTATCCGAGTGTTTTGGCTCCTCTTGTCGGGTGAGACAAGGCTCCTTGCTCTCCCCTATGATTAATTGCTTCACTTAATGAGGCAACAGTGGGATGTTGTATAGATAACACAAGGATAAATAACTTAGTTTATGCCGATGATATGGTGTTAATAAGTCCCTCTGTTAAAGGTCTGGATCGGCTACTAAACGTCTGCGAAGTGTATTCGCAGAAACATGATATTCTTTTTAATGTTACAAACACTAAGGTTATGCAATTTCATCCTAAAAGCTGTAATCAGCCAGCTGATATAAGGTTTAAAATGAATGGTGAAATAATTGAGGAAGTACAAGAGTTTAAGTATTTGGGTCAAACTATTACCAGCTCCAGCCTGTGTGCTAAAGCGAATATGACCATAAGGAACTTTCGTTTCTGTACAAGTGAAGCTAAAGACACACACTTTCGTACTTTCTGCAGTAATATATACGGTCAGCAACTCTGGGTGAATTATAAAAAAGGTTCTGGCAGAACCCTAAATTTGCTGTACAACAGGTCTTTTAGACTCTTACATAAATTACCCCCGAGATGCTCAGCTTCGCAAATGTTTGCTGCCCGCAATGTCCCGCGCTTCCCGGAAGTAACAAGACGTGCTCAACACAGTCTAATGCAAAGAATTAAAAAATCAACCAACCTGATCATCCGAGCTATCCATGAGTCCTGCCATTTATCCTCTAAGCCATGGACTTCTTGGTATGAAAACGTCTGTCTGTAGCTCCACTTAACTTCGACAGTGCAGTATTATTTCTAATCAATTGTATATATTTCTATCATTATATATGAACTGTCATTGTATTAATAATATTTGTCATATGGACTATAGTCTGCAATAAACCTTTTCATATATATATATAAATAAAGCAAGTCATAAAAAGTAAAAATGTTTATAGCAAAAGTTATAACAATTGATTTTTCATATGTATAGCCACCCTGATATACAGGGTGTCCCAGAATTAACTATTTCAATGAAATCGGGCAAATTTTTAAAAAACACACTTTTATTTATGTTTATCATGTTTAATATGTGTTAAAAATGTATAAATTTCTAAATTTTTTTCATAATTTTATTTTCATAATTTTTTCATTATCTGGTCCAATGAAAGACCGTCTGAAGTCATAGAATGGCAGAGAGACTCTCCAAAAGTTAACGTGTGGCTTGGAATGACCAAATCCAAAATTTATGGCCCATTCTTCTTTGCGGAAGCAACTGTAACAAGTACCGTCTACCTTGATATGCTTCAGCAGTTTCTCGAACCACAGCTTCTTGATGATGGCATTCTTGATAATGTTGTGTTTCAACAAGAAGCATTGATCTTTTGGCGATAAACCTTTGTTTTTATGAAACCCCATGCAAAGAAATCCAGGGTGTCAAATCCGGAGAACGCGGAGGCCAAGGTCGAGGTCCTCCACGTCCAATCCACCGATTCGGAAGGCGTCTGTTGAGGTATTCTCGAACAATTAGAGCATAATGACATGGTGCTCCATCTTGTTGAAACACAACATTATCAAGAATGCCATCATCAAGAAGCTGTGGTTCGAGAAACTGCTGAAGCATATCAAGGTAGACGGTACCTGTTACAGTTGCTTCCGCAAAGAAGAATGGGCCATAAATTTTGGATTGGTCATTCCAAGCCACACGTTAACTTTTGGAGAGTCTCTTTGCCATTCTATGACTTCAGACGGTCTTTCATTGGACCAGATAATGAAAAAATTATGAAAATAAAATTATGAAAAAAATTTAGAAATTTATACATTTTTAACACATATTAAACATGATAAACATAAATAAAAGTGTGTTTTTAAAAAATTTGTCCGATTTCATTGAAATAGATAGTTAATTCTGGGACACCCTGTACAGGGTGGCGCAAAAGTCGCACATCATAAGAATTTTCAGTGTTGACTATATATTATTTTTTTTCTTTTAAGTAGGGGATGGTTGCGAAATTAACAGTAGACGAGAGGGTGAGCTTGGTTTTAATGTATGGAATACATAAGGTACAACAAATCGATAAATCGGTACAGAATTTAAATTGTGTTCCGATTCATCGATTTGTAGTACCTGGTATGCCATGCATTAAAACCAAGCTCACCCTCTCGTCTATTGTTAATTTCGTAGTCACCCCTACCTAAAAGAAAAAATATAAAACAAACACTGAAAATTCCTATGATGCGTGACTTTTGCGCCACCCTGTATATACAGGGTGATAGAGAAGTCTTTTAAAAGGATTTTATACATACAAATAACACTGGATGACAAAAAACTTTTTTTTTTTTTTTTTCACGAACAAAAATGGGTGGATCTCAGCTTTTTAACCACTCGGTTCAAAACTGACCTCAAAATTTGTCTGTCACCCACCAATATTGAGTGAATCAAAAATGAAATTTGGACTAATATATCGACGTAATAGCAATATCAAAGTAGAAAATTCATATTGAACTCGCCTAAAATGTAGCTACTGATGATTTACGCTTGTATTTCACCTCTGGGCCATCCCTTGACACAATACCAGCAGTCGTCAGCCAACATGCTGGGGCTCCACTTTCCCTGGTATCGCTTCTCCATCGTCGATATTTGTTGATGAAAGCGTTCCCAATGCTCATCACTAACATCGCCAAAGTTTGTTGGAAAGAAGTGGAGATGTGAGTCAAGAAAATGAATTTTCAATGGCATGTTGCACCCCATGACTTTGTAGGCCTTGAAGTTTTTCAACAAGTGACTCATAATTTTCGGCCTTGAAGTTTCGAAGGAAATTTGTGGTCACTGTTTTAAATGCTCTCCAAGCTGCTCCTTCACCTGCACTTAAAGTTTCATCAAACGCGCGCGCGCTCTCATGATTTCTCTAATTTGCGGGCCCACAAATATCCCTTCTTTGATTTTGACCTCGCTGATCCTCGGAAATTTCTGTTTCAAGTAGAGAAACACTGCCATTTTGATCCATAGCATTAGGAACAAAATTTTTCATTAAACCAAGTTTAATATGTAGTAGTGGCATGGCAAAAAGAACGATATGCCAAGAGTATTTATCATATTAGATATGTTCCATAAGCAGGTGCATATTGTCGTATGATTCCTTCATATGAACGGCATGTGCTATTGGAACTGAAGGGCATTTATTTCCATTATGGAGTAACGCAGCTTTCAAACTCAGCTTCGAGGAATCAATAAATAGGCGCCATTCGTTTGGATCATGTTGTTGGCCACATTATCAGAGTATACTAAATTGCCTTCCTGAGAGAAAAAAAGAGTAGAAAGTCTCTTTGACGGTTGCGGTAAAAAGATATCTTCTTGCCTTTTTCAATCTGGAAACCAAAAGTTCAGATTGATCTTCTGACAATTTCAGAGCACGGACAAGATCGCTTACGTCTGCTTGAGATATTAAGTGGGGCTCTGTCGATGAAGAAGAGGGTTCAAACATTAGATCAACATCGTCCGTCAGTACACCATGTTGAGCTTCGTCATTACATTGTACATTGTACATCAATTTCAGTTTCATCATCTGAACTCCACGTTTCCGGTGCTCTTGGTACTGGCAAATGTTTATTATGTAAAACAGGCCTTATGGCTGATGGTAAATTTGGGTATGTTTAGATTTTGCAGTAATGCCTAGTGTAGTGACCGGTGGATAAGGCTCACCTCAAGTATAGAACAACAGTTCCAGACAATATTCTAGATAGCCAGTAGTAATCGTTAGTCTAGCAGTTGTCAGTCTATTAGTTAGTCAATAGCTATATCAGTATATCTAGATAGGCTAGTTGTTGTTGTTGTTGTTTAGCCGATCAGCCCACCCTGATCGAGCAAGCCGGCGGCACGCAGGTAACCGATCGCCCTCTCCGGAGTGGACCAGAGGTTCAGCGCACTCGTGATGTTGTGTTGTGTTCGTTGTTGTGCTAGAGCGGTACAGTCCGTCATAATGTGTTCAATTGTTTGTGGTGTGTCTTGGCACAGGTGGCAGGTGTCGTCTATGGAGTTGTCTAGTCTGTGTTTATATGTCCATAAGTTGGGGTGATGTCCACATCGGAATCGTGCTAAGTTAACTCGATCCGATCTGCTCAGGCTGATCTCTGACCTGTTAATGGGCGGCGGCTTCGCACCTAGGACCGCATTCGGACCGAGTCGTGTCACTGCTTTGTGGGTTAGGTGTGTGTGTATGTGTTTTCTGTACTGTGTGATGTCTGTGGGGCGTGGTATGGAATGGAGTATTTGGTTATAATGTCTCTCTGGTGTTACCTTAATGGTGCGAGGTGTTGGTGCATGATTGTACATGTAGTGGCAAGGGTGTTGTGGGTTAGTTGTCGCTGCTGCCATGAATTGTGTTCCCCTCATGTCTAAATGTTCCCTAACTTTTAGTATTTTTGTTTCTGTGTGCAGGTGTTCTATTGGTGTTGTTTGAGTGCATCCTGTAATGATACGAAGTGCGTTGTTTTGTATTGTTTGTAAGGTGTTTATGTGTGTGTTTGAGATAATGGGTGCCCAGCATGGGCTAGCATAGTCCATAACTGAGCGAATATATTGTTTGTAGATGAGTGATGTTGTTTCCTGCTGGTGTCCAAAGTTTGTGCCTGTTAGTACCCTAAGCGTGTTAAGTCTTGACGTACATTTGTTTTTAATGTCCTGAATGTGGTTTGCAAAAGATAATGATGTGTTGTATGTGACACCTAGTATTTTGGTTCTGTGAGTGTGTGGAATGTTGATGTTGTTTAGTGTAAGTTGTGGAATTACCTGGTGTTCTTTTTGTGTTGCTTGTAAGCAAGGTGATGGTTGATTTTGTGGGCACTACTTTGAGTCTATTGTGTGAGCCAGTCTTGTATACTGTTTATGTATGTTTGTAGGTTATTTGTAGCGGTGTCGATGTTGTTGTGGGTGGATGTTAGAGTGATATCATCTGCATATGATGATAAGGTAAGCTTATACATGTCATGCATGTATAAGTTGAAGAGTGTTGGTGAGAGAACAGAGCCTTGAGGGACCCCGTTCGGAAAAAGCTTGTTTTTGGATGACTTGCCATTAAATGTGACATGTGAGTATCTTCCTGAGAGATAGTTGCTCAGCCACCTTTTGGTGTTATTGTGCATGTTTGTGTTGAGTATTTTGTTTATGAGAGGGAAGCGTGGGATAGCATCAAATGCTTTACTAATGTCTATTGTTGCTAATAGTGTACGTTGAGCTGGTCTTCTAGAGTTGATGCCATCCATGATGTGCTGCGTCAGGTTAGTGAGTAATGTCGTGGTTGAGTGGTGAGGTCTGAATCCATGTTGAGTAGGCGATAGTGGTATGTGTGGATTGGTGATTTGTAAGATTAGTCTTTCTGTTACTTTGGAAGGTGTGCATAGTAAAGTAATGGGTCTATAGGAAGCTGGTTCTGTTGGATTTTTGTTTGGTTTGAGTAGTGTAATAATTTTACCTTGTTTCCATATGTCAGGAATAATACAGTGTTGGTATGAATATGTGCTGATATTTGTGAGAGCTAGTATTCCTTGTGGGCCCAAGTGTTTAAGGTGTATGTTAGATATGTTGTCTGGTCCAGTAGCCTTCGAATTTTTAATGTTTTTGATGATCTTGGTGGTCTGGTCTGTATTGAAGGGTGTAATGGTCGTGTCGAGTCTGTAGGTTTTCTTGTGTCTGGCTGTTTGTTTGTCTGCGTGTTTCTGGTTGTTGTCTCTGTTTAAGTGACTTATCTTTGCGTAGTGATTAACTAGAATGTTAGCTTGTTGTGTGTATGTTGGGATATTATTTTGGCTGCGACAGATAGCCGCGTGTGAGGTGTGAATGCCGCTGTTAGAGTGGGTAATGCTGTTTATAGTCTTGTATAGCCTGTATGTATCTGTGGAGTGGTTTAGTGTTGTTATGAATTCCCTGAATGTTTCTGTTTGTTTTCTTTGAGTTTGTTGTTTATTTCTGTGTTGAGCTGTTGTATCTGCTGCTTTATGGCTTCTGTGTGTGGTGTTTGTGTGTTATGTTTGAGGTTGTTACGTTGCCTTATGAGGTGGGCTATTTCTCTAGTGTAATTTGGGTTGTATTTCCTAATGTTGCCCTTGGGTATGTATTTGTTTGCATTATTGATAATCTGATTAAATGTCTTGAGTGTTGTATCGATGTTTATGATGGGTGTGCTGTTTAATGTGGTGAATTGTTCCTCAGTCTGTATTTTGAACTGTTCCCAATCAGCTTTCTTGTAATTTCTGTAAGTGTGCCTAAGGCTGTTGGGGCAGAGTGTAGAATGTGTTGTAATGATGATGGGCAGGTGGTCTGATGACAGTTGTTTTTCTGTTCTCCATTGTGTATGTGTTGCTAGTGAGGGGGAACAGAACGTTATGTCTGGGGAGGAGTTTGAGTATCCTGCTTGATGTGGTATGTGTGTATGTTCTTCTGTATTGTTAAGAATGAAGAGGCTGTTTAGTTGTGTGGCTATGTTGGCGCCTCTGGTGTTGTTTTGGTTGTGCAGGTACCAACTAGTGTCTTTGGCGTTGAAGTCTCCTCCTAAGATGACATTAGTGAGAGAGGCAAGATTGTGTAACTGTGGATTGTAATTGGCTGGCACCTGAGGTGAACTATCTGGTGGGATGTAAATGTTGATTAGTGTGGTGTTGTGTTTTGCGCGTGTTTTAATGTTAACTGCCTGTATTTCTATCGTGTTATCTGCTTGGATTGTGTTTGTAATGTTTTGGGTAGCATCAGTGTAGCTAATGCTTTTACGTATGTAAGTGATGAGTCCACCCCCGTTACCCCCAGTACGATCTTGACGGATCGCCGTGAAGTCAGGGATGGTGGGTGTTTTGTGTGTGCGTTTTAGTTTTGTTTCTTGTATAAGTGCTATGTGAATGTTTTGTTTGTGTACGAATTCCCTAAGCTGCATGATTTTGTTTGTGAGGCCATCTACGTTGTACTGTAATATGTTAATATTATACTTATGTATGTGTCTCATGGTGCTATTGTGTCTATGTCTTTGTGTATGGTGACATGTGTAAGTTGTAGTGGGGCCTGGATTAGTCTTAATGTCGCCAGAGAGTAAGAGTAGTTCGGGGAGCACGCAATTGTTCCCTGTAATTGAAAAAATAGCACGCTGAGAATAGGTCCGGCCCCGGGAGCCGATCGGCACTCTGACCGTGCCACGCAACAGGCCGTCGACTGCCAGTCTGGCCAACCGTAGACAGCCCGCTGCACGGAGATTTGAGGAAGTTTGGCCACCAGCGCGTTGATGTTTTGGTTTGACGTCGCCTCTTCGCGTTGACGTGTCCTGCGCTGGAGGATGCAGCCACTGTTTAGAAGCTTCCTCGTCAGCTGCAGATAGGCTAGTAGTTCACAATAGTGACAATCAACACTACATCCATAATCGCAATGCTAATGATCATCCCAAAACATCATCGCTGCATATCCGCCCTAATCCGTCAAAACCAGTGCTGCCAGATCAATATTAGTTTTTATTATTAAGGTGTTTTTTTTTGGTGTGTCGATCTGCAGACATTTAGTCACACCAATTCACCACACCTAGTATATTTGTTAAGCAGAAATAACAATCCGTTAAATGGTCTTTCGGCTCTCTCCATATCATCGGAACAGCAAACGGCACTTGACTAGACGCGTTTAGCCAGCCTATCAGAAGTCTTAAACACGTAATACAGCATATATGAGGTGCCCACGTCTTGTCCTGATCCCCTACCTTGCAACCAAAATAAAGTTCGTATGTTGTTTTGACGAGAGAGGTGAAATTTCGCTTTTGAGATTTAAAAGTTAACTCTCTCTACACATAACCGAAACAGTTTAGATAGTTGACACACTTACGTGGCATTCTGTCATGAAACAATACGAACGCACTAACACAAAAAATAATTAAGGAAAACCACGAGTAAAATGCACGATTTTCGCTGAGCGAAATCAAGTGAGTAACTGACAAATGAAAGTCAACACTCAACAGTGACGTGCAGTAACTTATAAGCAGGGATGCCACTCCTTGGGATTTATCCCAAGATCTTGGCATTTTCAGCGATACCTGGGGATATTGGGATTTCTTTAAACAAATATAGCAAATCTTGGGATATATATATATATATATATATATAATATATATATATAATATATATATAATATATATATATATAATATATATATAATATATATATAATATACAGGGTGGGCCGTAAGTTTCCATACATAGGAAAAATTAAACGTTTGTTTTTATGTTTCAGATACTCTAAGAATATGCGTTTGACGTAAGATCTTGTTTACTGATGAAGCAAATGTTTACGTCAATGGAGAGGTTAATCGGCAAAACATACGTTATTGGAGTAATGCTAACCCTAACTGGCTGAGTCCGACGAAGATGCAAGGTGCCGGTAAAGTGATGGTGTGGGCCGGGATATGGGGTGACAGAATTATTGGACCAATTTTTGTCAGTGGAAATCTTAATGCCGAAAGGTTTCTTAACATGTTGCAAGAAGAGATTTTCCCATCCCTGCTAAACGAGGAAGGTAACTTCCCAGTTTACTTCCAGCAAGATGGAGCTCCACCTCATTATGGTCTTCACGTGCGTCGGTATTTGGATCAGCAGTTTCCGGATGCTTGGATTGGTCGGCGTGGTCCTGTGGAGTGGCCTCCCAGATCCCCAGATCTCACCCCCTTGATTTCTATCTTTGGGGGCACTTGAAGGCCATGGTGTATCAGGAAAAGATACGAGACATAAATCATCTAAAGGAACGTATCACCAACGCCATTACAAGCATAACGTCAACTGTGCTAATGCGTGTTCATCAACAGTGGGGAACACGTATTGAAATGTGTTTTCAAAACAATGGCAACCATGTAGAGCATATTATATAAATAAAAATGGTTGTCCATAAAAAAGTTTATTTTTCCTATGTATGGAAACTTACGGCCCACCCTGTATATATAATATATATATATATATATATATATATGTGTGTGTGTGTGTGTGTGGATTTCTTGGGATTTTTTACAGGTGGATCTTGGTTTTTTTTTAAATTTCTGAGTGGCATCCCTGCTTATAAGCAGATGAGCAAGGAGCAGACTCCGCCCCCTTCCTATTCTGACTCAAATCCTAAGTAATGTAAATTCGTGTCACTCTAAAACTGCGGGTGATAGAAAATTTTTTTTTTTCATTTTTGTAATCAACGTAAAAAATTGAATAGAGTTCAAGTAAAAATATCTCTGTGACAAAAACTTTGTTGACCAGTGTAATTTGTTAAGAATGAATAAATTCCAATGTTATCACTGCAGTGTATGCGATACTTTTCAAAGCATCTCTGCAAGGCCAGGAATGACCCAAGGCTAGAACAGGAAGGCCCCAGTCAGCGCCATGCCAGTAAGGATGGAATAGAGCAATGAAGAAAAAGTGTATCTTGTATCGTGGGCTATTTCTTATAATAATTGTGAAGAAAGGTTGCGTTTATTTCAAGAAAAATATAATAAACCACCACCGAATGCAACCACTCTTTGATACTGGAGGCTCAAACTTTTGGAAACAGGGAGCCTGGTAAAAGATCGTCGAAGAAGAGGAAGGCCAGTAACGACGACGACAAAGAAAATGGTCCTCGCCACTTTTGAAGTCGACCCAACGACTTCAACGAAAGAAGTCGCGCAGGAATTGGGTATTTCCAAATTTTCAGTAGCAAAACTTGCCATCACAAGGGGTACCACGGTCACGAACCCATTTGTTCTCAGCTCATTATACGACTATGATTCTGATAGACGGCTGCAGTTTGCTGAAACAATCTGAGACAAAAGTTTAACAGTGATCCAGATTTCCTTCGATTTCAGACGAATGTGTCTTCGGTTTAACGAATAAAGGAAACAAACGCAACGTTCATTACTGGGCGAAAAAAATCCCAAAATACGATTGGGTAAGCCCGTTAAAACGGCTACACTAACAGTTTGGGCGTTCATTATTCAGGACTCGTTTCCTTTGACATATCTCAATACTTTTTCTCAGTAACTGGCAATTTGCCAGGTATTGAGAGGCAAAGTTTTGCCACAGTTTACTAATGGCGTTGGCAGGAATTGGCTTTATCAACATAAGGAAGGGCCACCACATTACTCTGTAGCTTGCCAGTGAGATTCTGGATACCAACCTTGAAGGAAGATGGCTTGGGCGGCGAGGTCCCATCGAGTGACCAGCCAGATCACTCGATTTAACCCCCAAGTGATTTCTGGCTTGGGGTTTATTTGCGTGACAAACTTTACATTCTTGGTTTCATCTATCTAAATGTGAATGTGTTTGGCAACAGAATAAATGAAGAACTGAAAAGGATCCCACTCGAAATGTTCAGAAGAACAATGAAGAGTTTCAGAGAGAATCCACAAATGTATCACAGCGGATGGAGAACTCTTTGAAGATTAAATTACAATTTAACAAAATATTTGTTTGAATAAAATTCTTAGACTTTTTGTTTGATTTGTTTCATCATTTGAACACTTATCTCGATAATGTTGTTAACTAAATAGTTCTATGTATAAAATCCTTACCCTTTTCTCCCACCCTTTGTTTATACAACATAAATACCATATATACAACAGTATATGCAAAAAACTATATAAAAAATAAAATAAAATAAGGGGTCGTAGTAAAGTAAGAATGTATGTAAGAACGTGGTGTGATATATTGTATATGCATCCACAGTGAGATAAGAACTTATAATTAAATTAAAAATTCTATCATTATGAAATCTTAAAAATAACGATTGCAAAATTTGAAGGACTGAAAATAGCAAAATTATGAGATAATAAAGATTATAAAATTATAAAATTTCAAGATAGCATAAATTTATGGAATCATTTTATTATTATTTATTTATTTATTTATTTTTTTAAGAGTACTGACACCTAATGATAGGTGATGTAGTGATAGGTGTACTTGACGTATGGGTTATGCTGATGGCAATTTTATTTGTAAATGGCGCCAAAAGTTGCCGAATTCATGAGTACGAATCGACACTAGGTCCTTCTTGAGACTTACGGGACATATATTGTACCGTTCCATACATAACAGAAATAAATTACTTTTTTTAAAGTTTTAATACTTCATCAAAAATTTATTTTCTGTATTCACAGTGATTCATTATATATATATATATATATATATATATATATATATATATATATATAATATATAATATATATATAAATATAATATATATAATATATAATATTATAAAACACAGACCCTGCATGGAACAAAGAACTCTTCTGGGAAAATTAAATCCACTATAGTCCGAATAAGTAATGGTAAATGACAAATACCATAGTTTTTCTTTTTCATGATGCAAGCCCGACGTGGGCAACGGGTCTCTCGCAAAGAGGTCCCATAAATATAGCTTCCCTCACCAGCTATCTGCAAAGCAGACAGGATCCAGCTTTGGGACATGGATCTAGGGTTTAAAGCAGCCTAGCCCTGCTACATTTAGAACCTCAATATAAGCAAAAGACTCGTTGCATTCACGTCGGATTGAATACATCAAAGAAAAAGGGGTAACTATTGTATTTTTAGCCAAAAAAAACAAAACTTAAACCTCAACCGGGACATTGAGCGTCCACTTTTCAAGGCACATAACACGTCCGTTTAATATACACAAACTCAGAATGGTCCCCTGAGAAACTTATATGTTAAACACAGACCGTGCCCACGTCGGGCTTGCATCATGAAAAAGAAAAACTATGGTATTTGTCATTTACCATTACTTATTCGGACTATAGTGGATTTAATTTTCCCAGAAGAGTTCTTTGTTCCATGCACGGTCTGTGTTTAACATATAAGTTTCTCAGGGGACCATTCTGAGTTTGTATATATATATATATATATATATATATATATATATATATATATATATATATATATATATATATATATATATATACCCCAAATGGACAGGAAGTCCAGAGAAATTCCAGAGCAAAAGATTTAGGGGTTGTAATGACAGATGATGCGAAATTTGAAACACAAAATAAGATAGCAGTAAACAGAGCAAAGAGAATAACGGGTCTGATATTGAGAACTTTTAAACGAAGGGATAGGAATGTAATGATCCCCCTACTGAAAACCCTGATAATACCCAAACTGGAATACTGCTCGGTCCTAACATCCCCATATAAAAAAGAGACATTAGACAGCTGGAGGGGATTCAAAGAAGTTTCACAGCCAATATCAATGGGTGCAAAGAACTAAATTACTGGGAAAGGTTACGAGAACTAAACCTATATTCACTGGAAAGGAGAAGAGAGAGATACACCATTATTTACACTTGGAAAATAATGGAGAAACTAGTCCCTAATCTTACTCTGAATCCCATAACTCCCCAAACAACGGTGGAAGGTAGAAACGGTAGACTGTGTCGTATTCCCAAATTGAAGGCGAGACAGGGAACATCCTTAACCCTGAAAGAAAATAGTTTTGTAGTGAGAGGACCAAAACTATTTAATCAGCTGCCCAAAGACCTAAGAAACACGAAGGGAGTTGCAGTGGAAATCTTCAAAGAAGACGATGCCTGGCTCAGAACAATCCCCGATGAGCGGGCGTACCTGGCTATGTGAGGTGGAGAGCGCAAGAATCCAACTCACTACTTCACCAGGCCAACTCGAGAGGAGGGGCGACACGCTTGACCTTCGCGAAATGAGAAATCATCACGTGGAACCTTTGTAAGGTTGTAAGGTATATATATATATATATATATGTATATATATATATATATATATCACACACACACACACACACACACACACACACACACACACACACACACACACACAATATATTTTGCCCCACCTTTTTTTTTCTTTCAAAATTTCCTTGTAAGTTCCAGAAATTTTGTACACAAGTAGTTACATACCTTTTTTACAAGTTTTTATTTTTTCACATAGTCTCCATCCTTTTCTACGGTTTTCCTCCACCTCGAAACAAGGGCCTTCATTTCTTGCTGGTAAAAGTCCGCTGGGTTCTGCTGAAGCCACCTCTTAACCTCGTCAACAACCTCATCGTCACTGAAACTTTCTTCCACGAATAGCATCGTTCATTGGCCCAAACAAACGGAAGTCTGAAGGTGCCAGATCCGGGCTGTATGGAGGGTGGGTTAACACAGTTAAGCACATTTTGTGATGGCCTCTCTTGTTTGCAAACTGTTGTGTGGTCTTGCGTTATCGTGCAAAAGAAGGACGTCTTCCAGTTTTCTCTCCGGTCAAACTCGCTTTATACGTCTCTGGGGTCTCTGTAGGGTAGCAATATATGCCTCTGAGTTGATTGTTTGTCCCTGCTTCATAATGTCCACCAGAATCACCCCTTTCGTGCCCCAGAAGATGGTGGCCATAACCTTTCGTGCAGAGGGAGCCATTTTGAACTCTTTCTTGCGTGGGGAGTCTGCGTGATGCCACTCCATGGATTGGCGTTTTGTTTCAGGTTCAAAGTGGTGTGCCCAAGTCTCATCCCCAGTCACAATTCGTGAAAGGAAGTCATCCCCTTCTGTCTCGTATCGAACCAACGACTCGGAAGCAATTTCCTTTCTTTGGGCTTTGTGATTTTCAGTCAGTTCGCGAGGAACAAACCGTGAACACACTTTTGAGTATCCCAGTTGCTGAATTATCGTATTCACACTTCACTAATTCCTAACTGTCAAACGTCATTTTCGAAAGTGCGTTAACCATCGGTTTTATACAAGGAGGGGAGGTTCAAACTGGAAAAATCCGGTTATGTGAAGCACAAAGTTCAAACGTACGGCCCAAAAGACATTTCAGCCCCATGGCCTATTATTTAGCTAAAAAAAAAAAGGGTGGGGCAAAATATATTGAGTGCCTTTAGTAGATTATATATATATATATATATATATATATATATATACACCGGTGAACCAAAGTAGGTGGACAGTAGGTTGAATACGGTTTGTGTTATATTATATTATAACTATGGTGTTCATTATAACTATGGTGTTTGTGTTTATTATATTAAATATTATAACTAAATTTATTAAATATTATTTTGTATTATAGTATACAAATAAATTAAATATGTATTCTCAAATAAACGTTATCATTTACTGTCCACCTACATTTGGTTCACCCTATATATACCGTATATATACACATACAGTATATAAAATATAAATTAGGTTTTATATTTATAACTACTACTAATTTCCGATTTCCCCAGCCGACGCTGTTCGATGTGCCTCCGCAATGACATTTTCAGGAATATTTTTATACGGGATTTTTCTTTGATGGCGTTTCTGACCTCTCTCCTGTTCCTTCATGGAGACTCCTGGAGATTAGGGAATGGGATGGGGGATGCCTGTTGTCGTCGTCTCTTTTGGGCATTTTTGTAAAGTTTATCCACTCCAAATTTAGAGATTTGTTGATATTTTTTGGAAGTGTTGATGAGAGAATTTGACTCGATTTTTAGATAACATTCTTGTCTTTACATTAAGTTTTTATTTACACATGTAGTTACAATTTAGTTGTTCATTTGTATGTCTGGTGGATCACCCATTTGTTCGTTCGTATGTTTGATATTTCAGGGTCATGGGTACAGCTTATGGTCCTGTAGGACTAAGAAGGTAGTACTGGATGTCGCTAGAAAAATTTGAAGATATTTTTTTTGTAATATTATTAGTTAAGTAGTGTAGATTATCTGATGAGATTACGACTGTGTAATCTTAGCACGCTTACAATTTTGTTGGAGCAGTAACGCGCACGACTTTAAACACTTTATTTTAATAAGAAGGAGCGCGAAACTGACGAACGTTACCGGCATTGGCAAAAATTTGCTAGCAAAGACTTAACTTATTCTGACGTGACATTATTAACCCAACTTAACCAAATTCAACCAAATCAATCTAAAACAAGTAAATCCAACGTAACTTGAAGTAACTCATTAGTAGTGTGGGAAATCTGATCGAGGATGAGAATGAGAGTGCCATCGTATTAAAGAAAGTCAGCGTGTGTTTCGTAGAAATAAATCTTGTTTAACAAATACAGTATATTATATTTTTTTCACGACATCATTGGTATTTATGATTGTAATAAAGCGGTAGATATATTTCGATTTTCGAAAGGCGTTTGACAAATTTTCGCATAAATGATTGTTGGAAAACCTAAAGTTCTTAGTGCATTGGCAGTATAATTGGTTAACTGGTAGAAAATGAAGGGTAGTAATAAACGGGAAAGAGTCAGGGTGGGCTAATGTAAATTAGCGGTTTTCCGCAAGAGTCACTTTGGGGCCAGTATTTATTGTTAATATACGTTAACGATCTTGATTTGAATTTAGAGTAAAATTTCTAAATTTGCCGACGATACTAAAACTGCAGGGAAAGCAATTAGTTCACAAGATCAGCGCAATCTTAATAATTTACTAGGTTGGTGTAATAAGTGGCAAATGAAATTTAACGTAGATAAATGTAGTCATACAAATAGGTTATCACAACAGTAAATTATATTATGGGAAATAGTATGTTAAACGAAGTCTGAGGAAAAAGATTTGGGTATTATTATTATTAATTTATTATTATTATTATTATTATTATTATTATTATTATTATTATTATTATTATTATAATAATAATAATAATAAAGGATTTCAAGTTTTCTAAGCAGTGTTCAGTTGCGAGCAGTAAAGCAAAAAGAGTACCTACTGTATTGCGTTTTATTTCTTGTATTTTTTAATATAAATCTGAAGATATTATTTGCCATTATATAAATTGTTTGTTAGGCCTCATTTAGAGTAAGCTGTACAGTTTTGGTTGCCTTATGCGAGTAAGAAAGCGTTCAGCACCATGCAATAAAGCTTATTTCAACGTTATGTAGTAAATCATACGAAGATAGACTTAAAAAGCTGAGTTTGTATACTCTCAAAACTCGACGTTTGAGATGCGAATTAATTTAGGTATTTAAAATTGTAAATCGTTTTGACAACGTAACTTAGGAAATTTTTTATCTAGATGACAGGAACATTATGAGGAACATTGGTTTTAAAATAAAGGGCAAAAGATTTGAGGGGGGGCTTTTTCACTTATAAGATACTTTAGAGGTGGAATAGCCTTCCCGCGGGGTTCGTGGCGGGCACTTTGGTAAATATGTTTAAGAATAAGTTCGACAGGTATTGTAGTAGCATAAATTTGCATTAAAGGTGGATAAATTGGGATGCGTTTTTACTTAGAATAGAATCTAGTAGGAGGTACTGATTGGGTGTGGCTGCAGAGCGCTGGGAGTACTCAGATGATAGTCCATTGGTAGAGATCGGGAAGCTTGATGGGAATTCTGATGGGTCAGAACCCCCGAATATCTATTTAAATTTAAAGGATGGCTTCTCTTGGCATACAGTGTCTATGTATAGTGATATCCCTTTATATGTAAATGTAGGAGGAGGTGCTGGTCTGGTCTGGTTTGGTTATATAGCACTGGGTGTTGTTACTGTGACAGTGTTCGGAAGTCAAAAGACTCCGAATAAACCTACAAAGGAGGGTTATAAGGGGAGTTGGTTAGGGTGGAGTTGGAGCTGGTGTTCTTTTATAAATGTAGTAGGATGGGCGCTGGGTAGGTCTGGTATCAGAGCACTAGGAGTTCGCAAATGATAGTCCCTACTTTTCAAAAAATTTATATTTACATGTTTCAAATAGATGGGAATTTTGGAGAGTCAAAACCTGCGAACAGGTATATTAAATTATTTTGGGAAGCCACTCCTCTCACCCTCCCCTCAAATCATTATCGAAGTGCACATTTATACCATTTTAATTCAACTTGCATTCAAACAACTGCAACGTTTATTTGTCTCGCTTAAATCAAATTTATTTTGTTTAATGAAAGAGGAAAAAACACTATTAATTTCCTAATTAATAACATTATTTCATCTGAAAAGATCTGGTGAGCCTAGCCTCAAGCAATCATTAACATTAACGCGATTAACATATTATTATTATTATTATAAACTTCAATTACATGAAATCCAAAGAAGAGACAGTAATGCTTTGTTTTGCATGTTGCATAACACAAAATTACACATCAAGTTTAATGCGTTTTTCATTAATTCTCAACATGCGCGCCGTTAGTTACACGTAGCACATCCAACTGAAATTTGAGTTCACGCCATACATTCGCTAGCATATCTCTCGTGACGCTGTTGATGGCATCCCAAATCCTCGCACGAAGCGTGTCAGTGTCAGCAACAGGAATGTAGTGCACAATCCTTACATATCCCCACATGAAGTTCAGGGGCGTGATATCGGGGGATCGTGGAGGCCATAGCAACGGCCCTTCTCGCCCAATCCATCTTCCGGGGAAAGTGGTGAGCAAGAACTCGCATACTAACAAACCCCAGTTGGATAAATGTGTGTTGCTGTAAAATGATGGATGGTTAAAGAGAAAAAAACTTGGTGCTATGCAACAACAAGCAAAACAAAACATTACCGTCTCTCTCTCTTTGCATTCCATGTAATTAATTAAAGTTTAGAATTGGGAAAGGACTTTGTGTACACACACACACACACACGTACAGAGGGGTACTTAGCATTTTGCCGCCACTGGGCAATGAAATTATCACCACAGTGGCTTATAGTTGTGCTATTTAATATCGCTAGTTTGCTATTAGAAGCTGCTGTTCTTTTTTTTATATTATAACTTATTTGTGAATCCATTTAATTCATTAGTGCTTGTAAGTTATTTATTTTCTATTTTTGTTTTCTTTGCCTTATTTATGTTGAAATACGACAAAATTTGCCGCCCTAGGCAGGTGCCTACTCTGCCTCAACGTAAATCCGCCTATGTGTGTGTATATATATGAACAGCAACAACAACTACAACAATTATTATATTATTATTATTATTATTATTATTATTATTATTATTATATAAAAGAGGCGTTATAGAGGAGACTGACTTCTTTACTTAACCAGGTTGTTTAATTTAAATCTATTTTATTTTTTTCAGATATTTTGAAGCACACAGAAAAGACAAGTGTCGATCATGTAGCGTTAGAACAGGCTTTAGACAAAATCAAATCTATAATGACCTTTATTAACGATGACAAAAGGAAGACTGAAGCAAAATTGAAATTATTTGAAATTCACAACGATATTGAGAATTGTCCAGTAAGTAAAATTAAGGAATATGTAAAGCTGCTTTGTTAATTACTGTACTGGGAAAAAATCGGACTCATTCCAAGTAGGCTTGTTTTACCCAGTTCACAATAGGCTTCTTTAAATGAAAACTAAAACACTAAAACGGAAACTGTAACTGTAACAAACGGGTTTTTTGGTGTGAGCGTCCACACTACATTTCACCATATTTCAGAAACAGTGATTGTACATTAGGGTGGAGTGAACTATAATGGCAAAAAATTATTTTTAGAAAGTTGGTTTGGCGATGGTGTTATTTTTTGGAGGTGGTTGAGGCCAGCTTACAGTGAAAAATTTTTCTCAGTCTTTCTATTTTAAGACGTCACCAAGGAGTAGTTTGTATTTAAGGACTTTGAGCTGAGCGGTGTTTACATATATATATATATTATTTCTTGCAGCTTTCAGCTAGACTAGGCTTCAGTTTTTAGTAAATTAGGCTGAATTCTTGTAAAATGTAAAACTGAAACTCTCTCTACCCAGGTCCACCACGTGGAGGTAAGCTACTCAGACCCGCACCAAGCCCGCCCCAACCTCCCAGCCATAGAGACCTTATACTTTTATGTTTTGTATTCTTTTTTAGTGTTGAAAGACTTCATAAAACTACTAGATTTTATTTGTGCTTTAACAAAGCCATCTCTCCTTTCTACACCAATCACACATTTAGAGGCCTGTGTCGCCAGTTTTATATGACGCTCAACTGCTTGAGTATGACAGGGATACTTAGGAGGAGCTACTTTGTCTTCCACAAATGTTCCAAACAGGAGGTCTTGTGGTATTTGTTTTGTTAGAGATGGCCCATACACAGCACTCCAGTCTATCATTGCGTGATAGTCCTTTGCATCAAAGTTTAGTTGTGGGATTCGGAAGACCCTCTGCTTATTGGTTACTTATTTTCTAGCTCTCATGATTTTTGTACATCCTAGTTCTCGGATCATCAAACAACATTGCAGCTAATATGTTCTCGCTATGCGCAAAGTAGGCATTCCTTTGAACGACAGAATCAACAATGTTCCTTTCTTTATCTGGCAGGCTTCGTGTTAGCTCGATCATCTTAGATATGTTGTGGTCCTTTGCGAAAATTAGGTTGCGTCTTAATCAAAAACCACATTGGGGCATACACCTGCCCAATAAATTCAGTTAGTAGTATAAGGCTTTCTGCGGAGACGTAGAGTCTGCAAAGTCGATTAGCCATCATCAGCCATATAGAGTGGCTCAGTTTCCTCGGTTGCTCGTTTTATTCTTATCCTATGTGCGCGCTGGCCATGCAAAACTGCATTTTTAGCTTTGGAACTTTTGCTTCCTTTGGGCAGTTCCATTGACTTAAAATACACTGACAGCTAGCTAAGTCGAACAACTTAACCCTTTATCGCGCAGTGTGACTACTTAATTTTGTTCTGGCTAACGCCAGACGATTTTATTCAGTCTCGGAAAGATCTCTGTACATAAAGGATTAAGAGATGTTTGCTTAATCCTTTAGTGCACAGAGGTCTTTCCAAGACTGAATAAAATCGTCTGGCGTTAGCCAGAACAAATTCAGTGTAGTGTCACTGCGCGATAAAGGGTTAAGACTTTTCATGAAATGCCTGTATTTTAGCTTTCGTTGGTTGAATCTGTTTCAAGTCTCTTTGGAATCTTTAATATCTGATTTCTGTAGGTGTTATGCTACCTCATAATCCTGTCTGCCACTGATTTCGTGTTAAATGCTGGAATTGAGGCCAATTTCCAAACCTCAATAACCCTTTCAGCAACTATACTATAGACCTCTCGTACATCTGGCTCTTTCTCAGACTATTGTTCATTTTTTATTTTCTGAGCCTCAAAAGTAATGCTTCATAATGTCTCTGTAGGTAGGAAGACAAGTTGACTTAATATTTTCAGCTTTTCCAAACACAAGATGCTCTGTGGCACTCCTGGCTGACTTTTGGTTTTGGCTTTTCTGCTATCCTGTTGGCAGCTGAACTACTTGTAAAGATAAGTCAAGGCAAATCTTAAACGATCTTTAAAATCTTTATCTTATATTATTATACTTGCATACACTAACCTGTTTGAGAAACAAAAGAACTTTAGTACGAAACATCATATTTTCGGGCTGTGTGAAATGGGCTGTTATATCACACACACACACACACATCTGAGTTATTTGTAAACAAAAAAATTATTTTCCATATCAGATATGGTGAATGTGATGTCCTAATCTTTTCCTAACTCAGAAAGATTTCTGGAGAAATCTTAAACAGAATTGACTCGAGTTGAAAACTCTAGTGCACCTCAACAAACTGAATCAGATTATTTTTGGAGTCCGTTCACTTTCATTCAAAGTGACCCGATATTAGCAAACGGGGGAAGACTAGAGTCTTGGTGACATGTCTTATCTTTGTGATAGAACAAAAAACATTGGTTTTGAACATCAATCCTGAAGATACAAACAAAACATACTTTGCACTTCTGAAGGTGCAAAGAATTCCTACTTCGCCCACCCTGAATTCAGCATTTATACATTTCACTCCACCCGATTGTACATTCTCTGCATTGTAATTTTAAACCGAGCTAAAAAATTGTTAAACAACCTTTATAAGAAGGGTGCAACTGATATTTCATTTCAATTTCGATATTACTTATTTCTTGTATATTAAAAAAAATTTTTTAAGAAAATTTAAGAGCAACTTAATTTTTAATGAAGTCTACTTAGCCTAAATGATTCTTAATTGAAATAAATTAATATTCAAAGAAAATTATGCTTATTTGTAATGGTTGAGGTATACAGATTTAACCAAGAAATTAAATACGTTTAAATGATGTTATTTTACTAAATTAACAAGAAGGCTAGGTCTGTTGTAAAAATAAAAATAATTTATACCAAGGCTACGTACAGAAACTAAGTCCACTATGAAAATCTTGCCCCGTGGAAGGTTAGTCAATATATATTTTGTATTTTATTTTTTGTTTTGTATAGTGATAATTATTATAGTTAGTTAATTAGGCTGTAATAATATTTGACCAGAATGTATAGAAAAACTATTTTTCACATCTTTGGGCTGGTCTGGCTGGACAAGTTTTCCAGGCTGTTACAAGCAAAGTTAATGTAGCCTAGATCCGTCCTTTCTCAATTATCTCTAAAGCAATAAAACGAAAGAACAGTATGCTTATAACTATATAATAAGTTTGTAGTTATTGACAGGGCCGGATTAAGACCTTTAGAGGCCCTAAGCACTTAAAAGATTTTGGTGCCCCATATATATGTAATTCAAAATATAAACAAAAATAAACCATAAAATAAAATTTTATTTTTTGAAATGAAACAAAACTTACAGTAAGATGGAAAATAATGTTTATTTTTGTATACTTCCACTTCATTTATATTTGAAAAGTTTTCTCCTACTTTTTTTAATTGCAAAGTCTTTGATCAGATCCTCAAAACTAATTTTACGTAACACATCTGCTTCTATACTTAGTAGAGATAAGGCATCCAGCCTGCCTTGTTGCATAGTTGTTCTGTTGGTATTTTTAATATACTTCAACTGAGAAAATGAACGCTCAGCTGAGCAATTTGTGACCATTAATGTTAAAAATATACGAAAGGCAATTTCTACATTGGGAAGGCACACTCAATATTGTCTTCTACAATTATTTTATAAAGTTCAGCATGACTGAATCTTGTTTTTACATTTACTATAGCACACGAAAATATTTAATCTATATGTATTTTTAATATGGCGCTCAAAGATTTGATATAAACAAAATAATAACGCAAAGCGTAAAGTGTGTGATTACAACGAAATATATTTATTCTCTCAAAAGGGTTGTTGTTCACTACAAATTCAAACAATGAAAAAAAATAAATACTATATATGAATATATATAATTCAGTTTTCAACAGCTTATAGGCTATAAGCCGCGATTATAATAGTATAATAAATCCATGGTAAATCCGACAATGGAAAATTTCTGTGGTGCTCCCCTTCCCTTGATGCCCTAAGCACGGGCTTATTTTGCTTAATGGTTAATCCGGCCCTGGTTATTGATAATGAATGCCCAAATGAAAGACAAATCACTAAAATATGAGTAGTTAGCATACACTTTATCAAAGATAGGCTAAACACTCAACGTTTTCGTTCGCAAAACAGTTAATGGTGTGGAGTATTTCCTCGGAAGACCGTTTTGGAAACGTTTCGTTAACGGTGTTTTTGTTAGCAAAGTGTCGGCACTAGAGGCAGTTTCGCAAACGATCGGGTCGTTTCCGTTTTCATTTCCCAAAATTTGCCTATTGTGTGAATCGGGTAATAAGTTAGCGCATTATAATTCAATGTGGAAACTCCTTCCTGAAATTCTACTTCATACCGTCAAAAACGATCGTTTTACTTCTCGGTTCATGTACTGCTTTAACTCCAGTTAAAAACTATAATAGTAATCGTACATACGCAATTTTGGAAAAACGTTCGTTGAAAAACCTAAAATTTATAAAAACCTATCTGATCATTAATGATTGGATTTTTATTTTGTTAAAATTTTTAGTTTGAGAAATGTGAACGATTCTGAAACTTGGAAAGGTTTGTAAACATTTGTAAATGTAAACATTTTTAGAATCGTCTGTAAAATTTTGGATTTTTTCCGTTTAATCTTGCGTTAAGAGGTAAGAGGAGCTTTGCTTTGCTAATGAAAGATAAATGGCATGAACATACGAGGGAGTATGTGTTAATGATAGATTTTTTGATAGTAGTAATAGCATCATGTGATGATAGATCCGTAGAAAAGAAGGGTGATTTCTGAAATGCGCCAAGTGATTTAGTTGGTAGCGTGGGAAATGATTATAATGAATGATCAAAATAGGAAACTGGGTGTTGGCCCTGAGCTTTAGAGTGGCGTTTCCCAAACTTTTTTATGCAATGCTTCCCTCATTTCAACTGCAAATGGCATTCATGCAGTGTAATTTATTGATACCATAATCAGTGTGACGTAGCATTAAAAATGAACGCTTCATTCATTAACCCTTTATCGGGCAGTGTTACTTTACTGATTTTGTTCTGGCTAACGCCAGACGATTTTATTCAGTCTCGGAAAGACCTCTGTGCAGTAAAGGATTAAGCAAACATCTCTCAATCCTTTATGTACGGAGATCTTTCCGAGACTAAATAAAATCGTCTGGCGTTAGCCAGAACAAAATTAGTAAAGTAAACTGCACGATAAAAGGTTAATGTACGTGACATGCTTTCTACATTTTTGCGTATCATACTGAGTATAGTGATGGTGAATAAAGTTATTGAAGATATCCAGATTTTTACTTAATTTTTACCTTTGTAACCACCTTCAGTTGGTCTTGCACCCCACAGTTTGGAAAATACTGGCCGAGAGTGACTGGGAAGCATGGTATGTCAGGGCAGTAGTGGTAAAATATAAGAATTGTGTTTGGAAGGTCGTCTTTGTATTACAAATAATTACTCTCAACATAAAAACTCCCATAAGTATATGTGATACTACATAGAGAGAGATGAGAGTGGACAGGAGTCTGATAGATTGTATTAGTAAAGGTATGCTAAGGGATATACGTGGTAGATAAGCTGTTCTACAGAAGCTAAGGCTAACAAAGACCCTAAGATCCACTGTAAGGTGAACCCGAGAGAAAGAAGAGAGTAGGGGGTTAAGTAAGTAGCGAAACCTATCATTCGTGGGTTTACAGAGAGAGAAAAAAGAGAGAAAGACTCACCATTATCATCCGCGGGCCACTGCCGACAAGTCGGAAAAATAGTCGAAGAGAATAGGAAAGGAGTGAAAGATGAAAAGAAGTAAAATAAGAACGCTTGCAAACCATGCAAACATAGTCTTAACTCAAAGAAACACTGTCATACCATGCAAACTACAGACATGCAAGTAAAGAGGATGACAAAAAAAAGTATGAAGAGTATAACAAAAAGTGGGTTAGTTCACGCTACGAGCTATATCTAAGTTCGCGTTAGTCTAATTTTTTTTTTATATTTTTTTAATAATATAAATTTAACGCTGGCATGTCACAAGCTGGCATCAATCGTCAACAGACTCAAACCTCGACTATCAGCCCCAGAGCTCCTGTTAGTAATTGTTCTATTATTTTAAACGATGTTAATATTTTTAAGATGCCTATTTAAACGGTTTTTAAACATATTAACGCTGGTAGAGTCACGACGGACGCGGGAAGATTATTCCATTTATCAATTACTTTAAACTTAAAAACGTTTTTAGCGATGTTAGTAATGAAACATCTGCCTCGTAATTTAAATCCGTTATTACGAGTATTGCTATTATCGAAAATTAACAGTTTGTCAAAATTTATGTTATCGATTTTATTAACGATTTTCAAAACTTCAATAAGCTCCTCACTTAATCTCCTTAGTCTCGAGTGAATACAAGTCTTAACTCTTTAATCCTATCTTCGTAAGACTTGTTGCGTAGTGACGGAATTAGTTTCGTGGCGCGTCGCTGAATCCTTTCCAACCTATCAATATCCTCACGCAAATACGGGCACCAAAACTGAACGGCATATTCTGAGTGAGGCTTGACTACGGACTTGTGAAGAGGCAATATTATAATCTTCGATTTAAATTCGAAATTACGCGCTATGAAGCCTAACATCCTATTAGCTTTTGCGCACAGGTTCCTAACTTTTAAATCCTGAGATACGCGTACGCCTAGATCTAATTCCTCGTCAACGCTCGCTAACTGTCTATCGTCCATCGTGTACGTGTAATTATTGTTACGAGAACCTATATGCAAAACTTTATATTTGTCTACGTTAAATTGCATCTGCCACTTATCCGTCCACTCTATAATCCTATTTACATCGTCTTCGAGCCTATTTTTGTAGTCCACGTTCAGAATTTTACCGCCTATTTTAATATCGTCGGGAAATTTTGACACGTTACTGGTCAAGCCTACATCTATATCGTTAATGTAAATTACGAATAGCAATGGGCCTAACACTGAACCCTCAGGGACACCACTACCTACATCCAACCTCCCCAATTCTCTACCATTAACAACGACCCTCTGTTTCCTGGCATGAAGCCATTCCTCTAACCATTTAGGTACCTGACCGCGTATACCGTGCGCTTTTAACCTTCGCAATTAATCTTTTATATGGAACTATCGAACGCTCTTTGCTTATCGTATTCGTGCACTATTTCGTTATAAAATTCGAACAACTTGGTTAAACTAAGATTTATGGCGTCGAAACCCATGCTGACTACTATTAATAAAATCGCGACTTTCTAAGTGATCGACGATACGATCCCTAACTATTCCAAAAGTTTACCAACAATTGACGTTTAGCTAATAGGCCTATAATTGCTAGCTACTGTGCGGTCGCCTTTCTTAAAAATGGGCGTAACATTAGCTAACTTGAAGTCTTCAGGAATAATCCCCGCTTCCAGTGACTTATTAAAAATTTTTGTCAATGGGCCTATGATAACGTCTTTCAAATCTTTCAAATGTCTAGGATAAAGCGCGTCAGGGCCTGGAGCCTTGCTAACTTTGTTTATCGATATAATGCGCAATCCTCACCCTCGTAAACAGTTATTTCATTCAAAATAGTCTCTCTACTAAATGGAACGATATCGTCCACGTCGGGGACATTATTTACGTCTTCTACGATAAAACCTGTCGCGAAAAAGTTGTTTAAAAATACCTGTCATCGCCTGAGCGTCGGAAGCCAAAGTGGCGTTAGCGTCCACTAGAGGGCCTATGTTATCTTTTATCGGCTTACGATTATTGACGTAGTCAAAAAACTTTCTCGGATTACGTTTACTATCCGCAGCTACAAGTATCTCTAAATTACGCTTAGCATTCCAAACATCTTTTAACCTGACGTCTAAACTCGATATATCTATTAAAGTTAGCTACCGTGCCATTGCGCTTATTAAGTCCATACGCTCGTTTATGAACTCGCCTATTTCCCTAGTCCACCACTTGGGCCTACCATGATTTCTAGCGCGTTTGGGCTTACGAGGAATAAACTCCCTTTCGATATTCAAAAAACTTTCTTTAAACGCCTCCCAATGATAATTTGCGTCATTTCCCATAAATAAACTATCCCAGTCTACTACCCTCATCCTATCCGCAAAACTATCAAAATTAGCCCTACGAAAATCAGGGACTTCTATTACATTACTATCCTTACTGTTTTCTATCAATAACTTAAGCCTAATAATTTGGTGATAACATCACCACATCTAAAATATTGTGAACGCGAGTTGGTTCGGTAATCATCTGTCGTAAAAAATTATCTTCCATGAACTCAATCAGTCTCAAACCCTCATCATTACCAGTAAAAGTCTCGTATTTAACGTTAGGGCAGGTAAAGTCTCTGACAATTATACTATCCTGATTATTAATAAAATTACCAAGAAGTGTGTAAAATCTAGTATCGGTATCGAGGGGTTGAACGTGAGGTCTATAAACAACGAAATTAAAGCTAGTACTACGCGCCCTAACTTCAACGCATATCGCATTAATTGCTGCTGGGAAATCTATTTTAACCTCGATAGCCAAAAGGGAATTACGAATGTACAACAAAACGCTGCCACCAATCCTATGTAACTTATCATTAGTAAAAAGTTTAAAACCCGCTATATCAAGTTCCCCCAACAAGTCCTGAGTCACGGTATTTAACCACGTTTCGGTTATAGCAACTATATCGTGGTTCCCAGAATAAATTATAGCCTTAAATTCGTTCGATTTATTTCTAATACTACGCGTGTTACAATAAAAGACGTTTAAATTATTTTTTACCACCGATCGGCGCTTTAAACTATTTTTCACGTCTGGCCGGCGTTTCCCAGACCCACAACGTTTAAAGAGGGCTTCGACCTATACAGCTTTCGAATGTTCTCATCGATTAACCACCTAGCCTAGCATTCCCTATTTCATCGAAATGCACCCAATCTTTTATAAAAAAGGCTAGGATCACTAAATTCGACCACAGCTTTACGAAGGGTACATTTTCCTGAGCACAAATCTCTTGTAGCTTAGTGTTCAAAAATATTGTTTTTGACGTTATCCTAAGACCTAAACCGTGCCTAGGGGTAATATCTAGAACTAAAGACCTATCTGACCTTGCCTTCAGGTACCTAATTAACCCCCTGTATCTCTCCAAAAGGTCCGGGTACTCTCTGCCTCAATCAGAAATAGCAGAAAAATCAAAGGTCATGTGCACTATAACCGTCCTATGCGAATCATGGAGTATCTGTTGACAGGAACGCTTTGTGAAGTGGGTGGAGAAGTGAAGAGTGGAATCATCGGCAAAGGAGTGAATAGGACAGGAAGTACGACTTAGTAAATCATTGATAAATAAAAGGAAAGGAGTGTGTGACAGAATAGAACCCTGAGGAACACCACTGTTAATAGCATTAGGAGAAGTGACCGTCTACAGCCGCAGCTACAGATCGGCCAGAAAGGAAATTAGAGATGAAGGCGCAGATGGAAGGATAGAAACTAAAGGAGGGCAGTTTGGAAATTAAAGATTTGTGCCAGACTCTATCAAAAGCTTTTGATATGTCTAGCGCAATATCAGAGGTTTCACCAAAATCTCGAAAGGAGGATGACTAAGAGTCAGAGAAATGTGTAAGATCGCCAGTAGAGTGTTCCTTGCGGAACCCATACTGACAAACTGAAAGAAGATTGTGAGAAGAGGGGTGTTTAAGAATCTTCCTGTTTAGGATAGATTCAAAAAACTTTAGAAAGGCAAAAAATCAGAGCAATTGGACGGTAGTTGGAGGGTTGAGAGGGGTCACCCTTCTTTGGGAAAGGTTGAATGAAAGCGAACTTCCAGCAAGAGGGGAAAGTACCAAATTAAAGGCAAAGACAAAAGAGTTTACCTCGGCAGGATGTCGGCAGAGAAGCACAATTCTTGAGAACAACAACAACAGGAGGAGGAACATCAGGACCGTGCACCTTCCTAGAGTTCAGCCCGGATAAGAATGAAAGAACGTCTTTGGAAGATATTCGAATTTGAGACATAATTAAGTCAGAGGGAGGAGGAGATGGAGGAATAGCACTGGAATCGTCCATGGTTGAGTTGGAAGCGAAAATTTGAGCCAAGAGTTCAGCTTTGTCAGAAGAGACTGTAACTGTACCGTCAGAATGGAAAAGAGGAGGGAAGGAAGTAGAAATAAAGTTACGAGTTGGATGGCGACAGTAACTTCTGAAAACTCCCTCTCTTTTGCGAATAGCATCAGAGCAAGTAAAATTAAACCAAGGTTATTTTGCATTAGCAATAGGAATAGAATATGGAATGTACCCTTCCATTCCCGAGAGAATCACCTCCGTGATGCGCTCAACACACACGGAAGGGCCCCGGCCACGGAAGCAGTAATCATTCCATGTGAAATTAAAGAAGTGCTGCCTGAGGGCCTGCCAATCAGCGGTACCAAAATGCCAAAGGCGCTTCCTCTTGGGATGATCCAAAAGCCGAATTGGAACGATAGGACAGGAAACGAATATAAGATTGTGGTCGTAGGAGTCCAACGGAGAAAAAAAGTTTGACAGAGTAAGAAGAAGAATGAGAGGTTAGAAATAAATGCAGAATGTTGGGGCTATCTTCAAGGCAATTGGGGATACGAGAAGGGTACTGTACAATCATTCAGGATAGAAAAGTTGTAAGCTCGTTCACCAGGATGTTAGTGAAATGGGAGGAAAGCCAAAGGTGATGGTGAACGTAGAAATCTCCTAAAATGGAGATTTCAGGAAAAGGAGAGCGAGATAGAATGTATTTCACTTTGGAAGTGAGGTAGTGAAAGAATTTTGGGTAGTCAGTAGAATTAGTAATTTTTTATGCATTTTAGAAATTTTATTTCTAGGCGAACGTTTTTCCGAAACTGTACCTTGTCATAACCAAAATGATATGCCTTTCAGTTCTCACAAATCCACTGTTACCCGTTCTCTTTTACCATATTTCTAACTTTTAGACGTTACACTTAGTTGCTTTTAATGGTGACTTGCTCAGAAATTGATCTGGTTGCTCCCACATGAATTAAAAAATAGAGATAAAGTTGGTTTTTCAATCTTAAATAAATGACACTACGTTTTCTTTTAAAAGTGTCTGAGAAATCACGCTTCTGCTTTATTTATACCCTACTACCGTACTTGGTTCTTGACCAAGGTAATGAGTATAGCCTATGCTTACTAAAATTTTAAATTATGAAGCTGCTTTATGCTTTGTCATATTTCTTTGCCCATATTCTCATAAAGGAATTGTTCAATTCCTTCAGAGAACAACAACTAAGTAATAATTAGTTGGCCACAGTTAATTTTAATTAGGGAAATGCGTTGTTTTTATCCATTAATTGTATAGTGTTTTCGATGCGCGTGTAAAGTGGATGCTGTTAATCTAAATGAAAAACTTGTTTCCCCGTAGCCCAATTTAGTAGCGTCTCATAGGACTTACGTAAGCAAAGTGGACGTGACGGAGCTGAGTGATAGTTGCAGCGGTCGTGGTGATTCACTCTCACTCTTTCTCTTTAATGATGTTGTAGAGGTAGGTCAACTCATTTTGCAATAAGATTGTTTCCCAGATGTTCCCCGTTGCTACGAGTATATATGATGGGAAAAAAATCCCAACTAATATTCAGTAGGGGGGGTCGAAACATATCAAAAATCGAGTTTCTCCAATTCCACAGTATGCACGTAGTTGGAAATGATGATCTCAACATCTTGTAAAAAAAAAAAAAAATGAGTATATGCGACTCCCCTTACCCCTTCCATAGCATCCCCCCATTTTACTCTCTCCACAGATATAAACCCCAAATGTGACAATCATGCATCATATTAAGTCTTATTAAGTAGATTAGATTAATTTGGATAGATTATTTAGATAAAGTTTTAGATAGATTGAATAGATTACATAGATTAATTTAGATAGATTAGATGAATTATATAAATTATTGTCACGTTTTTTTTTAGTTTCAGATTGTTGTTTTCAGATTGTTTATGATTGAATGAGGTATGATTTAATTCCGAATGAGTTATATTAAATTCAGATTGAATGATTCAATTGCTAGAATTTAACAATTAGTTTCTTGTTATTAATGCTACTACGCCTAAATAAGTGAAATCATGGCGACAAGAAGCAAAACGCACAATTCAACATTTGGTCACCCTGCAGAATTTCCACCTTCAATGACTCCTTCAAAAGCTGACGTATTTAGGCATTATTTATTGGTAAGAAAACGAGAAGAACTGATTTCGAAAGGTTCTAGAACAGCAAAAGAATGTTACAGAATTGTCACTAAAGATGTGGAAGCCATTTGGGAGAAGTTTTCCTTTCCACATATAGGATTTGAAGGAATAGGTATAAAAGTTGAACGATTGATAGAATATGCAGCAAAGCTAAATAAAGTACCATTAAAACAAAGAAACAACAGTTTTCAGCAGAAGGTGGAGACATTCGATGAAATGTTTGATACTTGCACTTGTACTTGTTACGATAAAAAAAATCAGTCGAACGGATTGCGGATGTGATATTAGAGTTCCAATGATTGAGTGAGAGTCTTTTGTAGAAACAAAGAAAAAATCAACTAGGGGCATTCGACAGAGTAACGACTTCCGCAAGAAAAAGGACTCACGATAGAGTTAAAGGATTAGAAAGAAGAGCCAAGATAAGCCTAGATACGAATGCCGCCTCAACCAGCAAACTGGACCCTTTACATATTATGGAAGATGAGAGCATGGAAATTGATGATGACAGCGACGATATTGACTTTGTTCCTGATTTTGAGCTGAGAGAAAACCATCAAAACAGAATTATTTATGATAACTTAACAATAACAGCAGATAGATACCGTGTAAGTTACAGAGCTACTGCAGCTATAGTAAATGCAGCTTTGAAGGATATGGGAATATTAGACGAAACCAATATGTTGGATAGGAAAAAAGTGGAAAAAGAAAGAATACGTGTGGGCAAAAAGAACATAAATCAAAGTGAAATCAGAGAACACAGATTGAAGGCATCGGATTTGATGGTAGAAAAGATTAAACTAAGACAAAGAAGGGAATGGAGTACGAAGAACATTATGTAATAGTCAAAGAACCTGGTGATGTTTACATGGATCATATAGCTCCAGATAACGGAACTGCTTGTTGTACAGGGTGTCCCAGAATTAACTATCTATTTCAATGAAATCGGACAAATTTTTTAAAAACACACTTTTATTTATGTTTATCATGTTTAATATGTGTTAAAAATGTATAAATTTCTAAGTTTTTTTCATAATTTTATTTTCATAATTTTTTCATAGTTTTTCATAGTTTTATTTTCATTCTCTTTCAGAACCCTATTAATAATGAATACACAAGAACGCATCTTTGTTGTAACATCCCGTATCAAAGGAATGCAATGTAATGAAATCAGAGAAAAATTTACAAGAAGATTCCACAGAACCGGTCCTACAGACAAAGCGATTCGTGAACTTGTGAACAAATTTAAAAGAACTGGATCCGTACACGACGAAGTGGGAAGAGGACGCCCAAGGACAGCACGTAACAGTACCGAACAGGTACGACAATTGTTTGAGGATGAACCAACAACTTCGGTTAGGGAGGCCGGTCGAAGACTCAACGTATCCAAGACAACAGTTCATAGAATCTTGCGTTTGACACTGATGAAAAAGGCTTTGATACGGGATGTTACAACAAAGATGCGTTCTTGTGTATTCATTATTAATAGGGTTCTGAAAGAGAATGAAAATAAAACTATGAAAAAATTATGAAAATAAAATTATGACAAAATTTAGAAATTTATACATTTTTAACACATATTAAACATGATAAACATAAATAAAAGTGTGTTTTTAAAAAATTTGTCCGATTTCATTGAAATAGATAGTTAATTCTGGGACACCCTGTATTGCAGATGAAATAATAACTTTTATGGTTGATTCTAATAGCAAAGAATCCCTCAAAACTTTGTAATGCGATGGCACCCCAGTGAACACTGGCAGGATTGGCGGAGTGCTAAAATTGATTGAATTATATCTGGACAGGCCGGTACAATGGCTGATTTGCCTTTTGAATGCAAACGAACTGCCCTTCAGGCACGTATTTGAAGCAATTGATGAAAAAACTTCGGGAAAACACCTTCAAAGGTTCTCTTGGAAAGAAACTCCGAGAGGATTTGACCAAACTGGATATAGTTGATTATACCCCTGTAGAGGGCAACATTAAAGAAGTTTCGGCCGATATTGTTAAAAGTTTCAGCAGTGACCAAAAATATATGTATGAAATGTGCATTAGCATACAATCTGGACGCATCTCACAAGCGTTAGCCACCAGATCCCCAGGTGCCCTCCATCATGCAAGATGGCTAACACGAGCAAACAGGATCCTGCGCTTATATGTCTCTACACGGAATCCAGACAAAAACATCCAAGACCTAGTAAAAATTGTAATGCTGGTTTACGCTCCAGGCTGGTTTTGGATAAAGTCTCATCCAAAGGCAAATGAGGGAGCATCTAATTGTTGGTATATCATGCACTTGCTTAAAGGCTTAGGTAAAAAGCATCGGATGATTATGGAGCGTGTCCTCAGAAATAACTCCTATTTTGCCCACCCAGAGAATATCTCTCTCTCAATGATGATAGACACAAGAAGAGAGGTCAGAGAGCTGGCTCTTCAGCACATCATTCGAGCAAGAACTAGGAGCACCAATGCGAGAAATTTTGAGCTGCCAAAAACACAACTTTGAAGCAGACGATTATCCTAACATGATCGACTGGGACAACGAAACCATCACCCCTCCACCTGTTTTACAGAATTTGACAAATGTTATATGTTATGTTATAATGTTTCAGACCAACAAAGACCCTAGGATCCACTCATGGCTGGTCTACCTAACTGTGTTCGTAATTGTGTATGTCCTCCGTGGTGGCGGAGGGGACCTACAATTTTACGTGGGTTCCGAACCATAAGAACAAGAAATTTATGGAAAAACTGCCTGTACATTGGCAACGACCAATTTTTGCAAAACTAAATAATTATCAATTTAAAACTAATTAATTATCGATTTCAAACTAAAGATAGAATCTCTGGATCCAGAGGATCAAGTCAAGTCATAATAGACTGCTATCCACAAATTTGTTACACTCTATATCTATTTATAACCGACATGCAAATATATCAGATCCAAAGAATCCAGTCAATTTCATTACGGTATCCAACAATACTAGTACCTTGCCAACCAAAAATAAGTCACGGTCCATATCGATTGCGGACCAAGTCAAAATTTATCACCATATACATTACAATATATATACTTAGGAGGAAAAGTGTAGGAGTGGCTGTAAAGACTGTACAGTAATGTAGAAATGTGTGTGTGCACCCATTTTGGGTCTCCCATTTAAAGGTGTTTGTGGGGCAAGTGAAGATCATGAGTTTTTCAATACCTCACAGTACTATGGGGGGCACCACTCGGCAGAGGAATCTCTTTAAATGGGGTGTGTAAGGACAGAGAGTATCCCCTAACCCAAGATGCTGCCTCCCTATATCCCACAACACTTGTGTTGAGCTGTGGGATCTATCACCACAAAGCCTTAATTTTACTACCGTAAACTATACCAAATTTATCAACATATGCGTCTAATCGATTTTTAAACATGTTTATAGACGTGCTACTAATTACTTCTACCGGCAAACTATTCCAGCTATTTACTATTCTATGCGTAAAAATTTTTGGCAACTGCTGTCTCGAACCTTCTACTTGTCAACTTACACCCGTTATTTCTAGTCATATTATATTGAGATATTTCGAAAAAGCTATCTCTATCTACGTTATCGAATCCATTCATAATTTTGAAAACCTGGATTAGATCACCCCTTAGCCTCCTAGTCTCGAGTGTAGTCAACTTTAACTCCTTAAGCCTATCCTCGTACGACTTTGACCTAAGCGACGGAATCATCTTAGTTGCTCGTCTTTGAACTCTTTCGATTTTGTCTATATCTTTGCGCATATGCAGATTCCAAAATTGGACCGCGTACTCCAAATTAAGGTAGGTTGATTTTCCGCATTTTTTTAGATACCGACTTTGGACTAGTTGAGACAGTCAGGGCTTAATACAGGGTGGTGTACATAAAGTCAGGATCTATTTTTGTGAAGCACTTGGAAGTTATATGGAATTCAATCATAAAATGATAAAGTGGTAACATTTATTAAATAATTAAGAGTAGGATTCGACGTGACGCCCATCAGTATCCCTGCACAGCTCAAATCGTTCCGCAGCATTTCTAAACACATTCTGGAGCATTTGCGGGGTTATGTTATCTGCAGCAGTTCGTATACGTGTACGTAAGTTTTCAAGACTCGTAATCTTCGTCTGATAGACGTGCGATTTGATAAAGCCCCATGCAAAGAAATCTAAAGGGGTTAAATCTGGTGATCTCGCTGGCCAACGTCTGTTGCTTCCGCGTCCGATCCAGCGATTTGGAAAACGTCCATTTAGATAATCCTGAACAATTTTGGCATAGTGACAAGGAGCACCATCATGTTGATAGACGACGGTACTAACAATCCTATCCCCAATCAGCTGAGGTTCAAGGAATTGCTGCAACATGTCCAGATAAATAAGCCCCGTAACTGTAGCTTCAGCAAAGAAAAAAGGACCATAAACCTTAGATTTTGTTAAACCCATCCAGACATTAACTTTAGGCGAGTCTCTTTCCCAATTTTGGACGAAATCATTCGGTCTTTCATCTGCCCAAATTCGACAGTTATGGCGATTTACTTTCCACACGTATGGAAAGTGGCTTCATCACTAAAGAGAATGTTGTCCATTAAATTATCACTCCAGATTTGTTCTACGAGATCAGCACACACAGCACTTCGTCGAGGGAAATCTTCCTCATGTAAATCATGTAAAACCTGCAAATGATAGCTTTTCTTCTGCAAATTAACTTTCAGAATTTTGTGCACAAATGACGTCGGGAGGCCGAGTCTGTGTAATGCAGCACGAACGGACGTACGTGGCTCCTCAGTGATAATTCCGCGTACTGCATTCACGGTAAGATCTGACATACACGGTCGTCCTGATCTTGCTTCATCATTTACAGATCCCGTTCGTTTAAATTTGTTCACCAATTTTCGTATTGTCTTGTCTATTGGCCCCGGCTTATGAAATCTCCTCCTAAACTTCTCTCTGATGTCATTGTATTTCTTTCCCTCGATTCGCCAAATTACTATTGCCACACGCTCTTCTGTATTCATTCTAAGGGCTTCTGAAAAGAAAAATAGAAAAAAATAATTATTTCACAAAAATAGATCCTGACTTTATGTACACCCTGTATATATATATATACTCTCTCTCTCTCTCTCTCTCTCTCTCTCTCTCTTCTCTCTCTCTCTCTCTCTCTCTCTCTCTCTCTCTCTATATATATATATATATATTTTTTTTTTTTTTTAGTTCAGGAAGAACCGATTCGCCTCTATTTAAAGGGCATATCTCAGCGGAAAAACAAAGAAAAAGTGAGAGGAAAGACAGAGGAAAAAGAAAGGGTGGAGGGGACAGTCGAAGTGGAAAAAGACCAAGGATGACAAGGACTGCAGGGTCGAGCCCCATCATCCTTGGGTGCTAGGGCCGGGAGAGCGCACATGAAACCTCCAGGAACAAGAACGTACAAACGAGCACAAAGAGCACTCAAGAGCACGAGCTTAGAACCCCCTTGCGGGGATATATATATATATATATATATATATACTTCCCCGCAAGGGGGTTCTAAGCTCGTGCTCTTGAGTGCTCTTTGTGCTCGTTTGTACGTGCTTGTTCCTGGAGGTTTCACGTGCGCCCTCCCGGCCCTAGCACCCAAGGATGATGGGGCTCGACCCTGCAGTCCTTGTCATCCTTGGTCTTTTTCCACTTCGACTGTCCCTCCACCCTTTCTTTTTCCTCTGTCTTTCCTCTCACTTTTTCTTTGTTTTTCCGCTGATATGCCCTTTAAATAGAGGCGAATCGGTTCTTCCTGAACTAAAAAAAAAAAAAAAAAAAAAAAAAAAAATATATATATATATATATATTACTTACTTACTTACTTACTTACTTACTTACTTACTTACTTACTTACTTCGTAGCCCCCGGGTTCTCTTATGCGAACCCTGCGGCGCTCAGGTATCCCGCGACCACCGTGGGACCGGTACATAGGTCTCGTAGAGAGGTAATGTTGGAGTTGTGTCTTTGTTGAGAGAGAGTGTGGCAGTGTAAGAGTAGGTGTTCTGTGTCCTCAGGGTGGAGGTAGCATTTTTGACAGGTGGAGGTGTCAGCTAGGTGGAGTCTGTGTCTGTATTGTTTGAGGGAGGGGTGGTGGCCTGAACGGAGCCTGGCCAGAGTAACTCTTGTCTTCCTTGGGAGGGTTTGTTCGCTCTGATGTACTACAGGGGGAGTATCGTGAAAGACAGTGTTGTGTGGTTGGTCGAGTAGGTATTTCCGGGTGAATTCTGTGTGGAGATGTTTAATGGGGTTGATGTTTAGGGGAGGGGGGGGGGATATTGTTCAGTAGCTGTGAATAGTGAGCAGCAGGAGTACGTTTTTTGTTGCGGGGTGGGGATTGTGTAATGTGAGATGGTGACAGGGGTGGTCTGGGGCCAGTGCTCTGGAGAAGAATTGAGTCCCTGTCATGTTCATGTGGTGTTCGATGTGGAGTATTTTCGTATCTGCATGTAGATGTGGGATGGGTGTGGTTCGGAGGCAGCCAGTAATGCTTCTGAGACCTCTGTTTTGTGTGGTCTGTATCTTTTTCTGGTTTGTGTGGGAGATGGACGGGCCAGGCGGGGGCAGCGTAAGTTAGGGTAGTACGTACAAACAGTTTGTATAGGATACTGAGGGATTCCTTCTGTTGACCGAATGTTGTGGAGGTGAGTGTTCTGAGAGCGTTGAGTTTTTTTGTTGCTTTGGAGCAAATGTTTGATATGTGAGGGGAAAAGGACATGTGTGTGTCTAGGGTGAGGCCAAGGATTGTTGGGGTTTTGTTTAGAGGTAGGGGATGTCCCATGAGGGTGACTCTCGGGTGTGCTTGGGATTCGTGGCGGTCTGAGGTTACGAGGGTGATGGAGGATTTTTGAGGGGATGCTGACATCCTATTATTAGTCAGCCAGAGTTCCAGATTGGTAATGTACTGCTGGATCAGGCGTGTGGCGGTGTTACGGTTATGGTGTTGTGCTGTTATGGTCAGGTCATCTGCATAGGAGGAAACGTGGATGGGGGAGAGAGGTTGTGGGAGGTCGTGCATGAAAAGGTTGAAGAGGATTGGAGAGAGTATGGAGCCCTGTGGGACGCCATTGTATAGTCTGTAGGTTTTGGATGAGTGTTGTTTGTGTATGACTTTGCCAAGTCGGCCTGCAATGAGATTAGTAAGCCATTTCTTGTCATTGGTGGGGATGTCGAGATCAATAATCTTTTGTGCAAGAATGTGGCGTGGGACAGTGTCGAATGCTTTGTTGATGTCGATGGCAACAAGGACTGTGCGGGCAGGGGGGGATAGTTGGTTGAAGCCATCTAAGATGTGTTGGGTTAGGTTTGTAAGAAGCGTTGTGGTGGAGTGGGCGGACCTGAAGCCGTGTTGGGTTTGTGAAAATGTAATGTGTGGTTGTATGCGTCTTAATATCAGTTTTTCGAGGACTTTGGAAATGGTTTGAGAGAAGGGAGATTGGCCGGTATGAAGCAGGTAGGTTGGGGGTTTATTGGGTTTCAGTATCGGGATGTGTGTGCCAGCTTCCAGGTAGAGAGTATGATATTGTGAAGCCAGGAGTAATTGAATATGTTTGTGAGGGCTGCAATAGCAATTGGACCAAGGTGTTTGAAATGTGGTCTGGGCCTTCGGCATGAGAGTTTTTGAGGGATTTTATGGCTGCAGCTGTGCCTTGGGGTGTAAATGGATGTGGTTGTTGTGGGTCGGCCGAGAGTTTCCGTATGTTTTTGAGGATTTTTCTATTATTGGGAACAGTGATTTTATGGCTAATTTTTGAGTAGTGGTGCATGAGTAGGTTGCAGTGTTTTTGTGGGGATGGAATTTGGTTACAGTTGGAAAGGAGAGCTTCGTGTGTAGGGGGTGGGTTAGTATGTGAAGTGTGGATTTTTTTCAAGGTTTTCCAAAGTTGGGTGCTGTTGGTCTTGTGATTGAGTGTAGTTAAATAGGATTCCCAGTTTCTGACTGTTTAGTGTTTATTAGATTTGTGATGTCAGTGTTAAGGTGGTGTATGAGGTCAATGTCTTCTGCAGTGGGACTGTGTTTCTGGCGTAATGAGTTTCTTTGTTTGATTAGATTGTGTATTTGTGGGGAGAAATTTGGGTTGAAGTGTTTCATGTGTCCTTGTGGGATGAATTGTTTGCTAGCGCGAGTGATAGTGTTGTTTATGTGGGCGGTAGCCTTGTCTATAGAGGGGAAGTTAGTAGTGGAGAATTCCTGAAGCTCGTTTTCAATGTATCCTGTAAAAGAAGGCCAGTTTGCATGTTTGTAGTTCGTGTATGTTTGTTTGAAGGATGTGTGGATGGGGTGTGTGTGTTGATAGGTGATTAGTATTGGGAGGTGATCGGAGGGGAGGTGGTGTAATGTCTGCCATGTTGCGCGTGTGTGTAGGGATGGTGAGCAGAAGGTAATGTCTGGGGAGGTGTGTTGTTGGTTGTGTTGCAAGGGTTTGCGTGTGGGTTGGTTCCTATTGTTGAGGATGTTGTATGTATGAAGATCATCTAGGAGTAGCGTGCCACGAGCGTCTGGTATGTGAGAGGAGAGCCATGTCGGGTGATGAGCATTGAAGTCGCCTCCCACGATGTGGTTCTCGTATTGTGTAAGTGGTTGCAGGGGGAGCTCGTAGCGTGGGGGGCAGTGAGCAGAGGTAGGGGGCGGTATGTATATGTTTGAGATGTGAAAAGTGGAGGATTTGATTTTGATTTTGATGGTCTGGATTTTTCGGGTAGGGTCATTATTGAGGAGGGCGTGTGTGTGCTGCGTTATATTTGTGTATGGGATGTCTTTATGGATGAGTGTGATAAGCCCATGTTCTGTGGGGATAGTGTCCTGTCTTAATGTTGAGTAATTGTTGAAGGCTGGGAGCCTGGTGTCTGGTGAGAGTTTAGTTTCTTGGATAAGTGCTATATGTATATTATATGTGTGGAGGAGAGAGTTGAGTTCCTGGTGTTTGTTTTGATGCCATTAATGTTTATTTGTAAAATGTTTAGTGAGTGTTTGGGGTGAGGTATGTGGTTGGTTGCGTTGAGGGTTAGCTAGACAGTGCTGGCATGCCCATTGGGGTGTGTGGAATTGTACTGAGAGTAGTGATGTGCAGGAGAGGTGTAGCCATTCCGAGCATTGACAGCAACGGACTGACCATTGAGTTCGCCTGATTTGATGTTGGCAGGTAGGGCATGTGTAGGTGTGGGGTCCGGGGTTGGGTTCAATGTCACCGGCTAGTAGGAGGAGAAGGGAGATGATGGCCGGGACATCATTCCCATGAGCTAGAAAAACGGAAATGAGAGGATAGTGTTGCGTGTAGGAGAGAGAGAGATAGTTGGGTTGAGACCCATGGAACCCGGTCCAGGGACCGGGGGACGGCCTGAGGCCGCGCCCCCCGAAACAGGGGGCAGGGGAAATGTCCGGATTTGCAGAGTGGCTCCCCAAGGTCGACTGGTGCTGAAGGTCGCCCATCCTCCTCGGGATCGTCTCTCTGGCAGCTTCGCGACGAGCACGCTCCGGACATTGAAGCTTATATATATATATATATATATATAATATTATATATATAATATATATATATATATATATATATATATACTCTCTCTCTCTCTCTCTCTCTCTCTCTCTCTCTCTCTCTCTCTCTCTCTCTCTGGCAGAGGGTGGAAATTAAAGGGCTAGTTCGGGTTGGGCCTCGGTCACTAGTGGGGTTCCTCAGGGTTCCGTTTTGGGGCCACTGTTGTTTACCATTTACATAAATGATATCGACGGTGGCATCGTCAGTCGGATCGCCAAATTCGCTGATGACACCAAGCTTGGGGCCAATGTTGGGACGCCCGAAGCGATCGAGGAACTGCGTGCGGACCTAGGTAGGATAGGAGAGTGGTCCGAAAAATGGCAAATGCCGTTTAACTTGGGTAAATGCAAAGTGATGCACATTGGCTACGCCAATCCCAAGTCGGACTACTCGATGTTGGGCAGTAATATCGAGGTGACTGATTTAGAAAAGGACTTGGGTGTGCTAATTAGCAGCGACCTTAAGTTTACGAAACAGTGTGTAGAGGTGGAAAAGAAAGCCCAGAAAACTATTGGGTTATATCAGGAGGCAATTTCAGTTTCGGAACAAGGAGATTGTGCTCTCACTGTACAATTCCCTTGTTCGGCCGTACCTGGAGTATGCTGTGCAGTTCTGGTCGCCCACCCTCAGGAAAGATATTGAGAGGCTGGAGCGAGTGCAGGCGAGGGCCACAAAGTTAATCCCTTCCGTTAGGCATATGGGCTACAATCGACGGTTACGCGCCCTGAACTTGTTTTCGCTTGAAACTCGGAGGCTGCGCGGTCAACTGATCGAGGTTTTCAAGCTCTTACGAGGGTTCAACGATGTCGATTTTAGAAGTATGTTTAGTTTAAATGATAACCCAACTCGCAACAATGGTTGGAAGTTGGATTTGAAACGGTTTAGGACTAGTGTGTGTGGGAATTACGTTACGTATAAGATCTGTGACACATGGAACAGGTTACCTTCGGAAGTTGTGAACAGTTCCTCTGTGGATCAGTTCAAGAAAAGGTTAGACGAAATCTTGCACACTATTTGAGTGTGTAAAGACATTTAGGACCTCAGTCTGCGGAAATTTCTTTTCCTATAAATAGTTAATATCTGGAACCAACTTCCCTCAGAGGTTGTTTCCAGTCAAAGTGTAAATCTGTTTAAAAATAGGCTAGACAAAGTACTAAACACACTCATAGTTTAAGATTAAAACCTCAGAAAACTCTGCAGGAGTTCGCTTGCTCGGTCTCTGTGAGCTAGCTAAATATAGAGCTATTTATATATTCTCCACTTTCCTGTAAAATTTCCTTGGCTACTTTTCCAGAGTCAAGGTATTTTCTTCAACCTTTTTCCGTACCTGCCTCTGGCAGGGAGGAAGCGGAGGGTGGGGAGAGAGCCTTCTACTTTTCTATCCAGTTTTCTACTACTGCTAGGATAGTTGAAAGAAAAATAAACTTTTACAAAATTTTCCCTGGCACCTGTTGCCATTGGTACCTCCTCGGTATGGGCCGCAAGGCCTTTTGAGGTACTTCTTTTCCTTGTAACTCCTTGTAACTCTCTCTCTCTCTCTCTCTCTCAGGATAGCGTAGGAGAGATGGGGTTAGAGGTTGGCGGCGATGTTGAGGGAGTGTGGAGTGCATTCCGGGACGAGTTTATGGTGCTGCAGTCTGCTGCCATACCCTCAAAACCGGTCACCCCTGCTTCAACGCAGCCTAAGTGGTTCAATCGTGACATCGCTTCGGCTATCCGAAATAGGAAAGTAGCGTATAGGAGGGCGAAGGCCAATCGTTCCCACGAGAACACTGAAGCGTATGTCCGCCTGTGTAGGGAAGTGAAGGCGAAGGTTAGGCTAGCGAAACGTAACGAAGAACTACGGGTGGCAAGCCTCTGCAAGGGGAACCCTAAGGAGTTCTTAAGTTATGTTAATAGTAGACGTTCTGCGGACCTCCGACGCGGACATCGCCAATGTGCTTAACGAGTACTTTGCGGGAGTGTTCACCAGGGAGGATACCCGCGTCATCCCCGAGCCAGGCGTGAGGCACGAAGGTGCTGGCCTGGATAGTGTTAGATGTACCGCGACAGTCGTTGCCGATAGAATAGACAAACAGCGCGTTTAAGGCTCCTGGGCCAGACCAGTTTCTCCCCAGAGTGTTGCGAGAAGTGCGCGACCAGGTGGCTCCCCACCTGGCTACAGTCTTCAACAAATCGTTGGAGATGGGCCAGGTGCCTGGTGACTGGAGGGAAGCCAACGTGACCCCTATCTTTAAGAAAGGGGATCACGAAAGTCCAGGGAACTATCGTCCCATTAGTCTCACTTCAGTTGTAGGTAAATTATTAGAAGGGATAATAGCTGATAGGATCGTTGACCATCTGGATTCCTACAAGCTGCTTGGGGACTCCCAACATGGGTTTAGACGGCATAGGTCGTGTCTCACCAACTTGCTCGAGTTTTTCCACGTCATGTTGAGTGAGTACGATAAGAGTAGGGCTATTGATATACTTCATCTCGACTTTCATAAAGCCTTTGATAAGGTACCTCACCGCCGGCTAATGGCGAAAGTGCGCGCGCTGGGTATTGGTAGGGAAATAGGTAGGTGGATTGAAAACTGGCTGAGGAATAGGCGGCAGAGGGTGGTAATTAAAGGGGCTAGATCGGGTTGGGCCTCGGTCACTAGTTGGGTTCCTCAGGGTTCCGTTTTGGGGCCACTTTGTTTATCATTTACATAAATGATTATCGACGGTGGCATCGTCAGTCGGATCGCCAAATTCGCTGATGACACCAAGCTTGGGGCCAATGTTGGGACGCCCGAAGCGATCGAGGAACTGCGTGCGGACCTAGGTAGGATACGAGAGTGGTCCGAAAATGGCAAATGCCGTTTAACTTCGGTAAATGCAAAGTGATGCACATGGCTACGCCAATCCCAAGTCGGACTACTCGATGTTGGGTAGTAATATCGAGGTGACTGATTTAGAAAAGGACTTGGGTGTGCTAATTAGCAGCGACCTTAAGTTTACGAAACAGTGTGTAGAGGTGGAAAAGAAAGCCCAGAAACTATTGGGTTATATCAGGAGGCAATTTCAGTTTCGGAACAAGGAGATTGTGCTCTCACTGTACAATTCCTTGTTCGGACGCACCTGGAGTATGCTGTGCAGTTCTGGTCGCCCACCCTCAGGAAAGATATTGAGAGGCTGGAGCGAGTGCAGGCGAGGGCCACAAAGTTAATCCCTTCCGTTAGGCATATGGGCTACAATCGACGGTTACGCGCCTGAACTTGTTTTCGCTTGAAACTCGGAGGCTGCGCTGTCACTGATCGAGGTTTTCAAGCTCTTACGAGGGTTTCAACGATGTCGATTTTAGAAGTATGTTTAGTTTAAATGATAACCCAAACTCGCAACAATGGTTGGAAGTTGGATTTGAAACGGTTAGGACTAGTGTGTGTGGGAATTACTTTACGTATAAGATCTGTGACACATGGAACAGGTTACCTTCGGAAGTTGTGAACAGTTCCTCGTGGATCAGTTCAAGAAAAGGTTTAGACCAAATTTTGCACACTATTTGAGTGTGTAGAAAATTTTCCTTGGCACCCGTTGCCATTGGTACCTCCTCGGTATGGGCCGCAAGGCCTTTTGAGGTACTTCTTTTCCTTGTAACTCCTTGTAACTCTCTCTCTCTCTCTCTCTCTCTCTCTCTCTCTCTCCGCATCTCCTCCTCGAGGACGATACAGCCCTGTACACCGAACTCAGTAGCCTGCTAGGGGATAGGGTGTGTGTAGTTTTAGGAGACTTCAACTGTCGCGGCATAAAGTGGGAAAACAGGACTGCCGATGCTGAAGGGAGGAGGCTAGTTGACTTTGCTGATGAGAACTTCCTCACTCAGTGGGTCAACGAGCCTACACGAGGCGAAAGCGTTTTGGACTTAGTGTTCACGACGAAGACAACCTCGTCACTGGCCTCACCGTTGACGAATCGTTGGGCGGGAGTGATCACAGTCTTATTAGGTTCCGTGTGAGTTGCGTCCCTCGGGTGAAGCGTAGAACTCGAGAGGCAGTAAGCTCGATCTCCGGCGGGCGAACTTTGTTAGCCTCAGGGATAGCGTAGGAGATATGGGGTTAGAGGTCGGCGGCGATGTTGAGGTAGTGTGGAGTGCATTCCGGGACGAGTTTATGGTGCTGCAGTCTGCTGCCATACCCTCAAAACCGGTCACCCCTGCTTCAACGCAGCCTAAGTGGTTCAATCGTGACATCGCCTCGGCTATCCGAAATAGGAAAGTAGCGTATAGGAGGGCGAAGGCCAATCGTTCCATGAGAACACTTTAGCGTATGTCCGCCTGTGTAGGGAAGTGAAGGCGAAGGTTAGGCTAGCGAAACGTAACGAAGAACTACGGGTGGCAAGCCTCTGCAAGGGGAACCCTAAGGAGTTCTTCAGTATGTTAATAGTAGAAAGCCCATTAGAAGCATGATAGGTCCTTTAAAGGACGGAAGCGGCGTTCTGCGGACCTCCGACGCGGACATCGTAATGTGCTTAATGAGTACTTTGCGGGAGTGTTCCACCAGGAGGATACCCGCGTCATCCCGAGCCAGCTGTGAGGCACGAAGTTGCTGGCCTGGATAGTGTTAGATGTACCGCGACAGTCGTTGCTCATAGAATAGACAAACTGAGCGCGTTTAAGGCTCCTGGGCCAGACCAGTTCTCCCCAGTGTTTTGCGAGAAGTGCGCGACCAGGGGCTCCCCACTGGCTACAGTCTTCAACAAATCGTTGGTGATGGGCCAGGTGCTGTGACTGGAGGGAGGCCAACGTGACCCCTATCTTAAGAAAGGGGATCACGAAAGTCCAGGGAACTATCGTCCTATTAGTCTCACTTCAGTTGTAGGTAAATTATTAGAAAGGATAATAGCTGATAGAATCGTTGACCATTGGATTCCTACAAGCTGCTTGGGGACTCCCACATGGGTTTAGACGGCATAGGTCGTGTCTCACCAACTTGCTCGAGTTTTTCCACGTCATGTTGAGTGAGTACGATAAGAGTAGGCGATTGATATACTTTATCTCGACTTTCAGAAAGCCTTGATAAGGTACCCACCGCCGGCTATGGCGAAAGTGCGCGCGCGGGTATCGGTGGGGAATAGGTAGGTGGATTGAAAACTGGCTGAGGAATAGGCGGCAGAGGGTGGTAATTAAAGGGGCTAGTTCGGTTGGGCCTCGGTCACTAGTGGGTTCCTCAGGGTTCCGTTTTGGGGCCACTGTTGTTTACCATTTACTAAATGATATCGACGGTGGCATCGTCAGTCGGATCGCCAAATTCGCTGATGACACCAAGCTTGGGGCCAATGTTGGGACGCCCGAAGCGATCGAGGAACTGCGTGCGGACCTAGGTAGGATAGGAGAGTGGTCCGAAAAATGGCAAATGCCGTTTAACTTGGGTAAATGCAAAGTGATGCACATTGGCTACGCCAATCCCAAGTCGGACTACTCGATGTTGGGCAGTAATATCGAGGTGACTGATTAGAAAAGGACTTGGGTGTGCTAATTAGCAGCGACCTTAAGTTTACGAAACAGTGTGTAGAGGTGGAAAAGAAAGCCCAGAAACTATTGGGTTATATCAGGAGGCAATTTCAGTTTCGGAACAAGGAGATTGTGCTCTCACTGTACAATTCCCTTGTTCGGCCGTACCTGGAGTATGCTGTGCAGTTCTGGTCGCCCACCCTCAGGAAAGATATTGAGAGGCTGGAGCGAGTGCAGGCGAGGGCCACAAAGTTAATCCTTCCGTTAGGCATATGGGCTACAATCGACGGTTACGCGCCCTGAACTTGTTTTCGCTTGAAACTCGGAGGCTGCGCGGTCAACTGATCGAGGTTTTCAAGCTCTTACGAGGGTTCAACGATGTCGATTTTAGAAGTATGTTTAGTTTAAATGATAACCCAACTCGCAACAATGGTTGGAAGTTGGATTTGAAACGGTTTAGGACTATGTGTGTGGGAATTACGTTACGTATAAGATCTGTGACACATGGAACAGGTTACCTTCGGAAGTTGTGAACAGTTCCTCTGTGGATCAGTTCAAGAAAAGGTTAGACGAAATCTTGCACACTATTTGAGTGTGTAAAGACATTTAGGACCTCAGTCTGCGGAAATTTCTTTTCCTGTAAAATAGTTGATATCTGGAACCAACTTCCCTCAGAGGATGTTTCCAGTCAAAGTGTAAATCTGTTTAAAAATAGGCTAGACAAAGTACAGAACACACTCATAGTTTAAGATTAAAACCTCAGAAAACTCTGCAGGAGTCAGCTTGCTCGGTGTCTCTGTGAGCAAGCTAAATATAGAGCTATTTATATATTCTCCACTTTCCTGTAAAATTTCCTTGGCTACTTTTCCAGGGTCAAGGTATTTTCTTCAACCTTTTTCCGTACCTGCCTCTGGCAGGGAGGGAGCGGAGGGTGGGGAGAGAGCCTTCTACTTTTCTATCCAGTTTTCTACTACTGCTAGCATAGTTTGAAAGACAAAATTTTCCCTGGCACCCGTTGCCATTGGTACCTCCTCGGTATGGGCCGCAAGGCCTTTTGAGGTACTTCTTTTCCTTGTAACTCCTTGTAACTCTCTCTCTCTCTCTCTCTCTCTCTCTCCTCTCTCTCTCTCTCTCTCTCTCTCTCTTGTTAGCCTCAGGGATAGCGTAGGAGAGATGGGGTTAGAGGTTGGCGGCGATGTTGAGGGAGTGTGGAGTGCATTCCGGGATGAGTTAATGTGCTTGCAGTCTGCTGCCATACCCTCAAAACCGGTCACCCCTGCTTCAACGCAGCCTAAGTGGTTCAATCGTGGCATCGCTTCGGCTATCCGAAATAGGAAAGTAGCGTATAGGAGGGCGAAGGCCAATCGTTCCCACGAGAACACTGAAGCGTATGTCCGCCTGTGTAGGGAAGTGAAGGCGAAGGTTAGGCTAGCGAAACGTAATGAAGAACTACGGGTGGCAAGCCTCTGCAAGGGGAACCCTAAGGAGTTCTTCAGTTATGTTAATAGTAGAAAGCCCATTAGAAGCATGATAGGTCCTTTAAAGGACGGAAGCGGCGTTCTGCGGACCTCCGACGCGGACATCGCTAATGTGCTTAATGAGTACTTTGCGGGAGTGTTCACCAGGGAGGATACCCGCGTCATCCCCGAGCCAGCTGTGAGGCACGAAGGTGCTGGCCTGGATAGTGTTAGATGTACCGCGACAGTCGTTGCTCATAGAATATACAAATTGAGCGCGTTTAAGGCTCCTGGGCCAGACCAGTTTCTCCCTAGTGTTTTGCGAGAAGTGCGCGACCAGGTGGCTCCCCACCTGGCTACAGTCTTCAACAAATCGTTGGAGATGGGCCAGGTGCCTGGTGACTGGAGGGAGGCCAACGTGACCCCTATCTTTAAGAAAGGGGATCACGAAAGTCCAGGGAACTATCGTCCTATTAGTCTCACTTCAGTTGTAGGTAAATTATTAGAAAGGATAATAGCTGATAGAATCGTTGACCATTTGGATTCCTACAAGCTGCTTGGGGACTCCCAACATGGGTTTAGACGGCATAGGTCGTGTCTCACCAACTTGCTCGAGTTTTTCCACGTCATGTTGAGTGAGTACGATAAGAGTAGGGCGATTGATATACTTTATCTCGACTTTCAGAAAGCCTTTGATAAGGTACCTCACCGCCGGCTAATGGCGAAAGTGCGCGCGCTGGGTATCGGTGGGGAAATAGGTAGGTGGATTGAAAACTGGCTGAGGAATAGGCGGCAGAGGGTGGTAATTAAAGGGGCTAGTTCGGGTTGGGCCTCGGTCACTAGTGGGGTTCCTCAGGGTTCGGTTTTGGGGCCACTGTTGTTTACCATTTACATAAATGATATCGACGGTGGCATCGTCAGTCGGATCGCCAAATTCGCTGATGACACCAAGCTTGGGGCCAATGTTGGGACGCCCGAAGCGATCGAGGAACTGCGTGCGGACCTAGGTAGGATAGGAGAGTGGTCCGAAAAATGGCAAATGCCGTTTAACTTGGGTAAATGCAAAGTGATGCACATTGGCTACGCCAATCCCAAGTCGGACTACTCGATGTTGGGCAGTAATATCGAGGTGACTGATTTAGAAAAGGACTTGGGTGTGCTAATTAGCAGCGACCTTAAGTTTACGAAACAGTGTGTAGAGATGGAAAAGAAAGCCCAGAAACTATTGGGTTATATCAGGAGGCAATTTCAGTTTCGGAACAAGGAGATTGTGCTCTCACTGTACAATTCCCTTGTTCGGCCGTACCTGGAGTATGCTGTGCAGTTCTGGTCGCCCACCCTCAGGAAAGATATTGAGAGGCTGGAGCGAGTGCAGGCGAGGGCCACAAAGTTGATCCCTTCCGTTAGGCATATGGGCTACAATCGACGGTTACGCGCCCTGAACTTGTTTTCGCTTGAAACTCGGAGGCTGCGCGGTCAACTGATCGAGGTTTTCAAGCTCTTACGAGGGTTCAACGATGTCGATTTTAGAAGTATGTTTAGTTTAAATGATAACCCAACTCGCAACAATGGCTGGAAGTTGGATTTGAAACGGTTTAGGACTAGTGTGTGTGGGAATTACGTTACGTATAAGATCTGTGACACATGGAACAGGTTACCTTCGGAAGTTGTGAACAGTTCCTCTGTGGATCAGTTCAAGAAAAGGTTAGACCAAATTTTGCACACTCTTTGAGTGTGTAGAAAATTTTCCGTGGCACCCGTTGCCATTGGTACCTCCTCGGTATGGGCCGCAAGGCCTTTTGAGGTACTTCTTTTCCTTGTAACTCCTTGTAACTCTCTCTCTCTCTCTCTCACTTTACTTATATCATTATTTACATTAATCTTTGTTATTTATCAGGTTTTTTATTTAGAGAATTGGTTTGAATTTCATAACAATTTAAAAAAAGGGGGGGTTGCCTCATAGCGGTGTAAGTCTTAAACGCGTCCCCCCCCCCCCGCATGATCGCAAAAAATGACACCATAAAAGTTTCGTTAAAAGCGAACTAACTTTATTTTTTTTGTTTAAGATCTGTAAGAAGAAGAGCAAATATAACTCCATAAAGAGTCCGAGTAGAGTTAATTTAAACACGATGAAGATAAAAGGTTACAAACATTTGGAGATGATGTCTTTGGCGCATATCAAGAGAGTTGTTGACATAAGAGAAACAGACGGTAAGACTTTCACTTTCCACTTCGTCCCATACGTGATAAAGATATTTATCGCATTAAAAAGTGTCCTCTGTTGACTTTGCGTACCCGTATTTGAGGTAAAAAGAAAGAACAAAATTTGTTTAAATCCTATTAAAGAAAACCTTTCTATTAACTATTTTTCATTGTTTATCGTTTAGAAATTATGCTATTAAATTTTAGAGTTTCCCTGGCTCGGTTGGTTAAAGATCGAACTCAGACTAGGAAGACCCGGGTTCGACTCACACCGTCGCCGCGGTTGGTACGTAGTTGGATCACCCACCTATGTATCCATTTTCTTATTGTATCAGTTGCTCGGAGACATTAGCACCGAACCTCCGGGCTCGGGTGACACTGAGTTCACGCCCATCCCCCTCCGTTTGGGGAAAGAAAGGTTTCAGACGTAACATTTTATACTGTTAACCTCTCTACTACAATGGTTTTCTGCACCAAGGAGGGGTAACTAAGTTACCCCATGGCTTTTTTGTTAGAACTCTATTACCAAATGGGGAAAATACTTTATCACGCTTTTCCATGGTTTTTTGGGTGAATGTCTTTATTTCTTTTTCAGCGCTCCTACTGCAATTAATTAGGCTAAATTTACTCTGTTTATTAACATAATGAAAAATCAGAATACACCAAAATGAATGGAACTTTATTCGATAAACAAACTCAATCTCACTTTTGGTGTTTTTATATATTATTAAATATTTTTCTTTCAGAAATTAGCAAAGAAAATTCATTTATCTGTCTGTATCTTGGAAAGACTAAGTAATAAATACCTGAAAGAAAAATTATATACACGAAATATACACAAAAAGTGGTCGTGGCGTAACTTCATTACCCCCGTTCGTAGTGGAGAGGTTAAGTATTTACATGAATTTTATCAACACTAAAGAAAAGTTTGGAATGGCCATTCTGTTCAATGATTTTCAGTTATTCAGTAACAACTGTGATCTGAACACTCTTATTCAGTTCATAATAAGGCTTGCTAAAGCTCAAAATAATCCAATTTTTTGTTTTACAGACTGTCGAAATGTGTTTGCATTAATTGTACGAAGCAACCAAGAGCTCAAGGAAAGACTTTTTACTTTCACAATCATCCCAGACGAGACAACAAAAGCTGCCTTTTTGAGATCACTTTGTTGCAACATGGCCAATGTTGTTTGTCGAAGTGATGTGGTAAGCTTAACATACCTTATTAAGCCTCTTTTCCATTCTCCGTAAGTTAAGTAACTACAAACCGTCGCACATGTATAATCTGCGATGCCGTCGCAGAAAGCGTCGTGTGTTAGGTCTGGGGTAAACCGGTGGTATACGGATTTTAAAGATTATAACGGCGGTCCTATGGCGATTACCGAGAGATCAGTTTGGTTCTTTTGCGATTTAAGGGAGGAAATAGTTGACATAAAACGCAGTGTACATGAGGTAACGGAAAGACTTGCAACGCTTGATGAGGGCAAGGGCAGGGCTACGGTTGACGAAAGCCGAACCAATACTAACGTTGAAGACATTTGTAATTTGAAGGGTGAGGTGCGTAACCTAGTTTCTAGTTTAGGTAGCTTATCGGGAAGGTTGGATAGAGTTGAGGAAGGGGTTAAGGTTGGTCCAAGATTAGTAGATGGGGAGGGATTTAGAGAAATTAAGGGTGGAGCTAGGCCACGTACGTTTGGTGATCGAAATCCCCCCTTCCCTATCGAGGTTTCGAACCCTTTCGCCCATTTGGAAAGGGACGTGAATGAGGGGAAAACTATTTTAATTGGGGACTCTTTAGTGCGCCATATGGACACAGAGTTCGTTGAACGGCATCCAACCAAGAGAAGGAGGGTCTGTCTCCCAGGGGCCAGGGTTGACAGAGTTATAGACGAAGTGGATAGGATTGACGTTGCCGATGTTGGTGACGATGGTAGGGGGCAACGACTCGTATAGGCCCGATACGAGAGTGCCTGACCTTTTGGAGAGATATAGGGGGTTAATTAGGTCCCTAGAGGCGGTCAGATATGTCTTTAGTTCTAGGTATTACCCCTAGGCACGGTTTGGGTCTTAGGATTACGTCTAAAATGATATTTTTGAATACCATATTAGAGGAGATTTGTGCTGAGGAAAATGTACCCTTCGTAAAGCTGTGGTCAGAATTCAGTGATCTACAGATCTACAGAAGCTAAGACTAACAAAGACCCTAAGATCCACTCTAAGGTTAGCCCGAGAGAAAGGAAAGAGTAGCGGGTTAAGAGAAGAGAAGAGAATAAGGGGTTAAGTAAGAGCAACACCTATCACTCATGGGTTAACATTCATTCAGAAAAAGAGGAAAAGTGTCTCACCACCATCATCCGCCGGCCACTGCCGACAAGTCAGAAAAATAGTCGGAGAGAATAGGAGAGGGGTGAAAGATGAAAAGAAGTAAAATAAGAACGCTCTCAAACCATGCAAATACAGTCTTAACTCACTGTCATACCATGCAAACTACAAACATGCAAGAAAAGAGTTAGAGACATGCAAAGTAAGGGGGGAAAAAAAAAAAAAAAAAAAAAAGTAGGTAAAGTTAAACAAAAAGTGGGTTAGTTTACGCTATGAGCTACATCTACATTCGTGTTAGTCTAATTTTTTTTTTTTTTTTTTTTTTAATAATTTTATTGCTGGCATCACACGCTGGCATGTCACAAGCTGGCATTCATCGTCAACAGACTCATCCTCGAGCACCACCACCAGAGCTTCTGTTGCTAACTTTGTTGTTTTTTAAATTAAACAATGTTAATACCTTTAAAATGTCTGTCAAGACGATTCTTAAACATATTAACGCTGGTAGAATGAACGACTGACGCAGGAAGATTATTCCATTTATCAATTACTTTAAACGTAAAGAAGTTTTTAGCGATATTAGTAATAAAACGCCTGCCACGCAACTTAAATCCGTTATTGCGAGTATTACTATTATCAAAAGTGAACAATTTGTCAAAATGTACGTTATCGATGTTATTAACGATTTTGAAAACTTCAATAAGCTCCCCCCTTAATCTCCTAGTTTCGAGTGAATACAAGTCTAACACTTTAATCCTATCTTCATAAGGCTTGTTGCGCAATGACGGAATAAGTTTCGTGGCACGACGCTGAACCCTTTCTAACCTATCAATATCCTCACGCAAGTATGGGCACCAAAACTGAACGGCATATTCTAAATGAGGCCTGACTAGGGACTTGTAAAGGGGCAATATAATATCCTTCGATTTAAATTCGAAATTACGCGCTATGAAGCCTAACATCCTATTCGCTTTTGCGCAAGACTCCAGGCACTGGTTCCTAACCTTTAAATCTTTAGTTACGCGTACGCCTAAATCTACTTCCTCGTCAACGCTCGCTAACTCCTTATCATCCATCGTGTACGCGTAATTATTGTTGCGAGAACCTATATGCAAAACTTTACATTTATCTACGTTAAATTGCATCTGCCACTTATCCGTCCACTCCGTAATCCTATCTACATCGTCTTGGATCCTATTTCTATCGTCCTCGTTAACAACCTTACCGCCTATTTTAGTATCGTCCGCGAACTTTGACACGTTACTAGTCAATCCTACATCTATGTCGTTAATGTAAATTACGAATAACAATGGGCCTAACACTGAACCCTGTGGGACACCGCTACCTACATCTAACCACCCCGATTCACTACCATTAACTACGACACTCTGCCTCCTAGCACGAAGCCATTCTTCTAACCAGTTAGCTACCTGACCGCGTATACCGTGCGCTTTAACCTTCGCAATTAGTCTCCTATGCGGAACTGTATCGAACGCCTTTTTAAAATCTAAATAAATAACGTCAGCTGCCCTATGCCTATCGTATTCGCGCACTATTTCGTTATAAAATTCTAACAAATTAGTTAAACAAGACCTATGGCGTCGAAACCCGTGCTGACTACTATTAATCAAACCCCTACTTTCTAAGTGATCGATAATACGATCCCTAACTACGGATTCCAAAAGTTTACCGACAATTGACGTTAAGCTAATGGGCCTATAATTGCTAGCTACCGCGCGGTCGCCTTTTTTAAAAATAGGCGTGACGTTAGCTAATTTGAAGTCTTCAGGAATAATCCCCGTTTCGAGTGACTGATTAAAAATCTTCGCTAAGGGGCCTACGATGACGTCTTTCAAATCTTTCAAATGTCTCGGATAAAAAGCGTCAGGGCCTTGAGCCTTGCTAACTTTCAGCCTATCGATATAATGCGCAATCTCAGCCTCGTAAACAGTTATTTCATCTAAAATAGTCTCGCTACTAAATGGAACGATATCGTCAACGTCGGGGACATTATTTACGTCCTCTACGGTAAAAACTGTCGCAAAAAAGTTATTGAAAATACCCGCCATCGCCTGAGCGTCAGAAGCCAAAGCGCCATTTACATCCACTGGAGGGCCTATGTTATCCTTTACCGACTTACGATTATTTACGTATTCAAAAAACTTTTTTGGATTATGTTTACTATCCGCAGCTATAAGTATATCTAAATTACGCTTGGCATTCCTAACTGATCTTTTAATCTTTTAGGTAATGCTCGGCTAGGTACGTTAATTGACGAAAACGTACGAAAGCTGTATAGGTCGAAGCCTTCTTTAAACGTTGTGGGTCCGGGGAAGGCGGGCCCGACGTGGAAAATAGTTTAAAACGCCGACCCGTGGTAAAAAATTACTTAAACGTCTTTTATTGTAACGCGCGTAGTATTAGAAATAAATTAAACGAATTTAAAGCGATAATTTATCCTGGTAACTACGATATAGTTGCTATCACTGAAACGTGGTTAAATACCGTGACTCGGGACTTGTTGGGGGAACTTGATATACCGGGTTTTAAACTCTACTAATGATAGGTTACATAGGATTGGTGGCGGCGCTTTGCTGTACATTCGTAATTCCCTTTGGGCTATCGAGGTTAAGATAGATTTTCCGGCAGCAGTTAATGCGATATGCGTTAAAGTTACGGCGCGTATTATTAGTTTTAATTTTGTTGTTGTTTATAGACCTCCCGTTCAACCCCTCGGTACCGATACTAGATTTTATTCACTTCTTGGTAACTTTATTGACAATCGGAATAGTATAATTGTCGGAGACTAACTGCCCTAATGTTAATTACGAGACTTACTGGTAATGAGGAGGGTTTGAGATTGATTGAGTTCATGGAAGATAATTTTTTACGACAGATGGTTTCCGAACCAACGCGCGGTGACAATATTTTAAATTTGGTGATAACGAACGGCGAAAATATAGTCGAAGGTTTAGAAGTAGGCGAGAGTTTAGAATGTAGTAATCATTAAATTCTTTGGTTTAAGTTATTGATAGAAAACACTGAGAATAGTAACGTAACAGAAGTTTCTGATTTTCGTAGGGCTAATTTTGATAGTTTTGCCGATAGGATGAGAGTAGTGGACTGGGATAACTTATTTATGGGTAATGACACAAATTTGCATTGGGAGGCGTTTAATGAAAGTTTTATGAATATTGAAAGGGAGTTTATTCCTCGTAGGCCCAAGCGCGCTAGAAATCATGGTAGGCCCAAATGGTGGACTAGGGAAATAGGTGAGTTCATAAACCAGCATAACAGAGCGTATAGACTTAATAAGCACAGTGGCACGGTAGCTAACTTTAATAGATATATCGAGCTTTAGACGTCAGGTTAAAAGATCAGTTAAGAATGCTAAGTGTAATTTAGAGATACTTATAGCTGCGGATAGTAAACATAATCCAAAAAAGTTTTTTGAATACGTCAATAATCGTAAGCCGATAAAAGATAACATAGGCCCTCTAGTGGATGTTAACGGCGCTTTGGCTTCTGACGTTCAGGCGATGGCGGGTATTTTCAATAACTTTTTTGCGACAGTTTTTACCGTAGAAGACGTAAATAATGTCCCCGAAGTGGACGATGTCGTTCCACTTAGTAGCGAGACCAGTTTGGATGAAATAACTGTTTACGAGGGTGAGATTGCGCATTATATCGATAGGCTAAAAGTTAGCAATGCTCCAGGCCCTGACGCTTTTTATCCTAGACATTTGAAAGATTTGAAAGACGTTATTGTAGGCCCCTTAACGAAGATTTTTAATCAGTCACTGGAAACGGAGATTATTCCTGAAGACTTCAAATTAGCTAACGTCACGCCATTTTTAAAAAATGCGACCGCACAGTAGCTAGCAATTATAGGCCCATTAGCTTAACGTCAATTGTCGGTAAACTATCGGAATCCGTAGTTAGGGATCGTATCATCGATCACTTAGAAAGTCGCGATTTGATTAATAGTAGTCAGCATGGGTTTCGCCGCCATAGATCTTGTTTAACTAATTTGTTAGAATTTTATAACGAAATAGTGCGCGAATAGGATAGGCATAGAGCGGCTGACGTTATTTATTTAGATTTTAAAAAGGCGTTCGATACAGTTCCGCATAGAAGATTAATTGCGAAGGTTAAAGCGCACGGTATACGCGGTCAGGTAGCTAACTGGTTAGAGGAATGGCTTCGTGTTAGGAGACAGAGGGTCGTTGTTAATGGTAGTGAATCGGGGTGGTTGGATGTAGGTAGCGGTGTCGCACAGGGTTCAGTGTTAGGCCCATTGCTATTCGTAATTTACATTAACGACATAGATGTAGGATTGACTAGTAACGTGTCAAAATTCGCGGACGATACTAAAATAGGCGATAAGGTTGTTAGCGAGGACTATAGAAATAGGCTCCAAGACGGTGTAAATAGGATTATGGAGTGGACGGATAAGTGGCAGATGCAATTTAACGTAGACAAATGTAAAGTTTTGCATATAGGTTCTCGTAACAATAATTACACGTACTCGATGGATGATAGGGAGTTAGCGAGCGTTGACGAGGAAGTAGATTTAGGCGTACGCGTATCTAAGGATTTAAAAGTTAGGAACCAGTGCCTGGACACTTGCGCAAAAGCTAATAGGATGTTAGGCTTCATATCGCGTAATTTCAAATTTAGGTCGAAGGATATTATATTGCCCCTTTACAAGTCCCTAGTCAGGCCTCATTTAGAATATGCCGTTCAGTTTTGGTGCATGTATTTGCGTGAGGATATTGATAGGTTAGAAGGGTTCAGCGTCGTGCCACGAAACTAATTCCGTCATTGTGCAACAAGCCTTATGAAGATAGGATTAAAGAGTTCGACTTGCATTCACTCGAAACTAGGAGATTAAGGGGGGAGCTTATTGAATTTTTCAAAATCGTTAATAACATCGATAACGTAAATTTTGACAAACTGTTCACTCTCGATAATTCACCGTGTAACACAAAATTTGTCCATGAGTTAAAACTATTATTTCTGATTTTTTAGGGCATAAATAAGTAAAAATGAGCAGTCACCAAGTTCAGACTTCGGTTCTGAGTTCATGAGATCGATTTATTGATTTTTTGCCATTTTTGCTTATTAATTTAAGGGTTTTTCACACTATCTGCTTTTAAATCAAATGAATCCTGTTAAGTATAATTTTAATTGATGTTAACACGATTATTATGATAAATCAATGATGAAAAATGAAGTTCTCCAGGCCCCGTCTTTAGAAATGAAAATAAAAAGAAGGAAACGAGTAGGGAATAATTATGTATTATATGATGTTAATACACAGACTGATGCAGAGCATTGACAAAGAGTATTGCTACGGAGAATTGATACAGAATTGATACAAAAATTCTAGCGATATAGTTTAATCAAAAAGAAGTTTGTCTACGAGATTGGCGATTGTATTTCAGTTCACTCTCACGCAAAAGGTTCCAGATATAGTCCCCCATCATACTTTCATTGTACTGTCCCTTGTAGCGTTCCTCGAAAGAGCTGACATCCTGGTGAAATCTTTCACCTTGTTCTTCTGAGTAGTCTCCCATGTTTTCTTTGAACTCATCAAGGTGGGCGTGTAGTACGTGCAGTTTCAGCGACATCCGGCAGCCCATGCTCCGGTACGTGTCCACAAGTTCCTCAACGATTTCCCTGTAGTTCTCTGCCTTGTGGTTTCCGAGGAAACCTTTGACTAGAGAAACGAAGCTTGTCCAAGCTGCCCGCTCAACCTCAGACAGCTTCTCAGGAAAGCTGTCGGAGTCAATAAGTCGCTTCACCTGAGGGCCCACAAATACTCCTGCTTTGATCTTCGCCTCCGACAACTTCGGGAACAGCTCCTGGATGTGCTTCAAGGCCTCATCCTCTGGATCCAGCTGTTTAACAAACTGCTTAATGATGCCCAATTTGATGTGCAGGGGTGGCATCAGCACTTTCGTTGGCTCCACGCGGCTCTTGCTTCACGTTATGGGCCCCAACCTCATAGCCGGTCCTGAGGGGCCAGTTCCTTTTCTCGTAGTGAAGGGCTGTATTTCGGCTATCCCAGAGGCACAGATAGCAAGGGAACTTGGTGAAGCCTCCCTGAAGCCCATCAAGAAGGCCACCATCTTGAAATCGCCAATGACCTCCCAGCTGAATTGGTCGTACTTCAGTGCACTCAGCAGGATTTTGACGTTCTAGTACTCTTCTTTCATGTGCACTGAATGAGCCAGAGGAATCGAGGGCCACTGATTTGTGTTGTGCAGTAAAACAGCCTTGAGGCTTTTAGATGAACTGTCGATGAAGAGCCGCCAGTCAGAGGTGTTGCAGGGAATGCCCACAGCGTCGAAGAGTCCTCTGATGTCATGGCAGTAGCACAACCCATCTCTAAGAGTGAAGAACACTGAAAAGCCGCGATGCCGCTTCCTCTGGGAAGTAATTCGAACGCTGTCGTCCAGTAAGTCCCACTGCTTCAGTCTGGAAATGAGCAGCTCGGCGTTGGAATTTGTCAAGGCCATTTCCCTGATGAGGTCGTTGATGTCCTCTTGGTTGGGGTAGTAGGGGCACCTTTCACCGGCCACCCGGCGTCGACGGCGCGCAGCAGATGACGCACCTTGCTCCTCCTCGGAATCATCATAGCTTGCTTCTTCTGCTGGACAAGATTGATCTCTCAAGGGAGGCTGTGGCACAGGTAGGTCCGTCGCGTTATGGGGAACAGGTGCAATAGATGACGGAATGTCAGGGTACTCAATGGGAGGCGCATTCTTCCCCTTTCTTCGTTTTGTTGGGTCCACCATACAGAAATAGCAGTCCGTGAGATGGTCTGAGGGCTCACGCCAGACACGGGGGATAGCGAAACGCATTGCCCTCTTCTCTCCTCTAAACCAACCTTCAAGAGTGCGGCGGCAGTAGTCACAGATGACATGTGGTGCCCAGCGTTTGTCTTGGTCACCGACTGGCATTCCGAAGTAGGCATGATAGGCTTCCTTTGCACGGGTGCAACTGTCCAAGCAGTGTTTTTCAGCCGTCTTTGCGAAGAACTCGCCGCACACGTAGCAGAAGGAATCCGCTGGGTATTTGCAACCACGAGCAGCCATAACAGTAACTTCGTCACACGTCACACGTCTGAAAAAGTAAAAATAATGGATTAATTTAACCCTATATGGACATAATTCTTATTTTTGTCTTAAATTTTTTTTACCTATATTAAACATTCATTTAGAGTACTTTGAACATAAATATGTGATTTTTAATGTAATATATATATATATATATAATAATATATATATAAATAATATATATATATAATATATATAATATATATAATATATATATATAATGTAATATATATAATACAAATTGGACAACCTTATACCACGTGGCAAAGAAGGCATGGATGTCAGAGCCATCAATATTGTTACGTTTCAATAAAATATTCTAGTGCTCAGTTTATCAGAATTGTTTTATATTACTTCAGCCACTCTAACAACATATATTGAGCAATAAAAAATTGTTCAACTTACCTTTAATCAAATAAAGTGATAAAAAATAAAAAACGAACTGCGTAACCATACACTTTTACTTCTACTGACGCACTAACTTATTTTTTTCATTAAAGCTCGGTTTTCTGCAGTAGGAGTTGCCAATTCGTGATATAAATTCCTTGAACCGTTACAAATTTGACGATATCGTCATTTAAGTTAAAATGTACTTGTTTCGGTAAATATATAGTAAATTTTGAAGCGTTTACAGATCTGTCGCAGATGTCCATATAGGGTTAAAAAAAAAAAAAATCTTATTTCAACAAAATCGATGTACTGACAACAAACCCGAAGTTTAAAATCACTGACAGCTTTTTTCCCGTGATTTGAAGCATAATGAATCAGAAAATAAAGGTTATTGCCCAGAAACAAAGAAAAAAATTTTTTTTTGTTACACGGTGTAATAGCAATACTCGTAATAACGGATTTAAGTTGCGTGGCAGACATTTCGTTAGTAATATCGCTAAAAACGTCTTTACGTTTAAAGTAATTGATAAATGGAATAATCTTCCCGCGCCCGTCGTGAACTCTATCAGCGTTAATGTGTTTAAAAACCGTCTAAATAAGCATTTCAAAAATATTAACGTTGTTTAAAATAAAAAAAAATTGGCAACAGGAGCTCTGGGGGAGGTAATCGGGGATGAGTCTGTTAACGTCTAATGCCAGCGTGTGATATGGCCCCTCCCCCTCCAAAAAAAATATTAAACTAACACGAACTTAGTTGTAGCTTGTTGAGTAAATTAACCTACTTTTTGTTATTCTTTATGCTTTTTTTTTTTTTCTTCTCCTTATTTGCATGTCTGTAGTTTGCATGGTATGATAATGTTCGAGTTAATAATGTGTTGCATGGTTTGTAATGCGTTCTTATTTTACTTCATTTTATCTTTCACGCCTTTCCAGCCTAGTGGGCTGCATCCTCTACCTCATTATGGAGTAGAGGATAGGTCTGCAACAGCTGGAAGAATGTGTTGCTTTGAGTTAAGAATGTGTTGTTCTTGAGTTAAGAATGTATTGCATGGTTTGAAAGCGTTCTTATTTTACTTCTTTTCATCTTTCATCCCTTTCCGGCAGAGTGGGCTCTACCTCCCTATGGAGTAGAGGATCGTTCTGCAATCTTTCCTATTCTCTCCGACTATTTTTCTGACTTGTCGGCAGTGGCCGGCGGATGATGATGGTCTCTTTTTTTTTCTTTTTCTGAATGAATGTTAACCCACGAGTGATAGGTGTTTGTATTATCAGGTCATCCCATAAGTAATGTCGTTTTTTACGATAGATTAAGTTTAAACTAGTCGTACTCGGTTTAAGCATAAATTTTCCGAAGGTTATATCTAAGAGGAGATCTATCGTGTTTCGCTACATACTTTACAGACCTTGACCAGTGAAGACGTGTGTTTTGCTTTATGTGAACCCCTCATAAACATGGCGGTATCAGAAGAGCATATCATGCATATAATGCTTTACGAGTTCAAAAAAGGGAATAGTGCTATTGAAGCAACGCGAAACATTCAGGACGTTTATGGCAACGATATTCCGCATGTGAGGAAATGTCAAAGATGGTTTCAAAAGTTTAGGAATGGTAACTGCTGTTTGACAGATGCAGCACGCTCTGGACGCCCTGCTGAGTTTGATGGTAACCTGCTGTTTGACAGATGCAGCACGCTCTGGACGCCCTGCTGAGTTTGATGGTAACCTGCTGTTAGCCGCACTTGAAAAAGACTTCAACAACTGTCGAAGAATTGGCCCAGAAACTCAATTCATCCCCGGCCACCATCCATCGACATTTTCAACAACTCGGGAAAGTGTCTAAGTTAGGAAAATGGGTGCCACATGAATTGTTGGTCGACAATCTGAGGGTGCGGATAAACATTAGCACAGCTCTTCATTCCCGTGAACTCCAAGATCCGTTTTTGCACCGTTTAGTGACGTGATGAAAAGTGGATACTGTACCAGAATGTTAAGCGCCGTCAACAGTTTGTGTCGGAGAACCAGCGACACCACAGCCAAAACCAAATCTTCACCCTCGGAGGGTGTTGCTTAATGTTTGGTGGGATAAAGGTGGTGTAATACACTTTGAAACTTTACCACACAACCAAACAATCACCGCTCAAGTCTACTGTCAACAACTGGCTCGATTGAACACTGCATTAAAAGAAAAGAGACCTTCTTTGGTTAATCGGAAAGGAATCGTGTTCCACCACGACAACGCACGTCCTCATACCGCTCGGATCACTTCTGCAAAAATTGAGGAGCTTGGGTGGGAAGAACTTCTACATCCTCCATATTCTCCAGACCTTGCGCCTTCAGATTATCATCTCTTCAGGAGTCTGCAAAACTATCTTGACGAGAAACCGTATACTTCTTTAGATGACCTGCACACCAGTCTTTGTACGTTTTTTCCCTCAAAACCGCCTGAATTTTATAAACATGGTAATGAAAAGCTTGTAGGACGTTGGCAGAGTATCATTAATTCTGATGGAAAATATATACTAGATTAAAAAGTTTCAGTTGAGTTTTTTTTTTGTCCTTCAAATTCCGATCTAAAAAACGACATTACTTATGGGATGACCTGATACTTAACCCCTTATTCTCTTCTCTTAACCTCCTACTCTTTCCTTTCTCTCGGGCTAACCTTAGAGTGGATCTTAAGGTCTTTGTTAGCCTTAGCTTCTGTAGATCATCGGGAATGACGTACCATCGCAATTGCAGTGTTTAGTTATTTTTAAAAATTGTTATACACAGGGCCGGCTCAAGGTACCGGCAACTCGGGCAGTTGCCCTGGGCGCCACGTGCTAAGGGGCGCCACGTCATGTGTTTGGGATCTTCCAAATACAAAGGGAAAAATAAATAAATAAAATAAAATGAAATAAAAGAGTCAAATGTGAAAATTTCCTGATGTAGAGTCAAATTTTCAAGGATTATGACATTATATTAGCCAATAGCATTAGTACCAGACTACCAGTAAAGCTAAGGTCAGCTTGGCCCGACATGGGATGACATGTCACATGGGTTGATGTGGCCGCGTAGGTGAGCGTTGAGCACAAATTACATACGCCTGGCAGCGCTGCCATCCTTTAATATCTCATCAGTGTTGCCACTTTGTGGAATTTTTACATTTTTTTGTGGATTCACCTCAGACAAAAGTGGCAACACTCTCTCATATTTTCATACATGGTTCCATTTTGAGAATGTTTAGTTGTACTTTGAGTGAATATCGTTAATTGTAATAAACTCTTTATTCCTACATTTGTAGTTTTTCCTCATTGTGAACAAATTTTAAAATTATACTTGTAAGGGCGCCGAAGTTCAGCTTGCCCGGGGCGCCAGCAATCCTAGGGCCGGCCCTGGTTATACATTCCAGATAATATTGAATATTGTTAATGTGTGTGTTTCTTTAGTGTAATTGCCCATCTGTGGCTAGCTACGTAAATTGGCTGCAAATGTTACCCGTTAAAATTTGACTATTTTATTTTAATATTATTTAGGAAAATTATTGTACAGTATTATAATGTAAAAATTCTTTTTTTTTTTTTTAACTTTCACGAGAATATGATTTTTTCAGGAAAATTTTATTGTGCCAATGGATCCTCAACATTTGGACATAGAGACGAGTGATGTCAGTATTACTAACGCTCTTGGTAAAGCCCTCAGGTAATAATTTTTGTTTGCTAATTATAGCAAGGTAAAATTGTATTAGTTTGCATTAGTTGATATTTTATATTGAAGAAGGTTAATGAAATTAGGTTGCTTCTATTATACCTTATCTTCCTGTATCATACGAAGTACGAATGAAAATAATTACTCCTTTAACCCTTTCACGATTGGCGAGACAACAACAGACTCGCCAGAAATAATAATAGAAATTGTATAACAATGCATCGTTTCTACAAATGTTTATAAAGGTCTCGTTTAGTTGTCGGAAAAGGAACCCAAAATGTTTTGTCATTTATTTAAGTGAATATTTAGTTTTGAATAACAATAAACTTGTACTTTTTGGGTTTCGCAAAAATATACCTGATAAATTCCTCCTTACTCTTATTCTTTACAAGGCACTTTACCACTAATCTTAGCAGACCGAACTTAACCTAAACTACCAAATATGACCTTCCCTTAGTTTAGCGAAGTTAAGCGACATTGAGTTTCAGTAGTAGTAGTAGTAGTATACAGTCACTATACACCAATCGACCAGGGAAGTACTCCGCGGAGGGGGTGGCGTTAGACAGAAGATAAGGAGTGCTGGAACTCCCATTTCTCGTATCACTGTCCTCCTCAACTGATCTTTTTGTGTCTCATCTACCCTGTCAGCAGTCCAGCATGTTCTCAAACACACACTTCTATCCCTATTCCTCATTACATATACATGCATCTTGCACATTACATAATCTTTTCAAAATTAAAAAAAAAATGGTATCAACTTCCAGAACCTCGGAGTCCCCTGGAGAGGGGACCATAAGTGTCCCCACTTCTGACTCCCCCCCCCCCTCCTTGCCAATACTCGGAACGCAGACCCGGGTAGCGGGGCTAGATCTGCTACCACCTATTCGAGATGTTCTGTGCCTCTGCCTCATTAATTTTTCATTAATGTTTGCAACATTCACGGCCTTTTCTCAAATTTTCAATCTGTTGAACACCACCTCTCCTCCTCTAAATCTCATCATCTTTCCCTCGCTGAAACTCAGGCGTCTGGAAAGTGGAATACATTCTATCCCGCTCTTCTTTTGCTGAAATCTCCATTTTAGGTGATTTCAATGTTCATCACCACCTTTGGCTTTCCTCCCATTTCACTAACATCTCTGGTGAATGAGGTTTCAACTTTTCTATCCCAAATGACCTAGAGCAGATTGTACAGCACCCTTCTCGTATCCCCGATCGCTTTGGAGATAGGCCCAACATTCTGCATTTATTTCTTACCTCTCATCCTTCTTACTCTGAAACTTTTTTCTCGGTTGGGCACCCCCAACCACAATCTTATATCTGTTTCTTGTCCTATTGCTCCAATTCGGCCTTTGGCATTTTGGCGCCGCTGATTGGGAGGCCCTTAGGCAGTACTTATTTAATTTCAGATGGAATAATTACTGTTTCCGAGTGTGCTGAGCGCATCACGGTGATTCTCTCGGGAATGGAAGGGTACATTCCATATTCTATTGCTAATGCAAAATAACCTTGGTTTAACTTTACTTGCTCTGATGCTATCCGCAACAGAGCGGGAGTGTTTTCAGAAGTTACTGTTGCCATCCAACTCCTGATTCTCACTTAGCTGATATTTCTGCCCAGAATCGTCCAAAATCTGCTCTTCGACTCTCCAAAAATTCCTTCATAAGACAAAAATGTGAAAACCTATCCAATTCTAATTCTTCCCGCTCTTTCTGCCATCTAGCTAAGAAGCTCTCCAGTAACTTTACCACTACTTCCTTCCCTCCTCTCTTCCATTCTGACGGTACAGTTACCGTCTCTTCTGACAAAGCTGAACTCTTCGCTCAAATTTTCGCTTCCAACTCAACCATGGACGATTCCGGTGCTATTCCTCCTCCTCCTCCTCCTCCTCCTCCTCCTCCTCCTCCTCCCCTCTCCCTCCTCCTCTCTGACTTAATTATGTCTGAAATAGAATATCTTCCGAAGATGTTTTTTCTGTCCTATCTGGGCTGAACTCTAGGAAGGTGCACGGTCCTGATGTTCCTCCTCCTGTTGTTCTCAAGAATTGTGCTTCTGTGCTGACATCCTGTCTTTGCCTTTAATTTGGTACTTTTCTTCCTGCTGGAAGTTCGCTTTCATTCAGCCTGTCTCAAAGAAGGGTGACCCCCTCTCAACCCTCCAACTATCGTCTAATTTCTTTGATTTTTTTGCCTCTCTAAAGTTTTTTGAATTTATCCTAAACAAGATGATTCTTAAACACCTCTTCTCACGGTCTTCTTTCAGATTATCAGTATGGGTTCCGCAAGAGACGCTCTACTGGCGATCTTCTTGCACATCTCTGACTCTTGGTCATCCTTTCGGGATTTCGGTGGAACTTTTGATATTGCGCTAGACATATCGAAAGCTTTTCATAGAGTCTGGCACAAATCTTTAATTTCCAAACTGCCCTCCTTCAGTTTCTACCCTTCTATCTGTGCCTTCATCTCTAATTTCCTTTCTGGCGGATATGTAGCTGCGGCTGTAGACGGTCACTTCTCCTAATGCTATTAACAGTGGTGTTCCTCAGGGTTCTGTCCTGTCACCCACTCTTTTTGTTTGTTAATGATCTTTTAATTTGCACTTCCTGTCCTATTCACTCCTATGCCGATGATTCCACTTTTCACTCCACCCACTTCACAAAGTGTTCCTCTCAACAGTCACTCCATGATTCACGTAGGACGGCTGTGGAGCACCTGACCTCTGATCTGTTTGCTATCTCTGATTGGGGCAGAGAAAACCTTGTGGCCTTCAATTCCTCAAAAACTCGGTTCCCTCATATGTCTACTCGTTATAATCTTCCACACGACTTTCCCCTTACCTTCAACAACACACAACTCAATCCTTCCTCTTCTCTTAACATTCCCAAGCATTTCCTTTTCTTGTGATCTTTCCTGGAAAGATTACATATATACTCTTTCCAAAACAGCTGGACCGCCACCGCGGTTTCTTCACTCCCACTCAGCTGCTGTCTCTGTACAGGGGTCTTGTCCGCCCTTGTATGGAGTATGTTTCTCATGCATGAGGTGGCTCAATCCACACAGCCCTTTTTGACCGGGTGGCTTTTCGTCTCGTCTATGGAAAAACTATATATGCTTACAACATGGTATCGTATGTGGTACCTTTATTTCTTAATTAAATATAAATTATTAATTCATTGAATTAAATATCTACAAAATTGCCTCGGGATTAGCGACATAGCCTATTGGGAATGAAAATAATTGCCATACATACATAGAACCCCATATGTAGGCATTGGGCCTGCATGACGACAAGAAAACCAAATTTATTATTTCGTATTCAAAATTCTCCATTGCTGACTCGTGAAAATTACTTAGAGAGAAGAGTCAACGAACTTTGCAAAATCAGCAAATAATAAAAGACAACGATTATATTAGCGGCTCGCTCGGAGCCTGCTTATGTTACAGCGATGCTTCAAGCAAGGAAGATGTACTTTATCTTTCTATAAGTTCTGAGTGAAATCCTCGTAATATAAAACCTAATAACTATAAAGAGGATAGGCCTATTCCTTCAGGTATTTAAGTGTAGTGAATGCCTATAGCAAGTAAACCGAAAGAGATCGTCGCGCCCTAAGAACAAAAGCGAGGCCCGACGAAATAATGAGGTGAGGTAATTTCTTTGTTTACCATTAGGCAGCGCAAATACCGAAGGCAAATAAACATAAAGAGGTCCTTTTGAAGACCTACATATACGTAACTCAATAACGAAAAAACGTAGGGTTTTGTCGTTAACTCTCCACTGTAATTTGCTGGAAATTTCCAACGGATGAGAGGTAACAGGCAATCAACCCATAGCCCTATAATAGTTTTTTCACATGATTTTGTGTGAATCTTGTTCGTGTTCTGTGTTTTCTGTGTTAGTAGTAAGATTGTATTTAGTTATGTCACCCAAAGGTGCAATACCTCTGGGAGTTTGTATGGCTATTCCATCTCCAATTTTAATGATCCCTCTATGGACCAGATGAAGATAGTCAGCCCCATGAGCATATGTATATCATCAACTACATCTGCATTGAGGGTTTTATCAGCTATTGTGTATTTGTTTTGAAGTTGCAGCAGCAAAGTTTGTTTTAACCCAGCTATTTGTAATTTTTCTCGTTCTACTTTGTTCACAACAGCAACCTTAAGGGTTTAAAATGTTCCATCAAGAGTTAAACTTACATTTGCAGTTTTAAAATTGGCTTGTACTGGGTTTTTAGTAATAAATGCTGAAATAGAGATCTTCATTTCCTTGTTGCTTCTGAAGTCCCAATTTTTCTATCAGTTGTTTGCTTTCAACAGTTTGTAAGAGAGCTGTACCGCCACCGCGGTTTCTTCACTCCCACTCAGCTGCTGTCTCTGTACAGGGGTCTTGTCCGCCCTTGTATGGAGTATGTTTCTCATGCATGAGGTGGCTCAATCCACACACACAGCCTTCTTGACCGGGTGGCTTTTCGTCTCATTATTTCCCTGCCTCTTACTCAGTGTCTTCAATACCCCTCTCTCTCTCTTCGCCACAATGTTGCCTCACTCTCTCTTTATTATCGCTATTCTAACGAACACACTAACTGCATGCCTCCTCCTTTTAGGAGAGCACGCAGCACCAGACTCTACACATTCTCATTCCTTTTCTGTCCAACTCTTTAACGCAAGGGTTAATTGGTGTTTTCAATCTTTCAGCTACTCAGCTGGTCAACTCTGGAACAATCTTTCTCAATCAATCTTTCCCCATGTTTATGACCTCCAGTCTTTCAAACGCGGAGTGTCAAGGCATCTCAAAAACCCTGGACCTTGATTTTGGTTCTTTTCTTTAATGCGGACGGGGGCGCTTTTGTGGGCATTCGCCCTTGGCCCCTTCTTCCTCCATACAAAAAAAAAAAATGTTAACATGACACTAGGCTTGGCTTCCAAATCTCTGCTATTAAATTAATTTTGTGCGCCTCTGACATAACTTAACTCGGACAAGGAAAACCTACTCTCCAGCTCGGTGAATTTTCTATTGTGCCAGTCTCTCCCAGAATACAATAGTTTCCCTGACCATGAATCAAACTACATATTAAAACAGAATTTTTGTAAGTTCTGTAAGATGAACAGTTTAAACGTCATTTGCTCGGAAATGGCAAGAAATGGGAGTTTTTCAGTAACAGCTTTGATCATTACCAAGATGTAATTTAATATTATAAAGCCTGATGTCGTAACGACAAATTTGTGTGTTATTATAATTACACTGAACAACAAAATAGAACTTCTTTTTCGTCCTTCAAATGAATTTTTTATTCCAATGTACTTTTTTACGCTGATTACGAATTTGAACACACTTTTTCAATCACCCACCAATTTTGAAGGAAATGCAAATGAAAATTGACAATCTTACAAAAAAGAAGAGTACCTTAAAAATGTTTTTGTAGCGGATTTTCGCTTATAACTAGTACTAGGGGCTTCTCTTATTAGTGTCCAACAGTAGTCGGCCAACATACTGGGGCTATATCTTCCTTGGTACCACTTTTCTATGATTGGTATATCCTGATGAAATCTTCCACCATGCTCATCGCTGACAGCGTCCAGGTTTGATAGGAAGAAGTCGAGGTGAGAGTGCAGGAAATGCATTTTCAAAGACCTGTTACACCCCATGGCTTGGTAAGCACTAAGCATTTGCTCCACCAGGGAAACATAATTTTCTGATTTGACGTTGCCGAGGAAATTCGTAGTTATTCTTTAAAAGCTTTCCATGCTGTTCTTTCAATCTAATTCAAAGACTCATCAAATGCAGTCTTTTATCACTTCTCTGATCTGTGGGCCCACAAAAATGCCTTTTTTGATTTTCGCTTCGCTGATTTTAGGGAACTTATGTTTTAGATATAGAAATCCAGGGGGTTTGGGGTTGACGGGCAACATTTTTCTGTCCTGGAACCAAATTTTGTCGAAGTGGCCACTCTTTCTGTCTCTAATGACTCCCCTTAGCTCGGCTGTCCCCCTCGCAAAGGAAACAAGAGAACTTTGTGTATCCTAACTGTAAGCCAAGGAGAAGTGCAATCGCTTTCAGATCATCACACAAATGCCACGAGTGTTTATCATAGTCAATATGTTTCAAAAGTAACTGCATATTGTCATATAATTCCTTCATATGAACTTTATTTGCAATCGGAACATTACAGTTGTGCAATAGTACAGCTTTCAAACTCAACTTTGATGAATCAACAAAAAGCCTCCATTCTTTAGGATTGTGCTCTCGACCAAGTGCCTCCATGAGAGCGTTCACGTCATTGCAATACAATAAATCTCACACCATATAGAAAGACGATGTGAAGCGTGTCTGACGCTTACGAAATGATATTTTTACAGTCTTTTGTTAGAGATTCCAACTTTTTAATTTAGAACTTAAGAATTCAGCCTGATTTTTAGATAGATTCAACTCTAACAAGATTACTTAATTCTGACTGAGAAATTAAACGAGGTTCATCCGATGAAGGTGGTTGAAATTGTGTATCTATGACATCTTGTCTGTCCAACGGTTTATTACGAGATTCATCATCAAGTTCATCATCATTTAAAGTCCATGTCTTTGGTGGTTTTGGTACAGGGAGTCCTCGTTATTCGTATGGGTTACGTTCCTAAAATTCCATAGGTATAACGATCATCCGAATAACGAAGCAATATCTACCATAAAAATGTAATATGAGGGGGTTTAGTTCCTAGGCGGTCAAGTTAGGTGAAATATGTATTCTGCTGGTTAATATGAAATAATAAGCACAGAAACACATACGAATCATATTAAAAAATAAACTTGTTAAATAAATACTGTACTCACCGTAATCCAGTGGTTTGTGCTGAGAATCATTTTCCTCCACGAGGCTGGAGGAATGTGGAGCTCTGGAGGTATTTACTCCACGAGCGACTCAGCCGACTCGGACGACTGAGGTGGTGTGTCAGGGTGACCTTTGATGGCTGGCTACTTGCTCGTGCTTGGAGTGGCAGTTGGTGGCTGGAAGAAGGCGTGAAGTGTTGGCTGGATGGCACGTTTTTTCTTGGAGATGTACAGCTCGTGATAGCACCGCACAGTATCCTTCATCTTAGCCTTCACAGCGGCGCTCTTATCCAACTGAGGGTCATGTTCAAACACCTCCAAAGCGTCTTCAAATTTCTGCAAGATGCTCGCCAAGTTCTTGACGGTGAGCTGCTTCGGAGGTCGAGTTTCTGGCTCTCGTAGTTCCTCCTCAGCATGTTGCTGCAACTCCATCAGGTCTGCGTTGCTGAGCTCTTCCCTGTGCGACTCCAATAAGTCCTCGATATCAACCTCGTCCACCTCCTTTAACCCAGCTTCCCTCGCATGGGCAGTATGGAAACACTATACACACCTACAATATGGTATCGTATGTGGTAATTTTATTTCATAATTAAATACAAATTATTACTTTATTGAATTAAATAACTACAAAATTAACCCGGGATTAGCGACTAAACCTATTGGGAATGGAAGTAATTGCCATACATAAAACCCAATATGTAGGCATTGAGCCCACATAACAAGAAGAAAAACGTATTATTTCGTATCAAATTTTTCCATCGCTCACTCATGAAAATTACTTGAGAAGAAATAATGAGAACACGAAAATTAAACGTCTGGGGACTTTGTTAAACTCCTTTCGCAACTCCATCGCCTACATCGAAAGAGAGGCTCGATAGGCATTTGGGCGCCCTACAACCAGAAGCGAGGCCCAACGAAATAATAAGGTTTGGTAATTTCCTTCTTTACCATTAGGCAGCGAGGCAAATAAATTTAACATTAACCAAAAAAAAAAAAAAAAAAAAAACACTACTGAACAAGGTGTTTTGAAGACCTCCACAAACACAATTTTTTTAACGAAATGACGTTGGGTTTTTGCCGTCAATCCCTGCATCAATATCTGGCGGAAATTTTCACCGGATGAGGTTGACGGCAATCAACCATAACCCTATATAGTTTTTTTTATAGGCAGTAATCTCCTTCCTGACTTCAGGCACTTGGTTGGTAAAGTCCTGGAAGTCGGGCACGCACTCTGACTAAAGCTTGCGCCACACACTGTTCATTGTTGCCTCACTCGCCTCTTCCCAGGTCTCCTTAATGTTATAACTTTTCCAAAACTCTCGGATGGTGCCGTAGGGGACGCTGGTAACAGTTTTCAGCCGAAAGCGGCTGTCCTGGCTGGTGGCAGGACGGCCGCTTTCGTATACGTATAAGCGAGGATCGCATACGAATAACGAATTTTAGGTGTAATTATATACGTATAAGCGAGTACACGAATAACGAGGACTCCATGTTGTGGCAAATCGTCACAATGTGATAGAGGTGGCATAGCTGACAGTAAATTAGGATATTGAATCGCATGTTTAGATTTTAAGTAATGTCCACTTATCTTCGTTAAACAGAAAGTAGCAATCATTCGAGTGGTGTCTCTGTTCTCTCCATACCATTGGGACCGCAAAAGGCATTGAAGAATGAGTAGCTAATGAGAATTAGCCACCCTCTCAGAGATCTTGCACAAGAAACACAACATACATGAGGAGCCCAGATTTTGACTTGATCTACTTTGCAACCGAATTAAAGCTCATACGCAAAAACAAAAACATTATTTTTTTCACCAAAGATATAACAAAACAAAATGAATAACTAAATGCACTTAATCAATCAACTGCTGGGTAGCAATGCACGAGACTGACTTCGAGATTAGCACGAATGCGCAATTCCAACACATGACGAGAATGTGCATATCCTGACAGGTATGTACTTGTCTAATTCGATGAGAAGCAGCTGCTGCAAACTCAACTGACTCGTACTATTTATCTACCAATCGCCAATCAGTTTGTCACCATAGTCAAATTTGCTCCGCCCACAAATGCCCAAGACACGGTGACACCCCTCATTATATTGGTTATATTTTTATAAAAATCCAAAGTGCGAGAGAAAAATTTATTCGATGAAATGGCGTAATGTTACACTTGATAAGTTATGCATGTTTTTGGCTTTTTCTCATTAGTAGCATTTGTCATTATAGTGAAATCCTCCACCATTGGCATTAGTTGTCCTGAAAAGCTAGACTTTTACTCGCTTGAGCATTTTAAGGAATGACATGCGCGAATAAAAGTAGTAAACATTATTTATATGTATACACCTTTCCCTTTGCTTTGTCCGGAGCGATAGGGCGCGTCCCTCTGTGGCGAATGTGGGAATACACCTTTCTCCGGTGTAAGGGCTTTCTCTGCCCTCGTGGACCATTGGACCCGTTTGGGGACCCGGCTGATCTGCTTCTTTTTCTTTCTCCTTTCACCCATTCTTTCTGGCTTCTCTCTGTTTTTTGGCGTCGTTCTTTGGACCTTGATTTTGACCCCTTCTTTGGCCCTTGGGTGTGGGAGGTGGTTGCCCTGCACCCTTGTCGCTTTTCAACCAAAACCAAACCCAAACCCAACCCCTGTCCCTGCCACTTTTCACCGCGCGTTGGATGAGAGTGGCCGCCTTTCAGGCACAGGGACTGGGTATGGGTGTATCTCCCCTGCGTGACATCTATTGGCGGTGGGACCAAGTGTGCCCACGATTCGCCTTTCCCTTGGAGTCGGTGGTGGCTGGATGCGCGCGGGGGATGGAGTTCTCTCTTGTTCGCTATGGATACTTCTCCCCCTCGGCTTACGACTACTGCTTCTCATTTCCGGACTACTACTATCAACCAGTGGTGGGCACCGTTAACCAAAAAGTTAACTTCGTTAACCGCTAATCCGTTAACCAAAAAGTTAACTTCGTTAATCGTTAATCCGTTAATTCGTTAAACATGTAACGGAAGTTACCGATAAACCGTTAACGTTAACTTTTATTATAAAAAAAATGAAAAACACAATATATATATAATTTCATTTTCCCTCTTCTTCTCGTTCTCCATTTCTTCGGTCTTCACAGCAGAGATACTAAAGAGTAAACAGCCTCTGGCGCCACACGCTCACATTTACTTCTCAACGCCATCTATTATCTCATAAAGAAACTAATTCACATTGGGACTTGAAAGTACCGGCAGGATCAACCGGGTAGAAAAATAATTATGGAGATTTTAAAGATGTGGTACCTAGAAGTACCGCCAGGACATAAAGGGTTAAGGTGAAAACGCTCCCATTGTAAGACATCCATTGACTTAATTTATGTCATCAAAGTGACATGAGAATTGAAATCTTACCTGATCAGTTTTATGGTTCTTGAAATGTATCAAGGAGACTACTAATAAGGTACTCACAGACATATTATAAATATACATGACTTACTTGACAACGATTATTTTTAAATATTCACTAGCACAAACATGTTGCGCAAGAGACAGACTGCAAATGAAACGAATGTAGTTATTTGTTGTAATTGTTACATATATATTATTGAAAGTGCCTTAAAATGCTCGTGATATTTCTTGAAAGAAGTTGAAACATTCAACTCAAATGGCAAATCTTTCCGCCTGATTTTACAGTCGACCATGTTTTGCTCAAACCAATGCCATAAATAACTACCATATTTGGTAAGACACAAATTGTGGCGACGGAAACAAATATATCGCCTGATTTTGCACTGCGGAAATGGAAATTCGTTCATCACTATTAACAGTGGCGGATTAATTGCGCACCTGCTCAGCACTGAAAATAATATAAACTTTTAAACGTTTATTTATGATTTTTTTGGGTTAACGGACTTGAGTTAACGGAAGTTAAATGTAACGGAAGTTAATTAGTCCGATAATGATTTTCAAAGTTAACTTAAAAGTTAAATCGTTAACGAAAAAGTTAACTTCGTTAATTAACGATTAACGGATTAACGGTTTGTGCCCAGCTTTGCTATCAACACTCGGGTGGTGGGCAACCAGGCCCTCGAGTCCTCTACCACTGGAAGACCGCAACCTGATGGGGTTGATCCCCCTGTGGAAGCGGAACGCTTGCACTCTCCTTTTCCGTTGCCGACCCCAGTCCGTCCCTCGACTATGCTCTTGGACCTACACACTCTGGAGCAGGGGTCTCGCCCCAGCCCACTTCAGCCACCTTCGGGCAAGTCAAGTTCTACCGAGGACTTGCCCCCACAACCCAGCTTCTTGCTCTCCCCATATGCCCCCCTCACCCGCCGTCAGCCCACCTCCCCACGGAGAGAGCCTCGCGGCGGACGGGGGAGCCGGCATTCACGGCCGTCCTATCGACCGTTGAATATCCCAGTCCATTTCGACTCTACAGCATCCCTTTCCCTTCCAAGTATCCACAAATTCCTGGGTGATTCGGCCTACATCTGGGTCCCTCCCGACCAACTCTGAACGGACGTTCCAGGCGATCCGAACCCATAGCAACTCCAGCCGCTATGACGTACGCTCACAGAGGGATGGCTCCCTCCTCGTAAAATCACGCTCAGCCGCAAAGACAAAAGCCCTACTCTCCGTCACTGAGGTCCTTGGATGCTCGGTGTCCGTTTCCCCACACCCTCGCCTGAACCAGTCAGGGCACTATTTACGCCACCCGCCTATTGTCGATCGCAGTGAACGAGCTCCTGGAGGACCTCGCACCCCAAGGAGTCACTAAGATTTATCGCTCCACATCCCGACAGGGAGGCACCCCCTCCCCCACCCCACGTCTGCTCCTTACTTTCAATACATTAATCCCCCCCGACCGCATTGTATGGGGTATGGGAGACCGCGCGTCATGCGAGTTTTCTATCCGCCCATACATCCCAGACCCGACCCGTTGCTTTAAATGCAATAAGTTTGGACACGTTAGCTCCGTTTGTCGGCAGCCGCATCAACTGTGTGTGCACTGTGGACAACTCACTCACCCTGACAGGTGCCCCAACACCCCTCCTTAGCCCCCGTGAGGCACGAGACAGGGTGCGGAGTCGGGAGGTGAGGCCGGGGGTGTCCTATGCCGCTGCTCTCGGCTCTATCATCTCGGCACGCCGCCCTGGCCTGCCGAACCCCCCCCCCCCCCCCCCCCCAAAGAAAATCCTCGCAGGACCCGACGGTCTCCTGTCCCCCCCACCATCCCTCCTCTTCCCGCACCTCACCTGCCACGAACCCCTCAGGACACCCAGGTCCCATCCACCTCAAACCCTGCCTTCCCAGTACTCCCTGCACACGCCCGAACCTGCCGCCCGGAGCAAGCCGTCGAGGCGGAGACGCCGGAGCGTGTCGCCAGACCCTCCGGCCTTCCAACGTCTCTCCCTCTTCCCCTAGAACCAAGAAGACGGCTCGGACCCTCACACCGCCCACTACGTCTACTATGTCCATCTCCCCATCGCAGAAGTCCCACCACTCTACCCCCACAGACTCTGACAATAGTGGCTGAAATCCACGACCCGCCCTACGACGAGACCCAGTCGAACAATATCCTCTCCCCGAGGATCCAGTGGATGCGGCCCTGGCGCAGCTGCACGGTGTGACCGAGGGAAGCTCGGCCGCGCCCACGCCCACGAGTCTCATGGATCTGCCCTTGCCTCCTGGTGCCATTTTCTCCACCCCTCCACGAGACCACTCTGGTTCACCTCCTTCCACCCCCATAGTACCTACCCCCCAACATCCCCGGCCCCCTCCTTGTCAGCACCCTGAGTACGCCCTCCCTCCACCCGCCCGGTCCTTTTGGTACCCCCTGTCACCACCTAGGGTCCGCCGTGAGACCCCGGACAGGCGGGGTAGCGCCACTTTTGGGGTTAACGTGCCCCCTCCTGGCCCGACCATAGAAGCCCGTAAACACTTCTGACCCTCTCAGCCCACGATGTTCCTCTGCCTGCCGTGATCCACGCCTCCGGTCTCGCTCGGCCGACTCGACCCCGCAACCTCCGCGGGGTTCGACAGGCCGACCGATTCCTTCCCTGGTGAACGGTAGATAGCCAGCCATGCTCCCGACCCAGCCTTCAATTTCGCGAACTCCAGATCTCCCTTCACACTCCAACCTCCTAGCGCCTACACCTTTACCCATCCCCCTTCATCAACTAATGGATCCCCCGAAAACCACAATAGTCCACTGGAACTGTCGAGGAATATTCGCGAACTATGAAGGCCTTAACTCCTTGATTGCCACTTCCCGTCCGGTGTGTGTCTGTCTCCAGGAGCTAATCCTGGGGACCAGGCCCATGCCCTGCCCTACTGGTTTTTTGCATCGCCACCCCGCCTCCTACCTGCACTCGAAGGGGAGCTGCCATCCTCGTACACCACGCAGTCCCCTTCTACAATCTCTCCATCCGGTCCCCGCTACAGGTGACTGCCGTCCGGCTCTCCCTGGATAGACAGTACACCGTCTGCTCAATCTACCTCCCCCCCCACGCTCAAGTCTCCCGCGACGACCTGGTGGAAGTCGTACAACTCCCCAGGCCCTTCCTACTACTGGGCGATTTCAATAGTCGCCACCCCTTGTGGGGCGACACACACACCTATATGGCCCCAACCCTGATATCTGTCATGACCGAGCTCTCCTTCGAGTGCCTCAACGATGGCTCTCCTACATTCTACCATGCCACCACCTGCACTCCATCCTGTATAGACCTGTCCCTCGTTTCAACTGATGCCCTCCTAGACTTCACGTGGCAAGTCCTCCGAGAGGACCATGGAAGTGACCATCTCCCCATTCAACTCACCTCAATCGACCCGACCAGACTGTTCGGGTACCGGTAAGGTGGGTTACTACCAACGCGAATTGGGCCCGCTTCCGCGACAACATATACACCCTTACAACTGCCCACTTCCCATCCATCGACGAGTGCATCGCATACTTCGAGTCCGTCGTTCTAGCGGCCGCAAGCACTAGCGTACCACAATCCTCCGCCTACCCCCGCGCCCGACGGGTGCCTTGGTGGACCCCGGAGTGCGCGAGGCCGTGCGCGCCAAGAAGAAGGCAACTCGGCGCTTCTACCGGACGCGACTCCCCATCCATCGCACGGAGATGCAGCGGGTCAGGGCCATCGCCCGCCGCACAATGAAGACAGCGCGCCGAGCCTCTTGGCGTGCCTTTGTGTCCGGCATCACCGCCACCACACCTTCGGCTACCATCTGGAAGAAGGTACGGGGTGTCGAGAGGCGACATGTCCCCTCCCGACCCCCGGTCCTCCGGACTAACGACGGACTCCTATGTGAGCCCAAGTCGGTGGCAACCACCTTGCTTCTACCTTCGCCGCCGTTTCTTCCTCTGCAGCCAATTCCGTACCCGCCCCTGACGATAGCCCCTCTCCACCGTCCATAGACAGCACCTACAACCGATTGTTTACCATGCGTGAACTACAGGCGGCACTGGCCTCTCGACGATCCCCTTGTCCCGGTCCGGACGGTATTCCGTACGGCATGATCCAGCACATCCACACTACCTTACAAATTTTCCTGCTAGACCTATACAATCGCATATGGATAGAGGGCGCCTTCCCCTCTAGGTGGAAGGAGGCCCACGTCATCCCTATCCCCAAACCCGGCAAAGATTCCCTGGACCCCACAAACTACAGACCAATCGCCCTGACGTGTTGTGCCTGCAAGATCCTCGAAAAATGGTCGCTACGCGATTATCGTTCGTCCTTGAAATAGCAATTCCTTCCCGTCTACCCAGTCCGGCTTCAGACAATTCCGCTCCACCACTGATCCCCTCCTGCTTCTCAGCCGAGACATACAGGATGCCTTCGACAATGGACAGTTCGTACTGTCAATTTTTTTCGACATCCAGAAGGCCTATGACACCACCCGTCGAGCAATGATCCTCGGTCAGCTCCGACATCTGGGCCTCGTCGGAGCCATGCCGACCTTCATCAGGGGCTTCCTTTCTCCCGGACCTTTAAAGTCCGGGTGGGCTCAGTCCTCTCTGACACCTTTGTGCAGGAGGACGGGGTCCCACAGGGAAGCATCCTCAGTGTTCTCTGCTTCTCCGTCGTGATGAACACGGTCTCACAATGCCTTCCACCCACCATCCGCTCTTCCATTTACGCGGATGACCTTGCAATCTACTTCGCAGGGCGAGAACCGTCGTCGTTCAACGACAAATGCAGCTCGCCATCTACCGGGTGGAAAGGTGGGCGACGTCGGTGGGTTTCCGCCTCTCCATCCCTAAGTCCAAGTGTATGGTCTTCAGTAGAAGAAGACCCACAACCCTTCCTCTACCCTCTGTCACATTATACGGCAGTCCTCTTGAGGTGGTACCCTCCACGCGTTTTCTGGGCATGACCCTAGACCGACGGCTCAATTGGGTTCCCCATCTCAAGCACCTAAAGCAATCCCTTCGACGCCCCCTCGCTCTCCTGGATCACCTCTCTCACACCACATGGGGTGCAGATCGACGCTCTCTTCTTCGCCTTTACACTTCCATAGTACAGTCGAAGCTGGACTATGGTAGTGCAGTTTACGGTTCAGCCTCCAACGCCCGCCTCCGTATCCTGGACCCGGTACTTAATAGAGGCCTCCGCCTCGCCACCGGTGCTTTCCGCTCCTCCCCAGCCTCCAGCCTCCATGTGGAATGCGATCATCTCCCTCTCGCCCTCCGACGGGGTCTACTCCTCATGAGGACATACCTCCGTGCACAGAGGCTACCTTCTTCGCTTCTGGGCACGGCGGTTTCAGAACTACCACCTCAGGGACGGAGCTGGCACTTCACTGAAGCGGTCCGCTCTTTCCTTGATCTTTTCAACATGCCCGCCCCCTCAGTTATCCCCATTTCATTCAGCATCTACCCCCCCTGGATCCTCACCCCTATCAAGTTTTGCAAAGATCTGTGTCCCTACCGAAGATACCACGAGCGCCATGATATACAGGTCACTCTTCCGCGAACACGCAACCCAACACCCGGACGCAGTCGCCATTTACACAGATGGTTCCCGCTCGGAAGCTGGTGTGGCCTCCTCAGCGGTGATTCTGTCCCAGCCGCTTTCCCGGGGCGTCGGCCTGCCCCGCGAGGCCTCCGTTTTTTCGGCGGAACTTTTCGCCATTACGGAGGCCCTCGATATTGTGCGCACCCACTCTGCCAGCTCTTTCGTCATTTATTCGGATTCCCAAAGTGCACTTCTCTCCCTAGAAAGATTTAACTCCCTCACCCGCTCGTCAGTACCATCCAGCAAACCTTCCACTTTTTAATGACCTTCCAACACAAGACAGTCGCCTTCTACTGGGTCCCGGCTTATGTCGGGATCCAGGGTAACGAGGCGGCGGACCGCACGGCAAAGACGGCCTGCTCACTGCCGGCCTCTTCCCGACCCCTCCCCTTCTCCGACTTCTTCCCGACTTTCCGCTCTCACTTCCGCTCCATATGGCAGCGGGAATGGGACCAGGTCACACAAAATAAACTCCACACGATCAAGCCACAAATAGGATACTGGGCCTCCTCATTCCACCGGTCCCGCCATAAAGAAGTAATCCTAGTCCGTCTCCGCCTAGGCCACACCCGCATCACCCACGGACACCTTATGGCGAAATCGCCAGCCCCGCTTTGCCCTACCTGCCATACCCCTATCACTGTCACCTGGTGGAATGCCCAAAGTTGTCCGCTCTTCGTCGCAGGTGTTTCCCTCTCGGCCGAATATCCCATACCCGACCGTCTACGATCCATACTCGCCGAAGGCCCCCACTTTTGAACGGAAGCGATTTTCTTCCTTACTCACTCCCATCTGCTCCATCGCATCTAAAACCATACCCCTCCTACCCACTATCCAGCAACTGACCCTTACTCACTCCCCTAGTCTACCACCCCCAGCACAGTAACATCACCCACTCACTGCCTCGCCGAGATATGTACCGCTTTCTATAGGTACGAATCGGCGGTAAATTAGAGAAAAAAATATATATATATATATACACCTTTCCTTTCAACCTTTCAAATGTTCTGTGCGATGATGCCTCATTTCACGAAGGTCAAGCTTGTCGCCCCTCCTCTCGAGTTAGCCTGGTGAAGTATAGAGTTGGTTTCTTGTACTCTCCATCTCACATAGCTAGGTACGCCCGACTCATCGGGGATTGTTCTGAGCCAGGCGTCTAATCTTCTTTTGAAGATGTCCACCGCAACACCACTCGTGTTCCTTAGGTCTTTGGGCAGCTGATTAAACAGTTTTGGTCCTGTCACAACAAAACTATTTCCTTTCAAGGTTAAGGATGTTCCCTGTCTTGCCTTTAATTTGGGAACACGACACAGTCTTCCTATTTGACTTTCCACTGTTGTTTGTGGGGTTATAGGGTTCAGAGTAAGAATAGGAGCTAGTTTCTCTATTATTTTCAAAGTGTAAATAATGGTGTCTATATATATATAATATATATATATATTTTTTTTTTTTTTTTTTAAGTTCGGGAAGAACCGATTCGCCTCTATTTAAAAGGGCATATCTCGGCGGAAAAACAAAGAAAAAGTGAGAGGAAAGACAGGAAAAAGAAAGGGTGGAGGGGACAGTCGAAGTGGAAAAAGACCAAAGGATGACAAGGACTGCAGGGTCGAGCCCCATCATCCTTGGGTGCTAGGGCCGTGAGGGCGCACGTACAAACGAGCACAAAGAGCACTCAAGAGCACGAGCTTAGAACCCCCTTGCAGGGGTATAATATATACACACACATATATATATATATATATATATATATATATATATATATATATATATATATACAGTATATTAGTTGCTTGTATCCTGTGGTGAATGGACGTGCTGTTTTACTCTATTAAACACCCAAATTAGAAGGGAAAAATCTACTCGGCGGTTATTCTGTTTGCACTCGAAAGTGCATAAAGTATCGGTGAATCCGTGCATATAAATTATAAAGTGAAATTCATTAAAATAAAGAAAGTGCAATACAGTTTACATAATCTATCACCAGTTTTAACGTATATATTCAAAACGAAATACGGTGGGGCATTCGTGAAAGCTTGAAACAAGGCAGGAAAAAGGTCATAAAACGCAAAGGTCAGAAACCTCTCGAAATACACCCGAACATCGAAAGAAAGGAAACGGAAACAAAAATAAAAATAAATAAATAATTTGTGTGGGTATTTCTTTTTACGCTAATTAAGGAATAACGGATATGGGTCCAAATTCTCACTTAATCTGTAATCTGTGCAATCTAGTAACAACGGAAGACCTAGCGATTAGATGTGATTTTTGCCAACGATTAAATGACCATCTGCATGAATTGGAATGATAAGGAAATAACGCTTGTCTCGAACGCGAAACACGTCGTGGGGATCAAATTTCTATGTGGCGCCTGTACAAAGATCGTAAACTCGTTCGCGGTCTTTAAATAAATGGAGATAGCAGAAAAGAACGAGAGAATGGGGACACATGGGTCCGACATGGTCCCAACGGAAAACCGGGTGGATATGAGAGAGGACGAAATAACGCGTAACAGCATAATAACGAACAATAGTTTAATCACAAATAACGATATAAACAATGTAATACGAAAGGAAGAGACAGATGTAAGAAAAGAAATAAGTAAAAGCTGCGAAATAGTCAAACGGCCCAACGAGCGAAATGATAAAAAGATAATAACTAAAAACGTAGAAAATAAACAATCAAAGAAAAATAATGATACCAAAATTAAGGACTTTGAAGAAAAGAAGCAGAAGCGTAGAAAATATCGAATGTAAATACTATGCGAAAGGAAACTGCAGATATAGGGATGGGCAATGCATATATGCACATCCCATATTATGCAAAACGCAGTACACAAGTGGATACTGCAAATCTGGTAAGAAATGCATGTTCCACCATCTTACGGTCTGCAACACTTATGCAAGATATGGGAGTTGCAAATATGGAAAAAAATGCAGATACCACCACCCTCAAAGGAACGCAACGAGCGAACAGAAAAAACAAATATCAAAGAAGAGTGCCAATTTTTTAGACGCAGCCAACACATTTCAGCTGCTAAATACTATCCAGCAATTAAAAAACCAGCTGACAAATATAAATATAGGAATCCTAGAGCCGGACAGAAGGTACGAACAAAGGTACTTCATGCGCTATCGGGACAACAGGTAGCGACAAAGATAAAAAGAGGTAAATTCTCGAAGGACCACAAGGCAACGAAACTGGCACCCCCATTGGAGAACAAATTGGAACCACCTGTATGCGAAAAAGAGAAAAAAAAATAAAAATAATCCTAGCCAACATACCGGGCCTTAAATCAAACCATTCCACGAACAAAGTTGTATACCTGAAAGGACTCGTGCAAGAAGCCGGAGCAGACTTTGCATGCCTCACGGAAACTCATCTAAAAGACTGCCAGGCGAACTGTGAAAACTGAGAGTCCTGTATTGACAAAAAAGAAATACAAATTGACAACTATAACATCCTCCGAGCCGACAGAACAGTGAGACGTAAAGGAGGATGTGCTACTTACACAGGCGAAAGGCACATAGCAGAAATGGCTATAAGTACCTCAAACAACTACGTAGAATGTGTAGCAGCAGAAATTGAAAAATTAAATTTGGTACTAATTGTAATGTACAGACCCCCAAACACGCCAACCTCAAAATTTTCAGATTCCATTACAGAGATAAGAAACCTGGTAAAAGATCTACACTCTCCAACCCCAAATATTTTTCTCTGTGGAGATTTTAATTTCCCATTCATGAAATATAAAAGGATAGGAAAAAATACATGTATACACCAGGACAAGGGGGGCACACGAGAAGACCAGGAGCAGGTGAAAATGCTACTAGCTGTAGCTGATGAATTTATGTTAACGCAAGAAATAACAGAAAACACAAGAAAAACAACTGCTTAGATTTGGTATTCACAAACAACAGTAATCTAATTGATAATGTAGAAATATCCCCAACTATGATATCAGACCATAACATCATTGAAATAACAACTAATATAAAGGCAACAGGAAAGGAAAGAACACGCACAACAGAAAGAAGCAAATTCGAAATTTTTAATTTTCACTCCAAAGCTATAAACTGGGAAGATGTGACATCCAGCATGGAAGTAATAGATTGGAAAACCATTTTCGAGGCCAAAACAACGGAAGAGATGCTAATGACGTTAGAGGAGAAGACGTTAGAAATTGTGGAAAAACATGTCCCAAAGATACAACAAAGAGGAAAGAGAAGCAGGTTCGAAAGCGAAAAAGAGTGACTGCAAAATTAAGTAATTGTAAAGATAACAACATCAGAAAAATATTAAATGATAAACTACAAAGTATCGATGTCGTCATACAGGAACAAATCGAGAAGCATACAGAAAAAGATGATGACGCTATAGAAGCGATAAAGGCTAACTCAAAGTGCTTCTATAATTTCGCAAAAAGAAAGTCGAAAAACCAAGCGACGATCGGACCTTTAAAAAATGAGAACAGTGATTTATCCGACGATCTAACAGAAGTATCTGAAATATTAAAAGCTCAGTATGAATCATCTTTCAGTATCCCCAAAACTGACAAATTGCTATGCGATAGAAACGCGTTCTTGGAAGAAGAACCACAAGGGGAAAGTATAACGGATTTCGTCTTTACGACGGATGATATTACACAAGCCATAGGGAAACTAAAAACACACTCAGCGGCAGGACCGGATAAATGGAATGCCACACTGATAAAAAACTGCAAGAATGCAATCGCTGAGCCCGTATACTGGATATGGAGACGATCATTAGACACGGGAGAAATATCGGGCATCCTGAAGAGCGCGAACATAGTCCCAATATATAAAGGTGGAAAGTAGAAGCGGTAGACTGTGTCGTATTCCCAAATTGAAAGCGAGACAGGGAACATCCTTAACCCTGAAAGAAAATAGTTTTGTAGTGAGAGGACCAAAACTGTTTAATCAGTTGCCCAAAGACCTAAGAAACACGAAGGGAGTTGTAGTGGAAATCTTCAAAAGAAGACTAGACGCCTGGCTCAGAACAATCCCCGATGAGCCGGGCGTACCTGGCTATGTGAGTGGAGAGCGCAAGAATCCAACTCTCTACTTCACCAGGCCAACTCGAGAGGAGAGGCGACAAGCTTGACCTTCGCGAAGTGAGAAATCATCGCGCGGAACCTTTGTAATATATATATATATATATATACACACAGGGTGTCCCAGAATTAACTATCTATTTCAATGAAATCGGACAAATTTAATAAAAACTGACATAATTTTGTGTTTATTACTAAATTATGATACAAAAACAAATAGATTTATAAATCATAAGTCAAAACTTTATTGAGAAGTTTCAACATGTGCACCGTCTGTATCTCTGCAAATTTCAAATCTATCCTCAGCGCTGCGAAACACATTTTGAAGCATTTCAGGTGTTATCTCCCGCACTGCCAACTGGATGCGTTCTTTAAGTTCAGCTAAACTATTGATCTTTTGGCGATAAACCTTTGTTTTTATGAAACCCCATGCAAAGAAATCCAGGGGTGTCAAATCCGGAGAACGCGGAGGCCAAGGTCGAGGTCCTCCATGTCCAATCCACCGATTCGGAAGGCGTCTGTTGAGGTATTCTCGAACAATTAGAGCATAATGACATGGTGCTCCATCTTGTTGAAACACAACATTATCAAGAATGCCATCATCAAGAAGCTGTGGTTCGAGAAACTGCTGAAGCATATCAAGGTAGACGGTACCTGTTACAGTTGCTTCCGCAAAGAATAATGGGCCATAAATTTTGGATTTGGTCATTCCAAGCCACACGTTAACTTTTGGAGTGTCTCTGCCATTCTAAAAATAAAACTATGAAAAAATTATGAAAATAAAATTATGAAAAAAATTTAGAAATTTATACATTTTTAACACATATTAAACATGATAAACATAAATAAAAGTGTATTTTTAAAAAATTTGTCCGATTTCATTGAAATAGTTAATTCTGGGACACCCTGTATATATGCAATATACTTAAATAAATATATGCATATTATATATAAGCTTGTAAATATAAATAATAATAATAATATGCACAATATAAAGATTTTATACAAAATAAATGACTAACAATAAATCTCGTATTATGATGCAAACTGAGGAATGTTATCTCGATCTCAAATGGTTTTAAATTGCAAATCCGTCAAAAACTGTGGGTGATAGAAAAATTTTCATTTTCGTAATCAGCGTAAAAAAGAACGTAAGAATCACCCACATTTATCAAAAGGAGAAAAACTTTGTTGAACAGTGTTGTTATTATTAATTAAATTATACAGGGTGTACACAAATTTTTTTTACTTTTCTCGAATAAAAATATTAGGAAACGACGTACACATACCGTTTTTGCGCCATCTGTGAGAGAAAGTAGTAAAGTTTCACGTAACCTCAAACACATTCAACATGGGCACCATTTGTCATACGTAAGACGTTCAAGCGGTGTTAGATCTTCATCCATGTACGCTGCAACATTTCAGCGTTGCAACAACAACAGCAGCATCAGCAATTGTGGTCTTTAAATCGTCGATGTTGGCCACTGGAGTTGTGTACACGCACTTTTACACAACACCACAGAAAAAAGTCACAGGGTGTTACCGTATGTCTGGTGATCTGGCCGGCCAAGAGATCGGTCCCCCACGGCCAATCCACCGTTTTGGGAAATGCACGTTAAGGGAATTTCGTACCAATTTCATAATTTGTGTACACCATGTACAATAATCTGACATCTGAGAACTTCCACGTGAAACTTTATTACTTTCTCTCTCAGATGGCGCAAAAACGGTATATGTACCTCGTTTCCTAATATTTTTACTCGAGACAGAAATTGTAAAGATAATTTGTGTACACCCTGTATATCAAAATGCGAAATAGACCCAAATAACAAACAAAGATTAGTAATAAAGCGATTTTAAAACAGTTGTAATTTGCTTGAAAATTATTTTCTTTGAGAAGGCATAGGTTCAGAAAAAAAAGAATCGCCAAGGAAACACGATCGGCTGTTCGGATTAACGCGTACGTAGAAAAGCAGTTCATTGCCTTTATCTCCAGTATTGATACCTTCCGCGAAAGTACACAATTTGGTGTAAACAGAGAATTTAGAGTTCAAATTTCTGGAACAAAGTAGTTTATCGTATAACCTTGGTTTAGCTTCCGCCCGAATTATTCATTTTGACGAAGGTCAAGCTTGTCACTCCACCTCAGACATACAGTTTAACATGGAATCCGCACCACCACCAGCCCAGCGTCTTAACCACTAGGCTACCCACGGTACCAATTTACCTACCAACCAATTTTTATTGCGTGGAAGGATGAACAGCCGGGTTTGCCGAGGCGCCAAAGCCGTAAAAGCTTCTTTCTCTTCGAGAGAAATGGAGAACTTATGAGGTGCAGATTTTGGTTTGGATTGCTTTCTCTTTGTTTAGGATTTAAACTTTATAGAATTAACGTATGGGAGTTGGATCTTCTATTTCTTGAACCTCCTTAAAATTAGTATTGTACCTAAATAATTTTTGGAGAAGAGGCGGAGCTTCCCTTTGCAGGAACCCTTAAGAGCGACTTGAATGGCAGTCTTTTACGCTGTCCAGTAAAGGAAAAGGGAAACTCTCATTTTGTATGAACTAACCTTCGTAAACATTTGACGTCCCTTTGCTTTGTCCGGAGCGATAGGGCGCGTCCCTCTGTGGCGAATGTGGGAATACACCTTTCTTCGGTGTAAGGGCTTTCTCTGCCCTCGTGGACCATTGGGCCCGTTTGGGGACCCGGCTGATCTCCTGCTTCTTTTTCTTTCTTTCTCCTTTAACCCATTTTTTCTGGCTTCTCCCTGTTTATTTTGGTGTTGTTCTTTGGACTTTGATTTTGACCCTTTCCTTGGCCCTTGGGTGTGGGTGGTGGTTGCCCTGCACCCTTGTCGCTTTCAAACCAAACCCAAACCCTGTCCCTGCCACTTTTCACCGCGCGTTGGATGAGAGTGGCCGCCTTTCAGGCACAGGGACTGGGTGCGGGCGTATCTCCCCTGCGTGACATCTATCGGCGGTGGGACCAAGTGTGCCCACACTTCGCCTTTCCCTTGTTGGAGTCGGTGGTGACTGGATGCGCGCGGGGATGAAGTTCTTTTTTGTTTTGCTATGGACACTTCTCCCCCTCGGCCTACGACTACTCCTTCTCTCAACACTCGGGTGGTGGGCAACCAGGCCCTCGAGTCCTTTACCACTGGAAGACCGCAACCTAATGGGGTTGACCCCCCTGTGGAAGCGGAACGCTTGCACTCTCCTTTTCCGTTGCCGACCCTAGTCCGTCCCTCGACTACGCCCTTGGACCTACACTCTCTGGAGCAGGGGTCTCGCCCCAGCCCACTTCAGCCACCTTCGGGCAAGTCAAGTTCCACCGAGGACTTGCCCCCGCAACCTGGCTTCTTGCTCTCCCCATATGCCCCCCTCACCCGCCGTCAGCCCACCTCCCCACGGAGAGAGCCTCGCGGCGGACGGGGGAGCCAGCATTCACGGCCGTCCTATCGACCGTTGAATATCCCAGTCTATTTCGACTCTACAGCCTCCCTCTCCCTCCCAAGTCTCCACAAATTCCTGGTGATTCGGCCTACATCTGGGTCCCTCCCGAACAACTCTGAACGGACGTTCCAGGCGATCCGAACCCACAGCAACTCCAGCCGCTATGACGTACGCCCACAGAGGGATGGCTCCCTCCTCGTAAAATCACGCTCAGCCGCAGAGACAGACGAAAGCCCTACTCTCCGTCACTGAGGTCCTTGGATGCTCGGTGTCCGTTTCCCCACACCCTCGCCTGAACCAGAGTCAGGGCACTATTTACGCCACCCGCCTATTGTCGGTCGCAGTGAACGAGCTCCTGGAGGACCTCGAACCCCAAGGAGTCACTAAGATCTATCGTTTCACATCCCGACAGGGTGGCACCCCCTCCCCCACCCCACGTCTGCTCCTTACTTTCAACACACTAATCCCCCCCGGCCGCATTGTATGGGGTATGCGAGACCGCGCCTCATGCGAGTTTTCTATCCGCCCATACGTCCCAGACCCGACCCGTTGCTTCAAATGCAACAAATTCGGACACGTTAGCTCTGCTTGTCGACAGCCGCATCAATTATGTGTTCACTGTGGACGACTCGCTCACCCTGACAGGTGCCCCAATACGCCCAAATGCTCCAACTGTGAAGGTGCACGCCCCTCTTCATCTCGAGAATGCCTTTTCTTCAGGTTCGAGAAGGAGGTCCGAGGCCTACAGGTGACGGACTTCCTTAGCCCCCGTGAGGCACGCGACAGGGTGCGGAGTCGAGAGGTGAGGCCGGGGGTGTCCTATGCCGCTGCTCTCGGCTCTATCATCTCGGCACGCCCCCTGGCCTGCCGCCGAAACCCCCCCAAGCCACTGCTCTCTGTTCCCCTCAAAGAAAACCCTCGCAGGACCCGACGGTTTCCTGTCCCCCTGCCATTCCTCCTCTTCCCGCATCTCACCTGCCACGAATTCCCCAGGTGTCTGGGACCAGGACACCCGGGTCCCATCCACCTCAAACCCCGCCTTCCCAGTACCCCCTGCACACGCCCGAACCTGCCGCCCGGAGCAAGCCGTCGAGGCGGAGACGCCGGAGCGTGTCACCGGACCCTCCGGCCTTCCAACGTCTCTCTCCCTCTTCCCCTCGGACCAAGAAGACGGCTCGGATCCTCACTCCGCCCACCACGCCTACTACCATGTCCATCTCTCCCCATCGTAGAAGTCCCACCACTCTACCCCCACAGACCCTGACAATAGTGGCTGAGATCCACGACCCGCCCCGGACGACGGGACCCAGTCCGAACAATATCCTCTCCCCCGAGGATCCGGTGGATGCGGCCCTGGCGCGGCTGCACGGTGTGACCGAGGGAAGCTCGGCCGCGCCCACGCCCACGAGTCTTATGGATCTGCCCTTGCCTCCTGGTGCCATTTTCTCCACCCCTCCACGAGACTACTCTGATTCACCTCCTTCCACCCCTATCGTACCTATTCCCCCAACATCCCCGGCCCCCTCCTTGTCAGCTACCCTGTGTACGCCCTCCCTCCCACCCGCCCTGTCATTTTGGTACCCCTTATCACCACCTCGAGTCCGCCAGATCCCGGACAGGCGGGGTAGCGCCACTTTTGGGGCTGCCGTGCCCCCTCCTGGTCCGATCATAGAAGCCCGTCACAATACATCCGACCCTCTCAGCCCACGATGTTCCTCTGCCTGCCGTGATCCACGCCTCCGGTCTCGCTCGGCTGACTCGATCCCGCCACCTCCGCGGGGTTCGACAGGCCGACCGATTCCTTCCATGGTGAATTGTAGATAGCCAGCCATGCTCCCGACCAAGCCTTCAATTTCGCGAACTCCGGATCCCTCTTCATACTCCAATCTCCTACTGCGATCCACACTCGCCGACGGCCCCCACTTTTCAACGGAAGCTATTCTCTTCTTCCTTACTCACTCCCAGCTGCTCCATCGCATTTAAAACCGTACCCCTCCTACCCACTATCCAGTGACTGACCCTTACTCACTTCCCTAGTCTACCACCCCCAACACAGTAACATCACCCAATCACCGCCTCGCCGAGATATGTACCGCCCTTTTAGGTACGAATCGGCGGTAAATCAGAAAGGGAAAAAAAAAAAAAAAACATTTGACCTCATAAACTTCCTTGCCACTCGGTAAATTTTGTGGAGTCCCGACAAAGGTGATCATTGGCCAGTGGTTCGAGTAGTCAGGATTTTTAGCACTTTGGATTTTAATTAGGCGGATTCTAAAATAACTTGATTTGGTAAGTCAGTTCATGACATCAGTTGTAGTTTTTGTCCTGTAGATATTAAGTGGCTCTATTTCGGCTCTGAAATTTGCTGCACCGTTTGATTCCATAGGCTTACATTAACCTGTTTCTGTTGTTTGAATATTTTGGCCCTCATTGTTTCACTGTTTCCTACTTTAAGTTGTAAATTTATGGTGCCTGCATCCCTGCAAATAAATTTGAAAATTTTGTGTTGAAAATGATTTTTTTTTTTATGTATGATTTTGGGTTCCGAGAAATCTGTGAAGCTCGCGCGGAACTTTTTTGTCTCGCATTACAAAACCTACAGTACTCACTAGGGGGGGTCGAAATTTTGTGCTCTTATTCTACACACTGCTCGGAGTTTCCTTTGGGCCCCTAAACAACATACTGTAATTACACCGCTATGCGCCCCCCCCCCCTACCCGTTGCATATGCCCCCCCCCCCTTTTTTTAAATTGAAGTGAAATTGAAACCAATTCTTTGAATAAAAAAAACTTGATAAATAATAAAGATTAAAGTAAATAATGATATAAGTAAAGTTAAAGTAAGTTATATATATAATAAGAAAATCTTTCTCCGTATATTACTTAAAGAATCAATTGAAGCATACTAAAATCAAAATATTCACCTTAAGAAATTTAATTGAGGCATATTAAAACCAAATTATTCACCTTAAGAAATTTAAAATCGTAAATTACTGACACCACTGGCCTTTCCATTGGAACACTGGTAGCTTTTTTCTCGACTCCAGTACATTCAAAATAAATTTGTCTGTTTTCGTAACCAATTCTATCTTGTGATGCTTCTGTTACCACATTTACAGCATGTTCTACTCCCCGGCTGTGACAGGGAAAAGGAATAAGCTGAAGTGGTTCATTTCGAACTTTAAGAAGGTCATCATTTGTCAAATTGTAAAATGGGTGAAGGGGTGATGGTTTCGTTGTCCCAGTCGATCATGTTAGGATAATCGTCTGCTTCAGAGTTCAGTGTTTTTGGCAGCTCAAAATTTCTCGCATTGGTGCTTCTAGTTCTTGCTCGAATGATGTGCTGAAGAGCCAGCTCTCTGACCTCTCTTCTTGAGTCTGTTATCATTGAGAGTAAGATATTCTCTGGGTGGGCGAAATAGGCGTTATTTCTGAGGACAAGCTCCATAATCATCCGATGCTTTATATCTAAGCCTTTAAGCATGTGCATGATATACCAAAAATTAAATGCTCCCTCATTTGCCTTTGGATGAGACTTTATCCATAACCAGCCTGGAGCGTAAACCAGCATTATAATTTTTACTAGGTCTTGGATGTTTTTGTCTGGATTCCGTGTAGAGACATACAAGCGCAGAATCCTGTTTGCTCGTGTTAGCCATCTTGCATGATGGAGGGCACCTGGGGATCTGGTGGCTAACGCTTGTGAGATGCGTCCAGATTGTATGCTAATGCACATTTCATACATATATTTTTGGTCACTGCTAAAACTTTTAACAATATCGGCCGAAACTTCTTTAATGTTGCCCTCTACAGGGTATTATCAACTATATCCAGTTTGGTCAAATCCTCTCGGAGTTTATTTCCAAGAGAACCTTTGAAGGTGTTTGGTCCCGAAGTTTTTTCATCAATTGCTTCAAATACGTGCCTGAAGGGCAGTTCGTTTGCATGCAAAAGGCAAATCAGCCATTGTACCGGCCTGTCCAGATATAATTCAATCAATTTTAGCACTCCGCTAATCCTGCCAGTGTTCACTGGGGTGCCATCGCATAGCAAAGCTTTGAGGGATTCTTTGCTATTAGAATCAACTATAAAAGTTATTATTTCATCTGCAATACAACAAGCAGTTCCGTTATCTGGAGCTATATGATCCATGTAAACATCACCAGGTTCTTTGACTATTACATAATGTTCTTCGTACTCCATTCCCTTCTTTGGCTTAGTTTGATCTTTTCTACCATCAAATCCAATGCCTTCAATCTGTGTGTTCTCTGATTTCACTTTGATTTATGTTCTTTTTGCCCACACGTATTCTTTCTCTCCACTTTTTTCCTATCCAACATATTGGTTTCGTCTAATATTCCCATATCCTTCAAAGCTGCATTTACTATAGCTGCAGTAGCTCTGTAACTTACACGGTATCTATCTGCTGTTATTGTTAAGTTATCATAAATAATTCTGTTTTGATGGTTTTCTCTCAGCTCAAAATCCGAAACAAAGTCAATATCGTCGCTGTCATCATCAATTTCCATGCTCTCATCTTCCATAATATGTAAAGGGTCCAGTTTGCTGGTTGAGGCGGCATTCATATCTAGGCTTATCTTGGCTCTTCTTTCTAATCCTTTAACTCTATCGTGAGTCCTTTTTCTTGCGGAAGTCGTTACTCTGTCGATTGCCCCTAGTTGGTTTTTTCTTTGTTTCTGCCCCACAAAAGACTCTCACTCAATCATTGGAACTCTAATATCACATCCGCAATCCGTTCGACTGATTTTTTTATCGTAACAAGTACAAGTACAAGTGCAAATATCAAACATTTCATCGAATGTCTCCACCTTCTGCTGAAAACTGTTGTTTCTTTGCTTTAATGGTACTTTATTTAGCTTTGCTGCAGATTCTATCAATCGTTCAACTTTTATAGCTATTCCTTCAAATCCTATATGTGGAAAGGAAAACTTCTCCCAAATGGCTTCCACATCTTTAGTGACAATTCTGTAACATTCTTTTGCTGTTCTAGAACCTTTCGAAATCAGTTCTTCTCGTTTTCTTACCAATAAATAATGCTTAAATACGTCAGCCTTTGAAGGAGTCATTGAAGATGGAAATTCTGCAGGGTGACCAAATGTTGAATTGTGCGTTTTGCTTCTTGTCGCCATGATTTCACTTATTTAGGCCTAGTAGCATTAATAACAAGAAACTAATTGTTAAATTCTAGCATTTAAATCATTCAACCTGAATTTAATATAACTCATTCGGAATTAAATCATAACTCATTCAATCATAAACAATCTGAAACTAAACCAAAGAACGTGACAATAATTTATATAATTCATCTAATCTATCCAAATTAATCTAATCTACTTAATAAGACAATATAATGCATGATTGTCACATTTGCCCAGGGTTTATATCTGTGGAGAGAGTAAAATGGGGGATGCTATGGAAGGGATAAGGGGAGTCGCATATACTCATTTTTTTTTTTACAAGATTTTGAGATCATCATTTCCAACTACGTGCATACTGTGGAATTGAAGAAACTCGATTTTTGATATGTTTCGACCCCCCCTAGTACTCACGCGGTGAAGTGTTTGACCCAAATTTCGGTACTTGCAATAGACCTCCCTCGTTAGCTGAGGGTAAAAAATAACGTTGAAAGTGAGAAAATTGAAACAAAGTGTTGTAAACAAACCGCATGACATTGCCCTTAAAATTGAAAGGCCATCCTGAATAATTGAACCCACGCGCAATAGGTGCAGTCAAACAGTAGTTGCGTGACAACATTGTTATTGGTGAACTGTTGAAAAATTCTTGGCGTAGCTCTTCAAATTTTTTATAATGTAGTTATTCGATGTTATGTTGTTTCTATTTTGCTTCCACTCAGATTTGCAACTCGAACTGGGCGCAAAGTGAGCCGAGCCTTCAGCTTCAACAAGTCTCCGAGCAAATTGAAGCGAGCCGTTTCCACTGTCATGAGTCCCTTTGGCAACAGTTCCAGTCAGGGAATGAGAGTTGCCACGAGCGTTAATAATTTAGCGGTTAGTTTAAACTCTTTGGTTTTGCCTTAAAGGACGTAGAAGTGTAATTTATTTTATTTTTGAATCTCAAAATATTTTGAGTGGGTGAACGATCTGTTTATTTTTTATTTTATTTGTTTATTTTGAGAAGTCAAATAACTCCTCTTGATGACGGCTGTTGTAATGAAAAAGCAAAATATTGCCGTCTGCAGCCGAAATGAGCGAGACCCATACCTTAAACCGGGGCTGTCCAACTGGTCCGCCAGAGTTCTAAGCATATTATTTAATTTTATAATTGTTTTGCCTTAGAAGGGAGATTCTACTGTTCCTAAGGAATGAAGTTAAATCTGATACTACTGCCTTTCTAACAGACCTCACAGCTCATTTAAATGAACTTAATTTGAAACTCGAAGCAAAACAGCAAAGTATATCTAACTTATATGGCCACGCCAATGCATTTCGAAATAAACTGAAGTTATTTAAAGCAGGTCTTGAAAATAATGACCGCACATAATGTGGCCCTAAAGTTCAATGCCACCCTCCAGTAGCTTGAAGTTGGATGGCCCTACTGTAAACGAAGCTTAGTAATGTATAGCCTAATAGTTTTATAACTTCAATTTATCTCTTCCACTACCACAGTAAAATGTATTTTAAAATTTAATTACGATATGCATCCTTAAACATTTTAAAAAAATCCTACAATTCCTTCCATTTTCTGTTTAAAAAAAAATTAGCCACAATGTTTCAACCATTTTATGCAACAAGGGTGGGGTTAGCCCCCAAGTTGCATAAAGGGGGTGAGGGGGTTTTGAGGGAGAGGGTGAATGACCTAGGGGTGGGGGGTTATCCCCCAAGTTGCATAAAAGGGTGTGAGGGTTTTTGGGGGGAAGAGGGAGAATGACCTCCCCCAAAGGGGTAACTCTAACGTGCCCTCGCCGTAAGCGAGTTTGTGAAGCACAAGCCCCGCCTGTAGGGCAGGGAGCCGAAGGTTCTGCGTGTTTATTTTTAAAATTTTTGCGGTTAAAAGCGTCAGTACTATTTCTCTGTGGGAAGTATACCATGGGTTTCTATTTTTAATTTAAACTTTTGGAATCAAGTTGTTGTTGTTGGTTAGCCGATCAGCCCACCCTGATCGAGCAAGCCGACAGCACGCGGGTAACCGATCGCCCTCTCCGGAGTGGACCAGAGGTTCAGCGCACTAGTGGTGTTGTGTTGTGTTGTGTTCGTTGTTGTGCTAGAGCGGTACAGTCTGCCATAATATGTTCAATTGTTTGTGGTGTGTACTGGCACAGGTAGCAGGTGTCGTCTGTGGAGTTGTGTAGTCTGTGTTTATATGTCTGTAAGTTGGGGTGATGCCCACATCGGAATCGTGCTAAGTTAACTCGATCCGATCTGCTCAGGCTGGTCTCTGACCCGTCAATGGGTGGCGGCTTCGCACCTAGGACCGCATTCGGACCGAGTCGTGTCAGTGCTTTGTGGGTTAGGTGTATGTGTGTGTGTTTTATGTACTGTGTGATGTCTCTAATATGTCATTACATGAAAAGAGACTGGCGAAGTTTGTTAAACCTAAATGGTGGAATGCTGAAATTGTGTAGCTTAACATTAAAATAGAACACATATTTCATATTTAAAGAAACAAATAATTTGTCCGATGAAAATGCTAACAAGCTATTGAGAAGGTGAAGCAAAAAAACTTATTATTCGTTGTTCTCGCCCATGAGTGGACCAATAGTCTGCAGACTATTAGTCCACTCATGGGTGAGAACAACGAACAAATTTACGACGATAACTCGCAAATGACGGTAGTTTCAATTATCAGGTCGTCCCATAAGTAATGTTTTTTACGATAGATTAAGTTTAAACTAGTCCTACTCGGTTTAAGCATAAATTTTCCGAAAGTTATATCTAAGAGGAGATCTATCGTGTTTTGCTACATACTTTACAGACCTTGACCAGTGAAGACGTGTGTTTTGCTTTATGCGAACCCCTCATAAACATGGCGGTATCAGAAGAGCATATCAGGCATATAATGCTTTACGAGTTCAAAAAAGGGAGTAGTGCTACTGAAGCAACGCGAAACATTCAGGACGTTTATGGCAACGATATTCTGCATGTGAGGAAATGTCAAAGATGGTTTCAAAAGTTTAGGAATAGTGACTGCTGTTTGACAGATGCAGCACGCTCTGGACGCCCTGCTGAGTTTGATGATGATCTGTTGTTAGCCGCATTTGAAGAAGACTGTTCAACAACTGTCGAAGAATTGGCCCAGAAACTCAATTCACCCCCGTCCAACATCCATCGACATTTGCAACAACTCGGGAAAGTGCCTAAGTTAGGAAAATGGGTGGCCACATGAATTGTCGGTCGACAATCTGAGGGTGCGGGTAAACAGCACAGCTCTTCATTCCCGTGAACTCCAAGATCCGTTTTTGCACCGTTTAGTGACTGGTGATGAAAAGTGGATACTGTACCAGAATGTTAAGCGCCGTCGACAGTTTGTGCCGGAGAACCAGCGACACCACAGCCAAAACCAAATCTTCACCCTCGGAAGGTGTTGCTTAATGTTTGGTGGGATAAAGGTGGTGTAATACACTTTGAAACTTTACTACACAACCAAACAATCACCGCTCAAGTCTACTGTCAACAACTGGATCTATTGAACACTGCACTAAAAGAAAAGAGACCTTCTTTGGTTAATCGGAAAGGAATAGTGTTCCACCACGACAACGCGCGTCCTCATACCGCTTGGATCACTTCTGCAAAAATTGAGGAGCTTGGGTGGGAAAAACTTTCACATCCTCCATATTCTCCAGACCTTGCGCCTTCAGATTATCACCTCTTCAGGAGTCTGCAAAACTATCTTGACGAGAAACCGTATACTTCTTTAGATGATCCGCACACCAGTCTTTGTACGTTTTTTGCCTCAAAACCGCCTGAATTTTATAAACATGGCATTGAAAAGCTTGTAGGACGTTGGCAGAGTATCATTGATTCGGATGGAAAATATATACTAGATTAAAAAGTTTCAGTTGAGTTTTTTTTTTCCTTCAAATTCCGATCTAAAAAACGACATTACCTGATGAATTCTTCTTTTCCGTCTTCACTAACGAAAATTTATAAACAACATTCCCATAAGCATACTAAGTGATGATTATTTAAAGCTTCACGATTTTACATTAGTGAAAGTGAAGTACTCTTGGTCAAAGGTGAAATTAATCCTAGTAAAACTCCATGTCCAGATAAGTTGTACCCGAAGGTAGAGTTTTTCAAACTTTTTGAAGCCGCCACGGAACCTTTATTTAAAAAAAAAAAAAAAATCACGGAACCTTGACCAACAGATAAAATTTTAATGATATAAGGCAAATGGTAATAAAACACAATTTATGTTCACTGCAGTTTATTTATGTAATTTATGAAATTTACATACACAATTATATGAATTTCACAAAAAAAATATATATATAAGTTTAGAAATTTACAAGGGGAAAAAAAGACAATTTACCTTTATTGACCTATTTATTTTAAATTACCCTCCCCACATTACTGTCAGCATAAAAGAAATTATAAGTATAAAAAATATGTTTATTGTAAAATGAATATATTTGTATAATATGCATTGTGAAAGCTAACACAAATTTACACTTTATTTAATAACATTACTGTGATCATAACTTCCGTGAACTGAGAAAACTAAACCTAAAAACGTGGGAAAACTCACCCAGTCAATCAGACCAGTGCTTGTGGTCATCAGCTGTGTTTTGTTTACAAAATGGGCTCCTGTTTCTTACTGTGGCTGCAAGAGGGCAACACTTATTCTGGATATTTCGTCGTTTGAATTAAAATTCTTTTTCTCGCCCACTCTCTCTCTGCTTCCGCCTTTCAAAACACAATCACTGAATTCGCAGAATATATATCGTAAATTCATCGATGCCAGTTGATATTATTTTATCTTGCCTCTCTCCCCTTCTCGGTCTCTCATGACCAGACATGGGGTAATAGTAATAGACTATTACAGGATTTTTCAAGTAATAGTAATTTATCATAATTTTTTGGATGTAATAGTAATAGATAATAGTCTATTACTTTTCTATTACAGTGGCAATGGACATATTGTGTGAACAAAGAACTGAAAAATGAACTAAATCTACTCTAAACTAAAATAAACATGTGAACTAATATTGTGGCAAATTTTTCCTTCAATAAAGTAAAATTTATGAAGACCTACAGTCTCTGAAATTGTAATGATTTAGTTGAAACAAATATTTGTTATTTGGCTGCCTAGCCTCAGCTTGGATCCAAGAGGGCAGAGCCCTCTGCTTCTCAGTCTTATCCTGGATCCCTGAATCCAGACACTGCTACATCGCCAGCTCAATACCATGTCACACTGGATACCCCCAAGGGCCCTTGGTGAATCGGGATGCTGGGAATGCAGTCGGGGGTCATGATGAGGAGGCATCTTGGACAATGGTGGTAAGGAGGGTCCGGAAGCGAGCGACCCCTCCGAGAACTGCAACCACTGTAATAGCTAATGCTGGTGGTCCCTCAAGGGGGTCTAATCCCACACTCATGCACCTGCTAGAGGGAGTCAGCCCGTAGCAAAGGCTGGCAGATCGACTACGTACAGTTCCTTTCAAGTTAGAGCAGTCTGTGATGATCTCGGGGTGTTTATGGATCCAGCAGTATGGCTGGAACGGGTATATGTACTGTGGTTCTATGAGAAGAAGAAAAACACCAGTAGCCCCTCTCGCAAGTGCTGGAGAGGGTAATTATGGAGACGTCATGCGTCGTACTGTGGAGGAAAATCCAGCTCTAATGCTGTAACTGCTGTGTCTGGTATAAGTGGAATTCAAGATGTCGAAATGGCTGGCAGAACTCCTGCATCTTCCTAATTGCAACATTGAAGGATAATCTCTTATAACTGTAGAGGCCTAAGCTTAGGCAATAACAGCAAACGCAGGCGGATCATAATTGATAAGCTGTTAGAGGATGCCGATATTCTCTGTCTGCAGGAAACATGGCTATGGAAACAGGACTTAAAGAACCTGAGTACCCTGTCCAGTAACTTTCATGGGATAGGGGAGGCCACCAGAGAGAAACAAGATGGTCTCCTTGCAGGCCACCCACCTGGTGGGGTAGCTATTCTATGGAGGTTGGGGTATGGGAAATATATTAGTGAATTAGAACTTGGTTTGAGTTGGCTAACGAATAGAAATTTGTGTAGACAATAAAAAATTTGTAATTCTGTGTATCTATATGCTTTTTCAGACAGTTGATAATGAAGAAGATTACCGCATTAAATTCGGGCAGGTCAGCAGTATTATTGATGAGTTGGATAGGACATGTGTAGCTATTATTGGTGACTTTAATGCTAATGTGCTTAATGATAATTCTTTGATTAGCAACCACTTGAAAGCCTTCTGTGAAGATAATAACGTGACCCTTTCATCCATGTGTAGTCTTCCTGGTGATAGCTTTACTTATGTAAGTGATAGTTGGCACACCACCTCATGGTTGGATTATTGTATTTGTATGTTCATTATACACACTGATTCACTGGCCTACTTAGTCAGTGCTCCAGACAACTCTCTCTTAATCTTCTATGGACCTCTTGTATAATGTTCGTGCCTGTTGAGTCTGAAATAAAGTTTTTGTTTGTTTGTTAACACACTGCTTCTAATTGTATTTAAAAACATAAAGATCCTTTTCAAATGAGTGAAATACACCACATACAAAAGTAATAGTAATAGATGAAAATTAAAGTCATAGTAATTAAAGGTATTAAAAAGATATTTAGTTTAAACTAGGTTACATTGCATTACATTACCTTATCCCCGGTTAGATTATTCATTTTCATTGAAAATCCGAAATCCATATTCTCGCATATGGTCGAACGTGGACATTGTGAAATTCGATTTCGTTCATGTAACGCGTATATATAGGCCGGGTCGAATTTCTGGGGGCAGATCGGGCACTATGTGGGGCTTATGAATTGGGGTCCTGACCAACATACTCCAAAAGAAAGTTTATGCTCCCCCCCGTACCACTAGCATACTCCCTCCTATTTTCAGCTCCGCCCCAAAAATGAAAATAGTCTCATAAATGAAAATCGAGACCATTTAGAGCATCTTCTCATAGAGATGACCCCCCCCCCCCCCCCCCCCCCAAATTGCATAATATATCTCGTGTGCAATTTTCAGGCAATTACCTCAAAAATTTGGATTTCTCAAAATTTTCACCACGCGTATTTTCTCAAAATATTTACTATATCAAAATTGATTACACATAAACATCGTTTATGTGTAATCATTTTACTGAGCTGTGTTGAATTTCAAATTCAATACCAATAAATTTAATGTTCTAATTATCATATATTTTTACAGGAATTATAAGAATTTATGCTCTTTAGATTTACCTATGATCCATGCATGATTCTATAAAAGCTGGATTTTAAATTTTTTAAAAAGGTTGAAAAAATGTCAACCAGAAACAAATCTTCGAATGCAGCTTTTGGTTTTGCCACTGAATTCCGCCGATCAATGATTCCTACAAAGGCAGACGTTGTCAGACACTATTTCTTCATTCGAGAGAGAGAAAAAAATCAAGTCAAGGGGATCAGCAACTGCGAACGATTGCTACAATATAGTTACCAAAGATCTTCAAGATATTTGGGCCATGTTCTCTTTCCCTGTCATTCAAGAAAGATCTATTTCTTCTGCAGTGGAAAGATTAATCAGATCAGCTCCTTCCTTGAACAAGGTTCCTCTACGTCAAAGGAATGAAAATTTTGCTAAAAAACTTGCTTCATATGATGAAATGTTTGACATTTGTACTTGCAAATGTTATGATAAAGGAATAGAAAGGCCGTTTTGTCGATGCGAGGTAAAAATCCCGATGGTAGAGTGGGAGTCATTTGTAGGCCAAAAGCAAAGAATAAATCACTTAGGGCCATTTGATCGTGAAGCTGCCGCTGTCCAGAGACGATCCCTCTCAAGAGCAAGAGAAGAACAAGAGAGGCAACAAAGGTCACAAGTGGAAATGGCAGAGGCTATGGAAGTTGTACCATCTTCTTCAGTAGATGACTTTAGCGAAGATATAGAAGACAGTGACAATGAGCTAGAATTCGTGCCCGATGTGGAATTGATTGAAAATGATCAAACTAGGTATTCATACAATGAATTACCATTGGTGGTAGACCGTTACCGTGCTAGTTCGAGAGCTACAGCAGCTATTGTTAATGCTGCATTGAAAGATATGGGAATAATCGATCAATCTAACATGCTTGATAGGAAGAAAATAGAAAGTGAGAGAATTCGTGTAGGCAAGAAAAATATTGTTAGATATAGATGTGAAAATGTGAATATTGAATGTATAGGGTTTGATGGAAGAAAGAATGATACGTTAACCAAGCATGGAAAAGAGAAAGAAGAACATTATGTGCTGATCAAAGACCCTGGAGGTATCTATGTAGACCATCTCTGCCCTGACGCAGGAAATGCTTGGTGTATAGCTGATGAAATTATAACGTTCTTAATTGATTCAGCGAGCATCGACACTCTCAATGCTCTGCTATGCGACGGTACTGCTGTCAATACTGGTAGAATTGCTGGTACCATAAAATTGATTGAAATTTTTTTGCATAGATCAGTTCAATGGCTCGTGTCTCTACACATGAATGAACTCCCCTTCAGACACACATATGAAACCATAGACGGAAAAACATCAGGGCCAAATATCTTTAAAGGTTCAATTGGAGCCAAATTGAAATGTGATTTAACCATTTTAGACTTAGTGGCATTTTCACCAGTTCAGGGCAACGTCCAAGATATACCACCGAATGTCGTGAAAGATTTGAGCAGTGATCAAAAGTATCTCTATGATATGTGCCAAGCAATGCAATCTGGATGGGTATCTGAAAGTCTAGCCCGCAGGTCTCCAGGTGCCATTCATCATGCTCGCTGGATTACCCGAGCAAACCGGATTCTTCGTTTATATGTATCGACTTTGCATCCCGAACAAAATCTGAAAGAACTGGTAACCATCGTCATGAAATCATATGCTCCTGGATGGTTTCATATCAAATCCCATCCTGAAGCTACTGACGGAGCACGGAATTTTTTTCATTTGATTGTCTTGATGCGAGGATTGGAAGAAAAACATCGCATTATTATGGAACCGGTGTTCCGTAATAATGCCTATTTTGCCAATCCCGAAGCTATCCTACTGTCAATGCTTACTGATAGCAGACATGTCAGAGAAGATGCTCTTCAGAAGATACTTCTCAGTCGGACACGTTTCAGTGGCACACGAAATTTTGAGCTTCCTAAATCTCTAAATTTCGATTCCAAAGACTACTATGAGATGATTAGCTTCCTTTCTGCAGTCATCAGTCCTCCACCTTTGATAAGGAATTTCAGCAATGAAGAGCTACTGTATACAAGAACAGAACCCTTGAAAATTGCTCCCTTTTCATGCCACAGTCAAAGCGTGGAAAGTGCAGTGAACTTAGTGACAAAAGCATCAGAACAAAGGATTGGCTACGGCAATCGGCACAAATTTATCCTCAATCAACTGGAATCAAGAAAAAGACTGCCACAGTTTGAATGGAAAAGCCAATGGGGCCAAGGCACATCCACAAGTAATTAGTGAATTGTGAAGGTAATTTTTAAATTAAATTTTGTTTTTACTTCAAAGCTGTTTTGTGTAATAAATGGTACAATAGACTAATTGTCTTCTTTTCAGACAAATATACTAGGCCTCTATGAGGTTTATGAATTGGTCTCCTAGGCAATCAGTACTCCAAACTAAAGTTTATGCCACCCTTTTCTATATACTGATAACACTTTTTGGGGATGCGGCAATTTTTCAAGGATTTGAAATTTCTTGGATAATTGCCTGAAAATTGCACATGAGGTATATTATGCAATTTTAAGGGGGGTCATCTCTATAAAGAAATGCTCTAAATGATCTCCATTTTGATTTATGATACTATTTTTAATTTGTAGTATGCTGGTCAGGATATTTCATAAACCCCACATAGTGCCCATCTAAAAAAAATCATTTTGACTAGATTTCGACCCGGCCTAGACTATATAGTATGAATATATCTGGAAGCGGAAGAAAATCTAGTTCAGTACATTACTTACTAATATTTGTTGACATGAAGGCTTAAATTAAATAAGCCCATGTTTGCCTGTAGTTAAAGAAGTCCAAGCGCTTTACTCGTTTATAAGGTTGCTATTGGTAATGTATAACTGCATTCATATTTGTGAAGTCTAACGGAATGCCCGTAAGTTCATGGATTTTGAAAGAGAGAGAGAATTAATTTCACGGCCGTGTAATAATATCTCGTGAAAATTGTAATTCGTATTTAAAATAAAGAATAGAAATGTATTTACTTCTTCATTCTGATGTGTGTGTGTGTGTATATATATACACACACACCTCGTTAACCTTGATGCTGTTCCGTGCGTTGGTCTCTTCACACGAAAGTCAAGCTGGTGGCCCCGCCTCTGGGTCTGGCTTGATGGAGGAGCGAGTTGCTTTCTTGCGCGCTCCACCGTACATAGCCAGGTACATCCGGCTCATCTGGTACCGTCCTGAGCCAGGCATCTAGTCTTCTCTTGAAGACTTCAACTGACCCCTGTAACGTTTCTGAGGTCCTTTGGAAGCTGGTTAAAAAGTTTTTTCAGCGTTGTTTGGATGGTAATTGTATTTAGTATGAGGTTTGGTACTAGTTTTTCGATCATTTTCCATATGTAGATTATGGTGTACCTCTCTTTCTAGGGAGTACAAAATGTCTGAGTTTCTTCTAGTTTATTAATTTCTTCCTTTTTATATGGGGACGTCAAAACTGAGCAGTATTCAAGATTTGGTATAATCAGTGTTTTTAGCAGGGGAATCATTACTGTCCTCTCCCCTCTTTTGAACGTTCTTAGTACCTGTCCCGCGTCTCTTTTTGCTTCAGTAGTTTGGGCGCAAGAGAGAGAGAAAGGAGGAGGAGGGGAGGTTCTTTTGGGGAGAAGGTGGGATGTCCTCACCCCTTAAAAGGGAAATCCTAACGTAAGCCTTAACCTCAGGAGGGGAGAGTTCTTTATTCGACCGGAGTCCATCGCATGATGACCGTCCAGGGGCCCAGCATCTGTTATACAGGGTGTCCCAGAATTAACTATCTATTTCAATGAAATCGGACAAATTTTTTAAAAACACTTTTATTTATGTTTATCATGTTTAATGTGTGTTAAAAATGTATAAATTTCTAAATTTTTTTCATAATTTTATTTTCATAATTTTTTCATCATCTGGTCCAATGAAAGACCGTCTGAAGTCATAGAATGGCAAAGAGACTCTCCAAAAGTTAACGTGTGGCTTGGAATGACCAAATCCAAAATTTATGGCCCATTCTTCTTTGCGGGGGCAACTGTAACAGGTACCGTCTACCTTGATATGCTTCAGCAGTTTCTCGAACCACAGCTTCTTGATGATGGCATTCTTGATAATGCTGTGTTTCAACAAGATGGAGCACCATGTCATTATGCTCTAATTGTTCGAGAATACCTCAACAGACGCCTTCCGAATCGGTGGATTGGACGTGGAGGACCTCGACCTTGGCCTCCGCGTTCTCCGGATTTGACACCCCTGGATTTCTTTGCATGGGGTTTCATAAAAACAAAGGTTTATCGCCAAAAGATCAATGCTTCTTGTTGAAACACATTATCAAGAATGCCATCATCAAGAAGCTGTGGTTCGAGAAACTGCTGAAGCATATCAAGGTAGACGGTACCTGTTACAATTGCTTCCGCAAAGAAGAATGGGCCATAAATTTTGGATTTGGTCATTCCAAGCCACACGTTAACTTTTGGAGAGTCTCTTTGCCATTCTATGACTTCAGACGGTCTTTCATTGGACCAGATAATGAAAAAATTATGAAAATAAAATTATGAAAAAAATTTAGAAATTTATACATTTTAAACATATTAAACATGATAAACATAAATAAAAGTGTGTTTTTAAAAAATTTGTCCGATTTCATTGAAATAGATAGTTAATTCTGGGACACCCTGTATAGAGGGTTTGGAGTTGCCAGATACTACTTTATTTATTTGCATATTAAATGCAGGGTTGCCAGAGAGCACTTTATTTATGTATAGATGAGTTGCCAGTTAGTTTATTTTAATTATTTAGTTATATATAGATGAGTTGCCAGATACTACTATTTATTTTTGGAACGGTTGCCAGGCAGCACCATTTATTTTAATTATATTATTAAAGGCAAGAGCGAGGGAGACGTTCTCCTTAATTTGCTCAGCAAAAGAATTAATTCAATACATTTAAACGCAAAACGAACCCCAATATTATCAAAGCAATACAAGTGAATGAAAAACAATTGGCAGAAAAATGCAAGCAATATAATAATTACACACACACACACACACATATATATATATATATATATATATATATATATATATAATCTTAAATAATCGAGTTCCCGAAAAATATATATACTTTTATATTATTATTCTATATTTTTTTATAAAGAAAATTCCGCGAAATCAAGGTTGATGCAAAGAAGAGGAATCGCAGTTCTTTATTAATTTATTTTCAAACTAATTTCAATTAAAGTTAATGTATTTTCATGTTAGTATATTAAATTTGGTAATAAACAATTATAAATATTCTCATAGAATAACATTCATTTTCACATAATGTTGAGACGAGAAGGATCGGAGGCAGGTAAGCGTAAGGTTCACATGTTTTGGCGATTGACCCAAATTCGTCTCAAAAACCCGTTTCCGCCACTGCTCACACCGAGTATTGTTCCAGTCATTATTATCATTACTAATGAAGTAAAAACTTAATTTGTTATATTTATACAGAGAGAGAGAGAGAGAGAGAGAGAGAGTCGATAAACTGAAGACGGCACACACACAAATATTATTGATTTTATTTCGATCAGAAATCATGCGTACATGGCTTGTTCAGGTGTACATTATTAGGGTTGAGTTGCCAGATTGCGATAATTAATTAAAGCATATATTCTTGACAGTTGGCAGATTGCGATAATTAATTAAAGCATATATTCTTGGCAGTTGGCAGATTGCGATAATTAATTAAAGCATATATTCTTGGCAGTTGGCAGATTGCGATAATTAATTAAAGCATATATTCTTGACAGTTGGCATAGAAGTCTTAAGCAGTCAGTCGGTTTAGAAGACAACCAGCCGTTTGGTGTGTGTGTGTGTGTGTGTATATATATATATATATATATTATATATATATATAAAAGTATCGTTTATATATACAATCAAAAGAAATAAAACACCATTACATCATTCTGTTTATTTAGACGAATTATTGGAATCAATTTCACGAAATATATAGAAAATAAATATACAATCGTTCATTCTATACAAACGAAGGAATATATATGATAAAAAATAAAATAGATAAATAATAATATAAAAAATACAGTTTTAAACGATGGAATATATATAAAAAAATAATATAAGAAATACAAAAGATGGGAGTATTTGACTGAAACACTAAATTCGCACGTAATCGAGTCTACAGTCTTGTCGCTTTGCACTACGCAATAAATACGATTTAACATTATTTCACTGCTCAAGTTATAGGGATGCCTATACTCGATGTAAATAACTCATATCGTTCAATACTATTTTTGTGCCCACTTTACATTCGTCAACCAGACTGTACTGAACGAACGCATTTCCTGAGCTCTCTGATAGTGCATCTACTTTTGCATACTGCTAAGAATTTTATTTTTGGAAAGTTTTGAATTTTATATACTTGCGTTTATATTCACATTGTTAGAGTTAAGTAATTGAATATTAGTGGTTTTTAGCGATTTAGAAGTTTTCATAGCTAGCCGGCTTAATTTAACTTAAACTTGTGACGGTTATAAACTAATTTTTAACTGCGCGATGCAGTCGCAGAAAGCGTCGTGTGTTCGGTGTAGGGTAAACCGGTGGTATTCGGAATTTAAAGATTATAACGGCGGTCCTATGGCGATTACCGAGAGATCAGTTTGGTTCTTTTGCGAGTTAATGGAGGAAATAGTTGACATAAAACGCAGGTTGCTTGTCGGGAAAGTTGGATAGAGTTGAGGAAGGGGTTAAGGTTGGTCCGAGATTAGTAGATGGGGAGGGATTTACAGAAGTTAAGGGTGGAGCTAGGCCACGTACGTTTGGTGATAGAAAACCCCCCTTCCCTATCGAGGTTTCGAACCCTTTCGCCCATTTGGAAAGGGACGTGAATGAGGGGGAAACTATTTTAATTGGGGACTTTAGTGCGCCACATGGACAAAGAGTTCGTTAAACGGCATCCAACCAAGAGGAGGAGGGTCTATCTCAGGGACCAGGGTTGACAGAGTTAGAGACGAAGTGATTAGGATTGACGCCTCCCGTCACTCGATGTTGGTGACGATGGTAGGAGGCAAGGACTCGTATAGGCCCGATAAGAGAGTGCCTGACCTTTTGGAGAGATATAGGGGGTTAATTAGGTCCCTGAAGGCGAGGTCAGATGTCTTTAGTTCTAGGTATTACCCCTTGGCACGGGTTGGGTCTTAGGATTACGTCAATAACAATATTTTTTAATACTAAATTAGAAGAGATTTGTGCTGAGGAAAATGTACCCTTCGTAAAGCTGTGGTCAGAATTCAGTGATCCTAGCCTTTTTATAAAAGATGGGGTGCATTTTAATGAAATAGGTAATGCTGGGCTAGGTCGGTTAATAGACGAAAACGTGCGAAAGCTGCATAGGTCGAAGCCTTTAAAAGTTGTGGGTCCGGGGAACGCTGGCCCGACGTGAAAAAGTTTAAAACGCTGACCCGTGGTAAAAAATAACTTAAACATCTTTTATTGTAACGCGTAGTATTAGAAATAAATTAAACGAATTTAAGGCGATAATTTATTCCGGCAACTACGATATAGTTACTATCACTGAAACGTGGTTAAATACCGTGACTCGGGACTTGTTGGGGGAACTTGATATAACGGGTTTTAAACTCTACTAATGATAGGTTATATAGGATTGGTCGCGGCGTTTTGCTGTACATTCGTAATTCCCTTAGGGCTATCGAGGTTAAGATAGATTTTCCGGCAGCAATTAATGTGATATGCGTTGAAGTTAGGGCCCGTATTATTAGTTTTAATTTTGTTGTTGTTTATTGACCTCCCGTTCAACCCTTCGACACCGATACTAGATTTTATTCACTTCTTGGTAATTTTATTAACAATCGAAATAGTATAATTGTCGGATACTTTTACTGGTAATGAGGAGGGTTTGAGATTGATTGAGTTAATGGAGGATAATTTTTTACGACAGATAGTTACCGAACCAACGCGCGGTGACAATATTTTAGATTTGGTGATGACGAACGGCGAAAATATAGTCGATAGTTTAGAAGTAGGCGAGAGTTTAGGATGTAGTGATCATCAAATTCTTAGGTTTAAGTTATCGATAGAAAACACAGGATAGTAACGTAATAGAAGTCCCTGATTTTCGTAGAGCTAATTTTGATAGTTTTGCGGGTAGGATGAGAGTAGTGGACTGGGATAACTTATTTATGGGTAATGACACAAATTTGCATTGGGAGGCGTTTAAAGAAAGTTTTATGAATATTTAAAGGGAGTTTATTCCTCGTAGGCCCAAGCGCGCTAGAAATCATGGTAGGCCCAAATGGTGGACTAGGGAAATAGGTGAGTTCATAAACCAGCGTAACAGAGCGTATATACTTAATAAGCACAATGGCACGGTAGCTAACTTTAATAGATATATCGAGCTTAGACGTCAGGTTAAAAGATCAGTTAAGAATGCTAAGTGTAATTTAGAGATACTTATAGCTGCGGATAGTAAACATAATCCAAAAAAGTTTTTTGAATACGTCAATAATCGTAAGCCGATAAAAGATAACATAGGCCCTCTAGTGGATGTTAACGGCGCTTTGGCTTCTGACGTTCAGGCGATGGCGGGTATTTTCAATAACTTTTTTGCGACAGTTTTTACAGTAGAAGACGTAAATAATGTACCCGACGTGGATGATATCGTTCCATTTAGTAGCGGGACTATTTTGGATGAAATAACTGTTTACGAGGGTGAAATTGCGCATTATATCGATAGGCTAAAAGTTAGCAATGCTCCAGGCCCTGACCCTTTTTATCCCAGATATTTGAAAGACGTTATCATAGGCCCCTTAACGAAGATTTTTAATCAATCACTGGAAATGTGGATTATTCCTGAAGACTTCAAATTAGCTAACGTCACGTCCTTTTTTAAAAAGCGATCGCACGGTACCTAGTAATTATAGGCCCATTAGCTTAACGTCAATTGTAGGTAAACTTTTGGAGTCTGTAGTTAGGGATCGTATCATCGATCACTTAGAAAGTAGAGATTTGATTAATAGTAGTCAGCATGGGTTTCGACGCCATAGATCTTGTTTAACTAATTTGTTAGAATTTTATAACGAAATAGTGCGCGAATAGGATAGGCATAGAGCGGCTGACGTTATTTAGATTTTAAAAAGGCGTTCGATACAGTTCCGCATAGAAGATTAATTGCGAAGGTTAAAGCGCACGGTATACGCGGTCAGGTAGCTAACTGGTTAGAGGAATGGCTTCGTGCTAGGAGGCAGAGGGTGGTAGTTAATGGTAGTGAATCGGGGTGGTTGGATGTATGTAGCGGTGTCGCACAGGGTTCAGTGTTAGGCCCATTGCTATTCGTAATTTACATTAACGACATAAATGTAGGATTGACTAGTAACGTCAAAATTCGCGGACGATACTAAAATAAGCGCTAAGGTTGTTAACGAGGACGATAGAAATAGGCTCCATGACGATGTAAATAGGATTATGGAGTGGACGGATAAGTGGCAGATGCAATTTAACGTAGACAAATGTAAAGTTTTGCATGTAGGTTCTCGTAACAATAAGTACACGTACACGATGGATGATAGAGAGTTAGCGAGCGTTGACGAGGAAGTAGATTTAGGCGTACGCGTATCTAAGGATTTAAAAGTTAGGAACCAGTGCCTGGAGTCTTTCGCAAAAGCTAATAGGATGTTAGGCTTCATAGCGCGTAATTTCGAATTTAAATCGAAGGATATTATATTGCCCCTTTACAAGTCCCTAGTCAGGCCTCATTTAGAATATGCCGTTCAGTTTTGGTGCCCGTATTTGCGTGACGATATTGATAGGTTAGAAAGGGTTCAACTTCGTGCCACGAAACTAATTCCGTCATTGCGCAACAAGCCGTATGATGATAGGATAAAAGAGTTAGACTTGCATTCACTCGAAACTAGGAAATTAAGGGGGGAGCTTATTGAACTTTTCAAAATCGTTAATAACATCGATAACGTAAATTTTGACAAACTGTTCACTTTCGATAATAGCAATACTCGTAATAACGGATTTAAGTTGCGTGGCAGACGTTTCATTACTAATATCGCTAAAAACTTCTTTACGTTTAAAGTAATTGATAAATGGAATAATCTTCCCGCGTCCGTCGTGACTCTACCAGCGTTAATATGTTTAAGAACCGTTTAGATAAGCATTTTAAAAATATTAATGTTGTTTAAAATATAAAAAACAATTAGTAACAGGAGTTCTGGGGGTGGTGGTCGAGGATGAGTCTCTTGACGATTAATGCCAGCCTGTGACATACCAGCGTGTGATGCCAGCAATAAAATTTTAAAAAAAGAAGACTAACATGAACGTACATGTAGCTCGTAGAGTAAATTAACCCACTTTTTGTTTAACTTTACCTACATTTTTTTTTCTTATCTCCTTACTTGCATGTCTGTAGTTTGCATGGTATGACTGTGAGTTAAGACTGTTTGCATGGTTTGTAAGTGTTCTTATTTTACTTTTTTTCATCTTTCACCCCTTTCCTATTCTCTCAGACTATTTTTCTGACTTGTCGGCAGTAGCCGGCGGATGATGATGGTGAGTCTTTTTTCTCTTTTTCTGAATGAATGTTAACCCATGAGTGATAGGTGTTGCTACTTACTTAACCCCTTATTTTCTTCCCTTAACCCCCTACTCTTTCCTTTCTCTCGGGCTAACCTTAGAGTGGATCTTAAGGTCTTTGTTAGCTTTAGCATCTGTAGATCTTTAAACACGCCAAGAATACATTCAAAAGCACGTACAAAGATTCCATCGTTAGCCGCATCATCACTATTAAATGCAAGTTTATAAACACTCCTTTCCCAATCGAGGGTTTATTCTTACCGATACACGCTTTTCAATCGTGAACTCCTCTTCATAATTCATAGCGACAGTTGAAATAATCTTCTAAGTCGTAATGACAGTTGTTCATTATATAAAGAAATAGTTCTTCAGGGTGAACGGTGTAGGTGAGCTCAGCCCTGTACCGCTGAAGTGCTTTGCACCAAAGTTCATGATACTTCAAAGTCTAAACCTTTTAAATAAGCATCCAGCTCTAGACCATTCTCGCCTTGTCCAGTCCTACACTCGGTAAACCCGTCGAGCAGAGCGATGTATGCGTATTCAAGAACCATATCAAAATAAAGCATATCCGTAACACGCGCGTCTAATATAGGCTTCAACTTGCGGAAACCAACAATTTCAAACATTCTGTCGAGGATGAAACGGTTTCGTGTAGGGACAAGAGGGTTATTATCAGAAGCACTCTTCCACATCAGTCGTATATCAATGCATAGCCGATCGTTATTTATACACAACGTACAAACAATGGCATATGAATGGGTGTAACTAATCTGCTCTCTTCTTGTACCTACACCTGCAGGTATTTTATAACGATCCTAGCTCCACTTCTCAACTACCACGAAGACACACTTCATCTCCTCAACACTTAAATAAACATTCCCTTTACCAGAATTTGCCTACAAGTCCTTTCCAGTACATAGTTAATGGCACCGGTTTTACGCCTGAACACGCGCAATGACTTCGTCACGGACACATCGTACACGGCATTGAGAATGCTGCTCAAAGGAAGTTCCATCGTATTCGAGAAGTGCACGTCTGAGATGACTATGAGCCACGGGTGGACAGGTCGGCTCGACGGGAGGAGTGAGTCACACCATAAGCTGATGAATCGTGTACGGCGTTGTCCCAACGTGAATACTTGTATCCTATTATACTGGGTAGGTGTTTTGAGAAATTTTCCGATACATGAAGCAATACCGGTTTTAATGTTTTATCACTCCCACTCCTGAGTACGCACCAGTCATTTTCGTTCATTTCCACGAACTAAACACATTTTATTCACACCGGCGCACTATTTGAGAGAAACAAATGCCCATATTTTTCCTATTTGCTTAGCAGGCGATACTCGTCTCTAAATTCTCTTAAAAACTCATGCACGCCTTTAGCCACAACCTCACTACAAACCTCGTCATGATGTATATTAATGTAGTGGTAAAAATACTTCAGATTCTCCATGATGACAAGGTTTGCATTCTCAACCGCAGGGTACGAGTTCTCGGTATGATGCAACATGACATAATATCACTTGTTCCACTCATCAACAAGACTCACTAACCATAACCGTTGCTTCTCTTCTGCACGTGTTGTTTCTTCCACTTCACGGTATATTTAAGCTTTTATAAAGTTTAGTCGTACAACATACTTCAGTACATAGCCTGTACCACGAAATCCTGCAATGCTCTCGCCAGAATAGCTGTAGAGTATTTATACCTCTTGTTCCTCAAGCTTCGTACGATTCAATGTAGCCTTAAAAATATCAAAGGAGGGTGGAATAGGGAGCCATTCAGTATCCACCATATCTTCACACTTTGCCGAATACCACTTCATAAACGTCGAACACGCAATATTAAAGGTAGCCATTACTACTTTTCGTTTACGTGGGTTTTCGTCAAATACACGTCTGAGATCCAGGGCTTGCAGTGGTCAACTGAGCACGCAGGAGAGAGATATTCCCAGGTAGTAGCAGGAGTCATGTGGTCGATCATACAGGGGGCGGAGCTTAGAACTTTCTCCTGTGTACACACACACACACACACACACACACACACACACACAAGTGAAACGCTAATTGAAACACGATTTATTTAATAAACGAATTATTCAAGGTATATATTTACAAATACGTGTAATAAATAAACATCGTTAACAATAGACATATATAACAATGAAAGATTATGGTAGCCAAAGGGTACGGTATCATGGGTACCAGATACCAGGTAACGTTTCCTATAGGTGTTACAGCATACCTTCGGACTCCTAAGTTCCTTCACGCACCCCAGCTTCTGCGCCCGAAAATTGTGGGTCCCTACAGTTAGTTGGGGCGGCTGGTCGCCCTAATCTTCCAAGCACACTAGATCCTTCAACGATTCAAAGTTAACGATTCGCCTGGTTGAGCGTGATACCCTTAGCCTTCACGATATATTTCATATCCTCCCTCACCTGTACCCCATAAGTTTTTGGTGCTCTTGAGACAAAACAGGGCGTATGCGATGTCACCATACTCATTCTTGATCTCATCAGTTAACTCCGAGGAATTCACCAGTAGGCGGCATGTATTCACCCTCCCTCGCTGTGAATATCACACCATCTGTATCGGCGTACAGGACCCTCCGACCAAGAGAATGCAATAGGCCCCAAAGTTTGATGCGTGCGTAGCCCGTTGTGAAGCTGGTTACAGGTATGATTGTAACCCGTGAGGTATCTGTGGCCAATTTGGTAATGTACTTTATTATGTATTACCTACATTCACGATATCCATGACCTATCGGGAGCGTTGGCATAATCCCAGACTTCACTATAACTTTGTGCCAAATGAACGTTCCCCTTGCCAGTATTCTGTGCAAATTTTTCCCAAAAACTATTTAGACAACTGGGTTCCTTACAATTTGGGAACGGTCAAGCTGTATCCCTTCACGGTCACGGTAACGTTGAATATAAGCCGATTTTTCATCTCCGGTATCAACTCCTCGCGGATACCCTGATGCCTCTACCTTATCCTCCAAAAAAGTGTTTATATATGGCGTGAAGCGGTTGGGTAGCTTCTGAAACCCCCACACCTCATATATCTTCAATATTCTGAAGCCATGGCGAACAGCTAGATCCAGCTTTGGACTTGTATATACACTTCTGATCTTACGCTGGTTGGTTGTGTGATTGCAATACCCATTGATCTCTTCTGCGCACTTCACGCACAGTGGAAACATAAGCTTGTGATTTATAACGACAGGTATGATCGGCATCCATAATTCGCGAGGGGGGAGCACATCTACGAAAGAAAGACCGAAATAGTACCCGTTCAAATTTATTGAGAACACCTCGATGGTGGGCAGGTCAGGTCCCACCAGTTTTTCAGGTGCACCGACGGGGTACGGATTGTTCTTCGTCACGTAGGAATATAAAGAACAAGTAGTAATGGAGTTTCACGCCCCCCGTAGGTGGAAAGTATAGCTTGAATGCGTTTGTACGCCCTCCGAGATCTACCGTGGATATCTCCTACGATTCCACACAGGACGTGGGGATCAATGCCACCAGCAGCTGTTAAAGGAGTACACAGTCTCCTCGCCAGTGGCACTGTTTTCGCTTAGACCATTAACCTTAATGGGTACTTCCCCGGTGTTGCGGGCATGCTTTATGTATACACTTGTCTGCTGCTGTGTTTGTATGAGCCAGTAAATAGCCTTGTGCCCGTAACTGCAGGAATTGTTTCTGTGAACGACGGCTAAGGTGTCTTTAGGCATGAAATTGTTCTTAAACACCGTAAAGCACAATGAGGCAATCGTGGTTGCGACTTGGAAGGGATCGCATTTGAAACGGTTTATGTACATCCTTCTAAAGGCCTGGAAGCATGCTCTAAGCACGCGCACATCATTCACGCAATAATGCTCACATTCATCGCTATATTGTAAGGATTAGATTCATTAAAACTGCAGGAGTAGTGGTCAAAATCTTCATGTTCACCTGTACTCATTCATAGTTAAAGTAATGTTTGGGTGGAGGACTTAGGCCGGGCTGAAACTCAAGATAGAATTAATCAGTCATTAACAGTTGGCTTTTGATATAAAAATAAGATTCCTGAAAAAAATAATTGGTGGCCACCAACGTGTGTCCGGCCACCCCAGTTTTTGTAAAAACATCTAATGCTGCACTAGCAAAATCAGGAAAATGGCAATATCTCTTCTTCTGAACATGCTAGAGAGATGGTTTGCATACCAAAAGATGCTGAATCTGATTTAGAACATATTATTAAGAGTGGTATTGTTTCATAAAACCTTTAGTTTTTGAGTTATTTTAGAAAAACTAATTTTTGGGGCCCATAGACCCCCTTTCGACGGACCTTAGTGACAAAAGAAATTCTAAAATAAGCATGATTTGGTTTTTTGATTACTAACATTGCCCTAAAAGGATGTTGACATGGACATAGTGATCACATGATATGACTTTTCCTTGTTATCTTGCATCCATTATGCTTGATTAAAGAATAGAGGGTGGGGCTGCTTCATGAACTTTTTTTAAACGTAATAAATTGAAAACTTGTTTTTTTTTCAGGTGCCTTTGTTATAAGTTTCCAACTGCAATTTGTCATTGAATTCAACATTTGCAATATAAAGTATGACTTCTACAAGGAAAACAGTTGCTAAAGTACTTGGTGATGTACGTTTTATGCCAGCAGAACAGTTTCCTTTAGGGAAATTGCCTACGTTGAAGCAAGTTATTGAAAGGTGTTTGTGTTTCGGAGACTATAAAACAGATGCTGTACTGAGAGCTACTTCTGAGGAATTGCATAAATTGTGGGTCACATATAATGTTTATCCAATATCAGTAAATGCCATACAGAGCCGACTGAAAACCCAAATAAAGGAATTCAACCGCCTTCTGAAGTATGACAAAAAGAAAAGGGGACCTAAATATCATCAAGATCTGGATGATTTTCTGAAAACTGTAAACGTTTTATTTGACATATATCAACATGATCACAAACTGTTGGCAGATACAGAGAAAAAGCACTTACTAAAAATGACAATCTGATTACCAGTTTTATGAGGTAGGTCTGTTGATTGAATTTCAAGTTGTAAATTATTAATTAATATTAATTAATTATCAATTATTAATATTATCAATTATTAATAATTTGCTACAATTTTTAAAGTGCATTTAATAAGTTAGTAATATCAATAATACACTATTAATGATGTTAATGATAAGTAATATTTTAGTATTTTCTCATTTTTGTAAGAATTTCAATTTACATATAGAGACCCATAGATAAAAGATACATTATAGTGTAATGAAATATAATCACTTTGTAGGACCAGAAAACAACTAGGCATGGTTACTGTACCCTGAAAGAAGTCCCAGAAACAGCCACTGACTTAAAATTCAAATCACGGGTTATTCAATCTCAAAAAGCAAAAGAATCAGTTCCTCCTCCTCATCCTCCTGAACCTATGGACATTCCTGAGTTGACAGATAGCGACAGTTGTAATGATTCATTTGATGCAGACTATGTTCCAGAAGTCTCAACATTACAGAACAGAACTAGATTACGCTCATTAGCTGAAGCATGTGACAGGTATAGTACTGAAAGATAAATCTTTTAATACAGCTTAAAGTGAAATCATTGTGACTAAGAGATTAAGATTACCAATAAATTATTCATTGACAATAGATATGTAAATCTACTTTAAATATCCTAACAGATATCAAGTAAGTGATAGAGCAGGAGCGGCTATTGGTTCTGCTACATTGGTGGACTTTGGAGTAATCACCCCAGATAACATACAAAATGTTATTGATAAGTATGTTTTTAATCACTCTAGATATTACATTTCTTAGCTTCTGCTATAAGTTCTAAATCACCAGATTTACTATTATTTTTAATTAGCGTCAAAATTTCTATTTTGTATTTATATTAATTAGTTTCAAACAGGACACTGACATTTGTATTTTGTATAATGCTAATGCAGTAATGCATGGCCAATATTTTTGAAATACTTTTCAGAAACAAGTTGAGAAGGGAGAGAGCTGAAAGGAAGAAGGAAGAAGAAGTGATATTTGAAAAAGTGACTGGCATTGGCTTTGACGGTAGAAAGGATGCTACACTTGCTGTTAACAAAGTAAATGAAAAGTATTATACATCCACAATCCTAGAGGAACATTGTCATTACTGGAGAGCCAGGTAAATGGAAATGATTGTCATACAGTTATAGGCGTTATGCTGTTATATTACTGTACTATAAAGTAATATTTCAATTACTTAAAAAAAATTCTTTTTAAGTGACAACTGTCCAGTTAACTTTATTCCTTCCTTTTTAATTTTTATTTAATTGTAAAATTAATTACATTTATTTTCAGATGATTTCTACCTCGACCATTTTACCCCGGAGAGTGGCAAAGGCATTGACATTGCTCATGGCATTTATAAGATCATTAAAGGGACAGAACTTGAGGCTAAATTAAACTTGGTTAAAGCAGATGAGACAAATACTAACGCAGGACATATGCATGGGTCAATCAGATATTTGGAAATGTTTTTAGGGCAACCTCTTCAGTGGGATATTTGTCTTCTGCATCTAAATGAATTGCCACTTAGACAGTAGACACATCTTCATAACTTTAGATGGGACAACAAAAAGTCCAGACAAATTTTCTGGCCCTATTGGTTCTCAGCTCAATGGGGATGTGTCAGAATGGAATGTTGTGGACTTCAAATCTATACCTTATCCTGCATTTGTGCTTCTACCAAATGAGGTGGTCAATAATTTATCAACAGACCAATACTATGGATACTGCATCTGCTGGGCAATTATTACTGGTGAAGTGGATGAAGACCTTGCACTCTTAGAAGTTGGCCTGCTAAATCACTCTCGATGGCTCACCTTAGCCTGTAGAATTCTTCGCTTTTATGTTTCACAAAAAAGACCCAGTAAGAACCTCAAAATCATAGTAGAATTCATCATCAAAGTATACTTTCACAGTTGGTTCAATATCAAGGCTAATAAGAGGCTAAGTGATGGGTCAAGAAACCTATTCAATATGATCCAAAGAGTAAATAAATTCCCTGACAGGAAAATTAGAGAAATTTGTTATGACGTATTAAACAATAACAGCTATTTTGCTCATGGTGAAAATATTTTAGTTGGAATGCTGGCTGATGAAGATGAAGAGGTGAGGAGGTGTGCTGTCAATAAAGTTCTGTGTCTGAGGGGAGTTATAGAGGATTTTGATGATGAATCTGGTAGTAGCAATGATTTTGCAGGTGGAATAATTGAAAGTGATGATGAGAATGAAGAGGGAAGGTGGTACTGATGAATATCCTGCTATAGATGAGAATGTTAGGGTCTTTAGAAAGCCAATCATCAATTTCAAAGCTTCTGCATACCACAAGCTGTCTGCTATGTCCCAATGGGAAACTGTTCCACCTGTATTAAAAGAATTCAGTAATGATGAACTGCGTGATATCATTAATACCGCATTGAAACTGGATCACGAGTGCCACAGTCAGAATGTTGAAAGGCACATCAAGCTTGTCACTGAAGCATCCTTGGCTGTTGTAGGTCATGAGCGTAGAGATGGTCTTATTAGAAACAAAATTAGATCACGTAAATTAATGAAAGATTTTGTGTCTAAAAAATATTTTAAGTTCTAGATTATTATTTATAATGCTAAAATATGACAAAATGACAATTTGTTAATTGTATAATTTAGTGTTTGGCGTTTTGGAATGTCAAAAAGCATTTTCAATGAATTTAAAATGGCTGATTTTGATTGCTGATTGAAAACCACTAATACATGTCAATTTGCAGCTTGAGAATGTTTTATTGTGTTGACATTCAGTTGAAAGGGGGTCTATGGGCCCAAAAAATTAGTTTTTCTAAAATAACTCAAAACTAAAGGTTTTATGAAAAAATACCACTCTTAATAATTTGTTCCTGGTTTTGCTAGTGCGGCATTAGATGTTTTTACAAAAACGGGGGTGGCCGGACACACGTTGGTGGCCACCAATTATTTTTTTCAGGAATCTTATTTTTATATCAAAAGCCAACTGTTAGTCACTCTGATAAATTAAAATCAAACAAAAAATTATAGTTTCAGCCCGGCCTAGTGGAGGTAGTCTTACGTAATTTAAAGTTTCGCTAGTGAGGAATGTGTAAGGGAAATATCCTTTTGAAACTTCGGCGGCTACACCCATTACCTTTGGTAGCTTTGCTAATTTACAAGGTGTGAATAAGTGTGTCTTTAAACTGTACATTACCTCTTATTTGCATTTGTATAAGCTTGTTTCCTCTTTTCAAGGGATTGCCTGTAAATATCTCGGATGACTCGTGCTCAAGCAATTCCTTATAAAGGAACTGTGTGTCAAACTTTGTCCCGTTATGGGCAAGAATATACAGTCATTTTTTTTAACTTCTCCGCTAACTTGACAATATAGGACACAGAGTTTCACGGGCTGTCGTGTGGAATCGTTTTAAAAACCTTTGTCCGTTTACCACATTTGTGGCACTTATGAAACTCGCTCTCCATGCACTCATCACAGATAGTCTGGCTTACAAGTAGATGTGGGATAACCTCTGGTTTCAGCATTCGTATATGCTTCTATATCGTAATACGCAGTTATACAAGGTCTATTTTTACAGTGGTGGGCGCGGTACCAAAATTTGGGGGTGCGTTACGCGGTACTGCGGTACCTCAGCATGCCCAGTGCGTTACGCGGTACTGCGGTACTTTTTCAGGTCCCCCTGGTGCGTTCCGCGGTACTGCGGTACTGCACACAAGAACAACACAAGTAATAGCACATATTTTCAGAAATTGCATATCGGCGATTTCGCACCTGAACTTTCTGCCATAATGGCTAAAAATCGATCTTTGTCACAGAAATGTAACACACGTGCAACCGGCTCAAAAGCAAGCACTGCACTGAGGCGTTGTGATAGGATGGCAACGTAACATGTTCTGAACGAAAACTTAACGTGTCTAGAGTTAGGCTGATGCAACACACGCAGCATTCGTCTTACTGTACTCCTGTAATAAGGTTTACTTAAAAAAAAGTGTTAATTTTTTGAAAAGTCGTGTTTGTCGGTACCGCGGAAAGTACCGCGGGAAATTTGAATGCGGTAGCGGTACTGCTGTACTTTCAGCGATCCTTTGCGGTAGTACCGCAGTACCGCAAAAAATACCGCAAGTGCCCAGCTTTGTATTTTTAGACTTACCGTCTTTCATATAACATACATGCTTTACTCCAACCGCCTTATGTTTCTCATGGCATGTAGAACAGTGAATTTCATCATATTTATGCTTGAATTTCCCCCAATTATCCATCATATGAAACATACCACATTCACAGATTCTCATTTTCCTGTTCGTGACAATTGACTTATGGAGCTCAAAACAGCTATTTTTGAAAAATGTGCGTCTGCATACATCGCAGCCCTTCTTCTCAGCTTCAACCACACGGCTTTTACACTGCGCACATACCATGTGGCAATCCTTACAATGTTTCACTACATCCGCAAACTCGAGACACCCCTTACACAAATCATGATGATGTACATATTTTCGACTTTTATCATAACTCGCGTAAAGGTCCCTTATATTACGGATGGGTAGATACGTTGTCCCTGACAGCCCTAAAATAAGTAGGCGTCTTGTACGATCTCTCGCACAGCTTTTAAAGACAGTCCTACGACGTTCATCCATTCCAAATACAACTATACGAGCATTCATTTCCTGTTGTACCCTTCTCAGCTCTTTAGGATCCATATTACAGTCAAACTCAAGTTTGCAATCTGAAGCTAGTTTACGTGCACGCTGCGCAACCGTAGGCAACCAAATTTTTTGCGTCGGTGTGTTTATCACAGTAGATATACGAGCCAAGACTAGTGCTATCAGGCCGCAACCACGATCGGCGTTTATATGCCGTCTGTAAATAGCCTGAGAATTGAAGTTAAGAGTATAAGGTGTGGCACTATGACCCGCAACACGGAATACACAGTCAATATTTACCGTGAAGTTGTCTGACCCAAACCCGAAGGACAGCCTCGTCCTGACTTCACGTTCGTTGCGGTTCTGAAGGGCAAACTCCACAATACGTTCAACTACACGCCGCAGTCCGTGTTGAACACCATTGCTATGAATGGATCTATGATCATTCCTGACTATATACCGATTTCTAGTCAGGGCTGGGGTGGGGGTGGCGGTGCGCACCAACTCGAATGTTATCCCATCCTCAACAGCAGGAGAAGCTGCTACTGCTGTGGATGGTGTACCCAGAATTGAACATGAATAAGGGGGTATATTTTTATTTGTGGAAGGTACTATTGTGGGGGTTGTATCGTAGGACGTAGAGGGCTAGGGTTCTATTACTGGTGGTCTAACAACCGGCGCAATCCTGGCACGCTTTATACCTGACGTGGAGGGCTCTTCATCATGGCTCCGCTTGGAATTGTCGCGTGCTACAGGTATCGCTGGTGTGGGTTCGTTAGCGTGGGTGGAGTCTGTGACAAGAATTACAGTCATCGGGGTCATCTGTAATATCGATGATCGGGACATGATGCTGTCCCTCATCGTCATTCACGGTTCTGCGGAAGAAGCGGAAAAACAAGACTGTAGAATATAAGGAACCCCACTTAAATTTTTATATTTTGTAAATGACCCACTTAGGAGTGTGACGTGTTAGAGATGGATTCTGTAGAAAAATTCAGGTTCACGAGCAATCCACATGTATTATATCTGACCCTACAGGATGTGGTAAAACGGTGTTTATGCTTAAAATCATTAAATAAAAGAGATGTTCTCAAAACTTGTGCATAAAGTTATATGGTGCTATTCGACGTATCAGTCAGTGTTCAACGAGTACCAAGATGATATTTTGTTCCACAAAGGTGTATATGATGATAATTCGTAAAAGGTTAATCAGCATACAGTCATTGTAATTGACGGTATCATGTTGGAGATGGATGAAACTTTTGCAAAGGCATTTAAGTATTCTCGCACCATCTTAACATAAGCGTGTTCTTCATCAATCGGAATCTATTTTTCAAAAATAGATACATGCGCGATGTGTCGTTAAATACACAATATCTAATCTTATTCGCGCAACGTAGAGATGTATCACAAATTGGGGTATTAGCCAATCAAATGTTCCCCCAATCAGCGTAAGATGTTTTTGGAAGTTTATAAAGAAGCTACAAGTCAACGTTACGGATATTTGCTTTGTGACCTTCATCACGAAACACGTTTAGGGTGCTTCTAAGAACGAATATATTTCCAAACGAGCCTGAAACGGTGTATATTCGAGAATGACAAAGAGGGTAAAGAAATACCATGAAATAATAAAGATCTATCAATGACTGTCCCGGGCAATGCAACAGATGTTTGCTAAAAATATCGACTGCGACTTTTTAAAATGCATCTGTATCAATGAAGCCCACTCAGAAGGCTTGCCTATGCCGTTACAAGAACATAATACATACACTCGCTCGTAAAAGTCAAACTGTGGGGAAGAAAAAACGAATTATTGTACAAAGAGGGGGGGTCATTCCTCCCCATTTTATGTTCAGTTTTGGGGCCTTTACTGACTAGATTAATATAATGAAGAAAGTGGTAGTGATTCCACACGAGGTGTACGCTTCACTAAAGTTCAGAGAGTCCAGACACGGTTCTAGAAACCCGTACAAGCAGGTTTAAAAGAATGGAAAGCGAATTGTTATCCCTATTAAACAGTGAAAAAACATTTGATGAGAAAAGAATCTTATACAAGAAGCTCTGCAAAAATTTCTCCACGAGTACGAAAATTATAAGAATCCGACACAGATCCCTGTGGTTATTAGGCACAGCACGGACAACGATGGGCATGGTGACGTAGGACCTGTGTCCGACGATAGAACTGACCAACCAAAGAATAACGGGTCGGCCACAATATATCGAGCATGTATTAAAAAGCACCCTCCCACATACATTGAGAAATAAAGGTTTAAGTCTCTATAATCTATTGAATGAGGATCCCAACATAGGGTGGACCGATACAGGTGAGATCATTGTAGAAGGAGCAAAGGTACAGGGATCGAATATCGTAGACATCGTCCATGATCTGGTGAGAAAGTGGGATAGGCCCTCACCATCAGGATGGAAGCATATTAAAGCAAAACTACAACAAATAAATGTCCCCAAAACAATGTGCCACAATTGAGAATGCTATCACCCCCAGCCGTTCAACTCTGAAGAGGAGAAAGAAGAGTCTAAAGCCCTCTAAACAACGGTCACCCCTACCCACGTGCTTCTAAAATACGCAAATGGCTAATATATTAAGAAGACGTTATTATGACATTTCTAGCCCAGGAGGCATAGATAGACTGTACAGAAGTGTTTACAAATGATGTACTCGGGGAAAAAAGATGTTGAGAGGTTTTTGCGGGAGCAGGACGCTTATACACTTTATAAGCCGGTGAGAAAAAGGTTTAAAACAGCCAAGACAACAGTAGCATCGATTGATTATTTGGCAAGCAGATTTAACAGACATGCAAAGATATTCAGTGTATAACGATGGTTACCGCTACATCGTATTCATAATTAATAGATGTATTCTTTAGATATCTGTGGCTAATTCCTCTGAAAAATAAATCGCCCGAAATAGTTGCTGAAGCCACCAAAACAATGTTGTTGAAAGAAAACAGGTTTCTTGGCTATTTTTTTACGGATATGGGGAAAGAATTTATAGGCCGAGCTTTTCAGAACATGCTGACAGAGTTTAATATCAACTAATACACTACCAATTCTATACATAAGGCCTCTTTAGCTGAAAGAGTTCAACGTACCATAAAGGAACGCATGCACCGCTATTTTACACACAAAAACGCACACAGATATATAGACATTCTGGAATCATTGGCCTCATCATACAACCGCTCACACCATCGCACGATTGGGACAACACCTAACGAGATTTTAGAAAGAGGTACGCGCACAGAGCCTGGTGTGAGAAGAGATGGAACACCACCACCACACTACGCGTTTGGGAAATAAATTCGTACGATGGTATGAGCGGTTGTATGATGAGGCCAATGAAACGTGAGCTTTTAAAGTTAGGGCTATGAGGCCTAAAGGAGAGAGAATGTTGTATTACGTGAAAGATTTGAATGGGGAAGGAATTGCAGGAGGCTTTTACCGCGAGGAGTTGCAGAAAGTGACGTTTAATTTAGGAAAAAAATTTTGGAAGCAAAGGTTCAGGAAACAGAGAAATGTACCTGGTGAAATGGCTAGGGTACCCAGAAAGCGTCAACACCTATATAAAAGCTGATGCAATAATGAAGCTTAAATAGTATGCAACATGGCGCCTAACCATTTCTACGTCACTACCGTCCTCCTCGTCCCTGTCCGTACATCCTAACAACACCCTGGCCAACCTTGTAACAGAACTGCATGGCCCCATTGAATTGGGTCGTGATTCGTATGAGGTGAGGTTATGCGGGATTCAGCTGGACCCTCTTTTTAAATATTAATTATGAAGAGCCCGTTTTTACGATTCTTAGAGACTGTAATGAGTGTGAAAAAGCCGACGTAACTCGGGATGAAACCATACGTATCGCCCGGATTGGGGATGCACGGTATTACAGTACAGTAGTAACACTGGGTCCGGGTTGCTATGGTGCGGCTGAGGATGATGTGAGAGACTTAAAAGCAAGTTTAAAAAACTCAGATCTTATGGATTATTTAGTATACGAAATCGTAAACAAAGAAAACCCTGCACATACTGTGACCCTAAAATTACAGGCTGACAAGTGACTCGTCAAAATTATAACCTAGGGGCGATATCGGTCAGCCTTCCAAAGAGATAGCTTTCACGAGGCGCAACATGACTTATCGAACGTAATGTATCGGAAGAAATTAGAGGAATTGAGCGATGGATATACACCCCGAGACATTTGCTATATTTACAGCAATATAGCGGAGCACCAGTTTGTTGGGAATACCCAGGCACGCCTGCTGCATTGCACACATTCCCAACCATGGAGGGAAGAGCACGAGTATTACATATGACAGGCCCCATTATGTGAATGTCGCGACTAATCTAATAACCAACAAATCAATATATATGAGAACGTTTGAGGAAAAAATTTCCCATTCGGTGATGGGAGCTTAACAGTGAAGCTGCACTTTCGACGCACTGAATTATAATGGACAGAAAGCCTTTCACAGTAGGCCGGGTCGAAATCTAGTCAGAATGATTTTTTTTTAGGTGGGCACTATGTGGGGTTTATGAAATGATATCCTGACCAACATACTCCAAAAGAAAGTTTATGCTCCCCTCCGTACCACTAGCATACTCTCTTATTTTTGGCTCCGCCCCCAAATTAAAAATAGTATCATAAATCAAAATGGAGATCATTTAGAGCATTTTTTTTATAGAGATGACCCCCCTTAAAATTGCATAATATACCTCATGTGCAATTTTCAGGCAATTATCCAAGAAATTTCAAATCCTTGAAAAATTGCCGCATCCCCAAAAAGTGTTATCAGTATATAGAAAATGGTGGCATAAACTTTAGTTTGGAGTACTGATTCCCTAGGAGACCAATTCATAAACCTCATATAGGCCTAGTATATTTGTCTGAAAAGAAGACAATTAGTCTATTGTACCATTTATTACACAAAACAGCTTTGAAGTAAAAACAAAATTTAATTTAAAAATTACCTTCACAATTCACTAATTACTTGTGGATGTGCCTTGGCCCCATTGGCTTTTCCATTCAAACTGTGGCAGTCTTTTTCTTGATTCCAGTTGATTGAGGATAAATTTGTGCCGATTGCCGTAGCCAATCCTTTGTTCTGATGCTTTTGTCACTAAGTTCACTGCACTTTCCACGCTTTGACTGTGGCATGAAAAGGCAGCAATTTTCAAGGGTTCTGTTCTTGTATGCAGTAGCTCTTCATTGCTGAAATTCCTTATCAAAGGTGGAGGATTGATAGCTTCCTTTCTCCAGTCAATCATCTCATAGTAGTCTTTGGAATCGAAATTTAGAGATTTAGGAAGCTCAAAATTTCGTGTGCCACTGAAACGTGTCCGACTGAGAAGTATCTTCTGAAGAGCATCTTCTCTGACATGTCTGCTATCAGTAAGCATTGACAGTAGGATAGCTTCGGGATTGGCAAAATAGGCATTATTACGGAACACCGGTTCCATAATAATGCGATGTTTTTCTTCCAATCCTCGCATCAAGACAATCAAATGAAAAAAATTCCGTGCTCCGTCAGTAGCTTCAGGATGGGATTTGATATGAAACCATCCAGGAGCATATGATTTCATGACGATGGTTACCAGTTCTTTCAGATTTTGTTCGGGATGCAAAGTCGATACATATAAACGAAGAATCCGGTTTGCTCGGGTAATCCAGCGAGCATGATGAATGGCACTTGGAGACCTGCGGGCTAGACTTTCAGATACCCATCCAGATTGCATTGCTTGGCACATATCATAGAGATACTTTTGATCACTGCTCAAATCTTTCACGACATTCGGTGGTATATCTTGGACGTTGCCCTGAACTGGTGAAAATGCCACTAAGTCTAAAATGGTTAAATCACATTTCAATTTGGCTCCAATTGAACCTTTAAAGATATTTGGCCCTGATGTTTTTCCGTCTATGGTTTCATATGTGTGTCTGAAGGGGAGTTCATTCATGTGTAGAGACACGAGCCATTGAACTGATCTATGCAAAAAAATTTCAATCAATTTTATGGTACCAGCAATTCTACCAGTATTGACAGCAGTACCGTCGCATAGCAGAGCATTGAGAGTGTCGATGCTCGCTGAATCAATTAAGAACGTTATAATTTCATCAGCTATACACCAAGCATTTCCTGCGTCAGGGCAGAGATGGTCTACATAGATACCTCCAGGGTCTTTGATCAGCACATAATGTTCTTCTTTCTCTTTTCCATGCTTGGTTAACGTATCATTCTTTCTTCCATCAAACCCTATACATTCAATATTCACATTTTCACATCTATATCTAACAATATTTTTCTTGCCTACACGAATTCTCTCACTTTCTATTTTCTTCCTATCAAGCATGTTAGATTGATCGATTATTCCCATATCTTTCAATGCAGCATTAACAATAGCTGCTGTAGCTCTCGAACTAGCACGGTAACGGTCTACCACCAATGGTAATTCATTGTATGAATACCTAGTTTGATCATTTTCAATCAATTCCACATCGGGCACGAATTCTAGCTCATTGTCACTGTCTTCTATATCTTCGCTAAAGTCATCTACTGAAGAAGATGGTACAACTTCCATAGCCTCTGCCATTTCCACTTGTGACCTTTGTTGCCTCTCTTGTTCTTCTCTTGCTCTTGAGAGGGATCGTCTCTGGACAGCGGCAGCTTCACGATCAAATGGCCCTAAGTGATTTATTCTTTGCTTTTGGCCTACAAATGACTCCCACTCTACCATCGGGATTTTTACCTCGCATCGACAAAACGGCCTTTCTATTCCTTTATCATAACATTTGCAAGTACAAATGTCAAACATTTCATCATATGAAGCAAGTTTTTTAGCAAAATTTTCATTCCTTTGACGTAGAGGAACCTTGTTCAAGGAAGGAGCTGATCTGATTAATCTTTCCACTGCAGAAGAAATAGATCTTTCTTGAATGACAGGGAAAGAGAACATGGCCCAAATATCTTGAAGATCTTTGGTAACTATATTGTAGCAATCGTTCGCAGTTGCTGATCCCCTTGACTTGATTTTTTTCTCTCTCTCGAATGAAGAAATAGTGTCTGACAACGTCTGCCTTTGTAGGAATCATTGATCGGCGGAATTCAGTGGCAAAACCAAAAGCTGCATTCGAAGATTTGTTTCTCGTTGACATTTTTTCAACCTTCTTAAAAAATTTAAAATCCAGCTTTTATAGAATCATGCATGGATCATAAGTAAATCTAAAGAGCATAAATTCTTATAATTCCTGTAAAAATATATGATAATTAGAACATTAAATTTATTGGTATTCAATTTGAAATTCAACACACAGCTCAGTAAATTGATTACACATAAACGATGTTTGTGTAATCAATTTTCTGACATAGCAAATATTTTGAGGAAATACGCGTCGTGAAAATTTTGAGAAATCCAAATTTTTGAGGTAATTGCCTGAAAATTGCACAAGAGATATATTATGCAATTTTAGGGGGGGGGGGGGGGGTTCATCTCTATGAGAAGATGCTCTAAATGATCTCCATTTTCATTTTTGGGGCGGAGCCAAAAATAGGAGGGAGTATGCTAGTGGTACGGGGGGAGCATAAACTTTCTTTTGGAGTATGTTGGTCAGGACCCCAATTCGTAAGCCCCACATAGTGCCCGATCTGCCCCGAGAAATTCGACCCGGCCTATTTCACAGTTTATCGAGGTGTGAGATACTTGGATCCATTTTTTCAACCATACTACGTACAGCTGTCCCCTTGCTGAAGAAGGGAGCCAGATACCTCGGGAGGAAAGCGCTACAATCAGGTCTTAACACGGCAGAAAAAAATATTGGATGGGGCTAAACCAAAAGAAGCTCTAAAAAAAAACACTTAAAGCGTACACGGGACGAAATCGTCAAAGATGCAAAGAGAAAAATGCCGTGGTGGTGGGAAGAAGAAGAGGGCTGTTCGGAAGAAGGGATTACCAGCACGTGGCGTTAAACGTAAAAGGATATCAAAAAAGAAGTGTTCTAAGCGAATGAGACCTATGGTTAACCATTTTTTTGACTCGTATAAGCTAAGGACATTGCTCTCATGAATCATAGTTTGTTTACTGTACTTGTCGAGAGAGGAGACACTATTTCCAACTCGTCATGGCACGCTCCATCCATCCGTGTAGTTCACAATGTTGTAAATCTGAGATGTCCCTCTTTGGCATGCCCCAACTCAAGTTTCTGTTGAACACAGTGACGTTATTACAGTTAACCCTTTGAACACAATTAGTTCCCTGAGTGCCCCTATAGAATTCGTGATACCCAGCTCAGGCCCTTACTTTTTTGACCCAAGCTGTGTGCACATGTACGCTAAACTATGTATGTAGCGACCCGTGGTTCGGATCCCACGTAAAGCTGTACGTCCCCTCCGTCATATGACCTTAGATGTTGCGAAAGAGGTTAAACAACCCCAATTAAAAAAATAAATAAAATTGTGTGTGTGTGTGTGATCACTATAATAAAAAAATCCTGGAATATATTGGCGAACCTCACGAAAATATTAGAGCAATCCAATCTCACTGGTATATTTCTCAAGTGCTTGACAGGAATGCCGTGTTCTTTGGCCAATGCGAGGGTTGTTCAAAAAGGAAGTTTACAAGGTGTTTTGAAGAAACTTTTATTGCAATGCAAGTAATTATTAAAAGTATTTCAACAACTTATTACTACTTTTTATACATAATCACCAAACAGATTTAAACATTGCCAGTGGAACGATTCCAAAACTTTTGGAATCGTTCTTCTGGGAAGTCATGGATCATCACCCCCCCCCCCCCCATAGTCCTGACCTTGCACCAAGCGACTTCCATTTGTTTACAGCCCTAAAGGAACACCTCGGAGGTAAACAATTTCAAAACGATCCTGATGCAGAAGCGGCCGTACGAAACTGGTTAAAAACTAGGACTCTACATTTTACTCGACCGGCATCGGAAAGCTTGTCCCACGCTCCGACAAATGAGGTGCTCCGGAGCATAACCTGCGAAGTGTCACTGGGGACAGAATTGAGTTATATATACCACTATCTTCTCCCACCCTTCCTCTATCCCGTGGGTGAGTCAGGAAGCAGATTGTGGACCTGTACGTATGGTCGAAATCAATCGAATATCGTTATTGGTTCAAAAGTTATGGCATTTTGCAATTTGACAAACTTTAACTACACTTTTCTCCCTTTTTTAATATTGGCGCTTGGCAGCTTGTGGTCCGGAGCGCCTGAAATGTTTGAATCTGTTTGGTGATTATGTAGAAAAGCCAGTAATAAGTTGTTGAAATACTCGTACTGTAATAATTACTTGCCTCGTAATAAAACAGTTTCTCGAAAACACCTTGTAAACTTACTTTTTGAACAACCCTCGTACTTGTTTATAGAGCTGTGAAAGGATGTGAAGACGAAGAGGGTGAGTGGGATGGCAGAATGAACCTCGCTAATTGTGGTCGGTGAGGCTATATGTCTAAATAGCTGTAATCTGTAATTGTTTTTGTGTACGTCTTTTTCAATTAACTAAAATCCAGCCACCGTAAATTAAGAATATTTCGTACGTATTTTACGTATATTTTAATAATTTTAGTACAGATTAAACAATTACTAATTTGTTTCTCTTTGCTTAAGCATTGTATAGAGCTATAAATATATGCGTGTATTTACAAAATGAAGTACAGTGTAGCGTTTTATTTATTAAAGGGGCCGTTTCGTTGATATAATAAGAGTGAAAAAGGGAAATGAATATCTGTCCAGCTTCAAGTCGACTTTTCACTCACACAACCTTAAGGATTGACGGAATAACTTATCGGTTGTAGTTTGTTTATTAAAACAACTAAATTATTTAAGGACTCGAGCTTTTAGGGCAAGGGCGAACGTTATTAGGTATTATATGAGAGAGAGAGAGAGTGAGTTACAAGGAGTTACAAGGAAAAGAAGTACCTCAAAAGGCCTTGCGGCCCATACCGAGGAGGTACAAATGGCAACGGGTGCCAGGGAAAATTTTGTACACACTCAAATAATGTGCAAGATTTGGTCTAACCTTTTCTTGAACTGATCCACAGAGGAACTGTTCACAACTTCCGAAGGTAACCTGTTCCATGTGTCACAGATCTTATACGTAAAGTAATTCCCACACACACTAGTCCTAAACCGTTTCAAATCCAACTTCCAACCATTGTTACGAGTTGGGTTATCATTTAAACTAAACATACTTCTAAAATCGACATCGTTCAACCCGCGTAAGAGCTTGAAAACCTCGATCAGTTGACCGCGCAGCCTCCGAGTTTCAAGCGAAAACAAGTTCAGGGCGCGTAACCGTCGATTGTAGCCCATAGGCCTAACGGAAGGGATTAACTTTGTGGCCCTCGCCTGCACTCGCTCCAGCCTCTCAATATTTTTCCTGAGGGTGGGCGACCAGAACTGCACAGCATACTCCAGGTGCGGCCGAACAAGGGAATTGTACAGTGAGAGCACAATCTCCTTGTTCCGAAACTGAAATTGCCTCCTGATATAACCCAATAGTTTCTGGGCTTTCTTTTCCACCTCTACACACTGTTTCGTAAACTTAAGGTCGCTGCTAATTAGCACACCCAAGTCCTTTTCTAAATCAGTCGCCTCGATATTACTACCCAACATCGAGTAGTCCGACTTGGGATTGGCGTAGCCAATGTGCATCACTTTGCATTTACCCAAGTTAAACGGCATTTGCCACTTTTCGGACCACACTCCTATCCTACCTAGGTCCGCGCGCAGTTCCTCGATCGCTTCGGGCGTCCCAACATTGGCCCCAAGCTTGGTGTCATCAGCGAATTTGGCGATCCGACTGACGATGCCACCGTCGATATCATTTATGTAAATGATAAACAACAGTGGCCCCAAAACGGAACCCTGAGGAACCCCACTAGTGACCGAGGCCCAACCCGAACTAGCCCCTTTAATTACCACCCTCTGCCGCCTATTCCTCAGCCAGTTTTCAATCCACCTACCTATTTCCCCACCGATACCCAGCGCGCGCACTTTCGCCATTAGCCGGCGGTGAGGTACCTTATCAAAGGCTTTCTGAAAGTCGAGCTAAAGTATATCAATCGCCCTACTCTTATCGTAATCACTCAACATGACGTGGAAAAACTCGAGCAAGTTGGTGAGACACGACCTATGCCGTCTAAACCCATGTTGGGAGTCCCCAAGCAGCTTGTAGAAATCCAAATGGTCAACGATCCTATCAGCTATTATCCCTTCTAATAATTTACCTACAACTGAAGTGAGACTAATGGGACGATAGTTCTCTGGACTTTCGTGATCCCCTTTCTTAAAGATAGGGGTCACGTTGGCTTCCCTCCAGTCACCAGGCACCTGGCCCATCTCCAACGATTTGGAGAAACTGGTCTGGCCCAGGAGCCTTAAACGCGCTCAGTTTGTCTATTCTATCGGCAACGACTGTCGCGGTACATCTAACACTATCCAGGCCAGCACCTTCGTGCCTCACGCCTGGCTCGGGGATGACGCGGGTATCCTCCCTGGTGAACACTCCCGCAAAGTACTCATTAAGCACATTAGCGATGTCCGCGTCGGAGGTCCGCAGAACGCCGCTTCCGTCCTTTATCATGCTTCTAATGGGCTTTCTACTATTAACATAACTGAAGAACTCCTTAAGGTTCCCCTTGCAGAGGCTTGCCACCCGTAGTTCTTCGTTACGTTTCGCTAGCCTAACCTTCGCCTTCACTTCCCTACACAGGCGGACATACGCTTCAGTGTTCTCGTGGGAACGATTGGCCTTCGCCCTCCTATACGCTCTTTCCTATTTCGGATAGCCGAAGCGATGTCACGATTGAACCACTTAGGCTGTGTTGAAGCAGGGGTGACCGGTTTTGAGGGTATGGCAGCAGACTGCAGCACCATAAACTCGTCCCGGAATGCACTCCACACTCCCTCAACATCGCCACCAACCTCTAACCCCATCTCTCCTACGCTATCCCTGAGGCTAACGAAGTTCGCCCGCCGGAGATCGAGCTTACTGCCTCTCGAGTTACTACGCTTCACCCGAGGGACGCACCCACGGAACCTAATAAGACCGTGATCACTCCCGCCCAATGATTCGTCAACGGTGAGGCCAGTGACGAGGTTGTCTTCGGTCGTGAATACTAAGTCTAGAACGCTTTCGCCTCGTGTAGGCTCGTTGACCCACTGAGTGAGGAAGTTCTCATCAGCAAAGTCAACTAGCCTCCTCCCTTCAGCATCGGCAGTCCTGTTTTCCCACTTTATGCCGCGACAGTTGAAGTCTCCTAAAACTACACACACCCTATCCCCTAGCAGGCTACTGAGTTCGGTGTACAGGGCTGTATCCTCCTCGAGGAGGAGATGCGGAGGTCTGTACACCAAGATTAACCTATAGTTCGTCCCTCCCACCTTCAGATCGACGCCAAGCAGCTCCCGTTCCGACCGGAACTGGCAGTCAACCGGGCTCAACGTGTGTCTGACGTATATTAGTACCCCACTTCCCCTCCCCACGGGTGCGGTCTTTGCGAAACATTCTATACCCGGGAATTTCGAACTCCCCAACGTAGTCCCTACGATCAGTATGAATCCAGGACTCGGTGATAGCAACGATATCCTGGTATTCTGATGCTAAGAGCGCCCATAGCTCGCCAAACTTGTTCCTGATCGACCTCGCATTAAAAAGCATTGCACGGAGGGAGCCTCCCCTATTCTGACCGCCCCCTAGCACGACCCGTTTCCCGAACAGCCAGGGCTGTCGGGAGTTGAAGAGACCCTCACTAACGAGGGGACAATCTCCGCAGGAGCCTGAGCCCCATCCAACGTGGAAGGAGAGTCACTACCTACTGGGGGAGGGGGACTACCTGCTGTTCGAGGGGGACTAACTGCTGGGGGAATAGGTTTAACTGCTTGGGGAGCAGGATCAATTGCTGGTTTGGGGGGTCCTAGTTTAAAAAGATTATACAAATTAATGTTCAGTAAATCACCATACTTCTTTTTCCCCTTCTGGTTAAAATAGAGAGAGAGAGAGAGAGAGAGCTCGCGATTAACACTAAACTGACAAGCTATACTCACAAAATTTTGAGAGCTCCAAAAACCCGTGATCCTGACAGAACAAAATCTAGAATTCTACTCCCCGTAGGTAGGATCTTATGGCACCCTTGTAGAGGGTTTTTCCCCGCAATTTCCCCCATTCCCAACCGAAACACCCGCAAAGATATAAAAACCGTTACATACTCTGACAGGTTACATTCAGCAGATATTTTAAATTTATCTTTCCAAAACGACTATATAAAAAAAAATAAAAATTAAAAAGTTTAATTTGAAATGCTTATAAAACTGCTATATTAACAATGTTCATTACAAACATTTCTCTCGGTGCCATTTATTAAATTTATTACAAATCACTACAATCATTACAACAGGAATGTCGATAACATTTTAAAAAAGGAAATCTGCAACCTCAAAACACATTCTACTGTATCATAACACAAAATTGAAAGATTTTCAAAACGTATGATTCACTCATTATTATTATTATTATTATTATTATATTATTATTATTATTATTATATTCAGCTATGAAAGAGTTATCAGAACGTATGGGAAAGTAATACTGTATTATATGATTGGACAAATGGTGTGATTGTGGGGTTACATAAAAGTAAAGGTGTTAACCCTTTTGAGCATAACTGGAAAATTGTGTGGAGAAGCATTAGCAGACAGAATGAGAAAGAGGATGTTGTGATCAAGTTTTTTTTGGTGGAGACGACTAACAAAAAATAAATGAAAAATAGCGGAAAGTTCTGGTTATAGATCCGTAAAAAGGTTATGATACAAAGTAAATACAGTACGGTAGATATGCCCTGTATGAGTGTGTCATTAGTATAAAGGTGTTAAATGCACTGAGAAGTTTTCAGTTCAGTGTGAGTTCAGGGTGATTTCAGTGACTGGTTCAGTATAAATACTGGAATGAGAGAGGAAGACATAAAATGAAAGAAATAATACTGGAGAGAAGAATAAATCTGATTTTTGGAAAATAAGGCTGTCTTATGTGATATATAATGGCAAGCTGCTCGTGGGTAAATTTGAGAATCAACTGAGAATAGCAGTGTCATAGTCAGCCTATGTAAGGAATGGCTGGCGGAACTGAATGTAAATAATACATAAAATTCTCGCACTTGAAAAGGAAGGAGAATTTCCCCGTGTAATACGTTAAGTGAGGAAATATTGGAGGAATTTAGAGAATTATTTAATTCATTGACAGGATCGTTAATTTTTTTTACTCTTTAGGTTTTCTTTTTCTTTCTTATTTTAATACATCCACCACGAGGTTGTTGTTTGTTATCGCTAATCCCTAAGAGACTAGACTTCTCAATTCTCTCGATTACGTACTAAAAGTAAAAAAAAAAAAAATTGTGCTTGTGGCGGTAAAAATTCCTTTTTGTTTCCCTTTTTCGGGTCACTAATCCATAATTCTTTCCAGACTCTTCTGCCTATCTATTAGATTGGAAAACTACTTTTAATTTCTCGTGAACATTTTTTCTAGATATTCCCCCTTAACCTACGCGAGTGTTCCGACTGCGGCGGGAAATTTCCTCGGTACTATTTCACCGATCCCTCTTCCAACCTTTTAGTTGCAGATTTTATGTAAACCGACAGGAACTGCGAAACGAGGTGATTTCGGCAAGAGACGAACTTCGTCGGAGCAGGAGGGAGGCGGCTGTGTTGAGGGAAGAATTTAGCGCTCTGGTGGCGAGGTTCAACTCTCTTCAGAGTTTGTTTTTGAGAGTCTGGGCGCGAGTTCTCACACAGAACGGAGATCGCGCGAAGACTTCTTCGGGGATCGACCGTTTGAGGCAGTTCGGAATGGGGCCCGACCAAGGCAGCATAAACCTTGATTAAGAGTAGTTACAACTAATAGATTTTCTGTCTTAGAGCCAGAGCAGAATGACACGCAGGAAATTGGGTTGATTGGGGATTTCATTATTCGAAGGCAATTACAGGAGTTCTGCGGCAGGAATCCAACTCGGAGAAGGAGGTAATGTTGAATTCGTCGATCTGTGGAGTCATTTTTATAATAAAAATTATTTATTTTTGCCTCATCGTCTTCATCTAAATGGCGTGGAAGGAACTCGTCTTTTTAGACTACTGCATTGCTCTGCGATGCTTTTCAGACAAAAAACGGCGTAACTCCTATGAAAGCGAACAGCCTAACATAAATTTTCCTTACAGTGAACGATTGCCTCCTCAAAGAACCTCGAGATTCTACTGCGGTACTCATGATTTTATAAATGTATTTTTATATTAATGCTCGGAAGTTTAAGGTTTAAATTTGATGAACTATTAAGTATTGTCATTGACCAAAAATTTGAGGTTGTATCAATAACTGAATCCTGGTTAAATACAGGGAGTAGAGATTTCCTTAGAGAATATCATATCCCAGGTTATGAGATGTTTAACAATGATACAGTACCATACGTTCGGTCACACTTAAAACCCATAATTAAAAACATTGCAGAAATTGATAATATAAATGCGACGTTTGTTGAAATCAAAACCAACTCACGAAAGAAATTAATTATAGGTTTAGCATACAGGCCGCCTCCTCCTCCTCAGACTGTTGATGTGGTAATTGACTTCAGGAATTAATTTTTGATGTAAGTAGCGAACATGATGCGATAATATGGGAGATCTTAATTTACTTTGAGGGATTGGGGTGGTCTAGTTCCGGTCGCCGAATGTACGAGGGTTTCCTCGAAAATTCACTTTCTCAAATGGTCAAGGAACCCATGAGAGAACACGATATTCTAGATTTAGTTTTAAGTACAGACCTAGACTTAATTGATATCTTTGTGGGAGATTACTACTACACCAGTGATAACATTTGAAATTAAAATTAATGTCCATAATTCCGAGAGCCTGGAATACGTTTTGGATTTTAAAAGAGCTAAATTTCGTGAGGTGAAACCGCAACTTTCGACCCATAATTGGGATGAGGCTCTATCGCACGATGATATTAATGGCGCATGGACTGCTTTTTATGATAGTGGAATGCTGAAATTAAAAGTAGCTTAACGTTAAAAAAGGAAGGCGTATTTTAAATTTAAAGAATCCAATAATTTGTCCGATGAAAATGTGTACAAGCTATTGAGAAGGTGAAGCAAAAAACTTTTGAAAAAGTAAGCGTAACTATGAACTTTATATAGTGAACAAAGTTAAATCGAATCTGGAGGAATTCTAAAATTATGCTAGGAATAAAAAAGTAGCTTCGTGCACTATTGGTCCACTTATAGGTGAAAACAACGAAGAAATTTACGATGCCTTACGAATGACGGAAGTTTTAAATAAATTCTTCTCTTCCGTCCTCACTAACGAAAATATGAACAACATTCCTGCTCCCGTAATCATGCTCAGTGATGATCATTTAAAGCTTCATGATTTTACCATTTGTGAAAGCGAAGTACTCTCGGCCATAAGTAAAATTAATCCTAAAAAACTCCCGGTCCAGATAAGCTCTTCCGTAAGGTACTTAAAGAAGTGAACTGCGCAATTGTCCCTCCTCTCACGTATATAGGCCAGGTCGAAATTTTATATTGAAAAGGTACATATTGTGAGGGGTTTGAATGGAACGCAGGAACCCCCTCATAAATTATTTTCGCTTTTTAAAGCCTCCTACCCCTGGCACAATTTTTCACTTTTTGACCTATATTGAAGAATATTCCATTTATACGAGACTTACTTTTGACGGTTGTCATATCCTATTCTTTCCTGACATGCCTTTGTTACTAGGTTCACTGCCCTTTCCACACTTTGATTGTGGTATGGAGAAGAAGCTATCTCCAGTGGCTTACATCGAGCCTGTAGTAGTAATGATCTGTCTTTGCCAATTGATCATCTCGGTGTAGTCAGTAGATTGGAAATTGAGGGTTCGAGCAACTCAAAGTTTCTGGTACCTGAAAATCCTGTTCTTGAAAGGATGATTTTCTGAATAGCTTGCTCCCTAATTTTTAGTCTCTTGTCAGTTACCATTGATATGAGTATATTTTCTGGGTGGGCAAAGTAGGCGTTATTCTTTAATATTGGTTCTATGATTGACACATTAAATGCCAAAAGTTATATGCACCATCAGTTGCATTAGGATGAGATTTTATCCAAAACTACCCTGGAGCATAGAACTGCATAATAATCTTGACTATATCTTGAAGGTTTTTATCGGGATTTGACGTATAATCGAAGGACCCTGTTGGCTAGAGTTAGCCAGCGAGCATGGTGAAGGGTACCTGGGGATCGAGTGGACAGATCTTGAGAAGTGTGTCCAGTTTGCACTGCCAGACACATATCACAGAGATATCTTTCATGACTGCTTAGCTCCTTCACAACATTTTCTGGAATTTCTTTAATGTTTCCCTTTACGCGAGAATATTTGACTACCTCCAATTTTGTTAAATCTGTTTTCAGTTGAACCCACAAAAGTATTTGGACCTGTTGTTTTACCATCAATGGCTTTGTAGACGTGCATAAAAGGCAGCTCATTCAAATGCAAGAGGCACACCAACCACTGCACTGGTCTGTTAAGATGAATTTCAACCAGTTTTATGGCTCCACCAATTTTTTCTGTATTTACAGGAGTACCATCACACAGTAAAGCTTTGATAGTATCTGTGCTGTTCGAGTCTGTAATAATAGTTATCAACTCTTCTGCTATGCAGCGAGCGGTTCCATTATCTGGTGTGACATGGTCTACATAGATGCTTCCAGGTTCTTTCACAATAATATAGTGTTCTTTTATTTTTCCACTATTAGTTAATGTGTTACCTTTCCTCCCATCAAATCCAAGGCACTCCATCTTCAGATTTTCGGATTTAGACCTAAAAGTATTTGTTTCACATGCGATTTCTTTCTCTTTCTAATTTCTTTCTGTCAAGCATGTTGGTATGGTTAAGGATCCCCATATCTTTCAAAGCCCCATTGACTATTGCAGCTGCAGCTCTACAACTTGCACGATAACGATCTGCTGTTAATGCTAGGTTTTTATAGGAGTGCCTGTTCTGAGTATTCTCAGTCAATTCTAAATCGGCCTCATAATCTACATCCATGTCGTCTTCGGTATTTTCTATAAATTCCAATGGTAAAACATTAGTGGCTTCAGTCATTTCTTCTTGTGCTTTAAGTTGACGGTTTTGTGCTTCTTGGGCTCTTGCTAAAGATTTCTTCTTTGTTGAACTAACTATGCGATCAATTGGTCCTAACTGACTTTTTTCTTTGTTTTTGACCCACAAAAGACTCCCATTCTGCCATTGGTATTTTATCCTTACACCTGCAACATTTCCTGTCAATTCCCTTATTATAGCATTCACAAGAAGATATATCAAACATTTCATCATACTGAGCTACTTTTAAGGCAAAACTTTCATTTCTTCGATGTAACGGCACCGTGTTCAATTTTGAGGCTACTTCTATTAGTCGACTGACTTTAAAATAGATACCTTTGGTGTTAATCGTAGGAAAAGAAAATTTCATCCAAATATCTTCAATATCTTTTACAACCACCCTGTAACAATCATTAGCAGTTGCTGATCCTTTTGATTTAGCTTCTTCACGACGACGCACAAAAAGGTAGTGTCTCTCAACATCTGCTTTTGAAGGAGTCATGGCTGCTGAGAATTCCGTAGGATATCCAAAGGCTGCATTTGTGGACTTGCTTCTAGTAGTCATAGTTTATATTCAGAAGTAAAATCAAATTATGTGTAATTTATAATTTATGATAATTCAAATTATAATTAAAGCAAATGCAAATTATTTCTTTTTATCTGAAAAATTATTTCTATTTATCTGAAACATAAAAATATCAAGCATTAAACAAACAACTAGTAGTATAGCCGCAAAAGGGGAGAGTGCAGGAATGTTGCAAGTGATTACGTAATGACGTAATGTTGCAAAGGGGGGGGGGTGCAAAAAAAAATTCCCGCCAAAGAGTACTGGCCTTTGTTGCCAACCGGGGTTGCAAGGGGCATGCAACTTGGAGGCGGAGTTCTCCCCCAAGCTATTCCCCCCAAAGGCCAGAAAGGAGGAGAGGTGTTCACCTGGCAGGAGCCAAGTGCATATTAAGACTTCAGCCGAGTAGGCGTTGTTTTATAGGCTCCTAATCAGCCAGTTGGCTGAGCCAAGGGGGGGAGGGGTACACCTGAAGGAGAGAGAGAGAGTAGTTGCCTTTGATTGCAAGGCATGCAACTTGGAGGCGGAGTTCTCCCCCAAGCTATTTTCGTTTACCTAACCTAAGAGGCCTCTAAGGGGTTTTCCCAAAGGGCCAGAAAGAGATAAGACCAGAGGTCCTTGCTCGGCTGGGAGCCGAGCTTGTAATGACTCCGTCATCAGCTTCTCACTCTTTTATAGACCTCTATTCTGGCTGAGTTGCCAGATAGCAATATTTAAAACCATATATTAATCATCCATTTAAAGTGTACCACAATATATATTTATATGACGGTAGTTAATCGCTGAATCCAATTAAATTGTTTATTAAATAAATAATTTTTACACTTAATTTTTATTATAAATTTTTAAGTCACAAATATCAGTGGGAAAAACGAACGGAAAAGAAAATTTGCGAAACAATTCAAAACATACGATCGTCATTCCCCCACCCATCTGCGCTTGTATATATAATAAACTAATGAACCACTCGTGTGCACAAACCATATAAAATACCACAATATATTTATATAGTTAATCAATTGGAAGATTCAGCCATATAAAATACCACAATATATTTATATAGTTATTCAATTGGAAGATTCAGCCATATAAAATACCGCAATATATTTATATAGTTAATCAATTGGAAGATTCATTTAAAGTTGAAATTAGCCACAACGCGCGCGCGCGCGCGCACACACACACGCACGCACGCACGCACGCACACGAGGAAAGGACTGGGACAATTCGAAGAACACCTGCTTGTTGAGAGCTTTCCTTCCAGACCGCTCTTGATAAGTCTCCCTTCACTCCAAATGAAAAGAAAACTTACGAAACAATTCAAAACACACGATTGTCATTCCCCAAACCCATCTGTGGATATATATATATATATATATAATAAACGAATAAACAACTCGCGCACACACGCACACGAGGAAAGGACTGGGTCAATTCGAAGAACACCTGCTTGTTGAGAGACCTTCCTTCCAGACCGCTCTTGATAAGTCTCCCTTCACTCCAAATGAAAAGAAAATTTACGAAACAATTCAAAACACGATTGTCGTTCCCCAAACCCATCATATATATATATATAATAAACGAATAAACAACTCGTGTGTGCACACACACACACACACACACACACACACACACGAGGAAAGGCAGAAACTAGGTCAATTCGAATCGTCTCCCTAGAGACCTTTTTGGTCGAGGGCTAATCCTTCTACCAATCTATTCGACCAAAATCCACCGCTCACTCTATTTCTTATTATTATTATTATTATTTCTACAATGAAAATATTTTATATTTACGCGTAATTTGTATGGTGTTATATTCTTAGATATCATTTCTGTTATTGAAAGAAATACACACAATTATATTAAATAACAATCAGCGAAAGAAACAAGGTGCATGAGGTGCGCAAACCTGAAAATACTAATAATTATATATATATATATATATATTATTACTACTGTAATTTGTACCGCCCTATGTGGATCGAAATACATCTCGTCAGGGGGTCGTTGCTTACTCTTCTACATTTCAACATAACAGGATTATTGAACCGGATTTAAAATAACAGGATCATTTGATCCGAGGCAGTAGTATGACTGAAAAGCATGCATGATTTTCTCTTTAGTAATAACAACAACTAGCTCGAATTGTAACAACGGGTAAAGTTTTCACTCCACCTTAGACCCACAGTTTAATGTGGAAACCGAATGCTCTTTTAAAAATATAATTAGAGGAACATTCACGAGTGAGTTGTTATTTATTCAATATAAGAAGTTAATCATTAAGCATTGTTTTTCTTTCACGATGAGAGGACTTCTGTAAGTGTCTATAATTCGGTTATATATATATTATATATATATATATATATATATATATATGGAGGGTCGTTGCTTACTCTTCCACATTTCAACATAACAGGATTATTGAACCGGATTTAAAATAACAGGATCATTTGATACGAGGCAGTAGTATGACCGAAAAGCATGCATGATTTTCTCTTTAGTAATAATAATAACAACTAGCTCGAATTGTAACCGGGTAAAGTTTTCACTCCACCTTAGACCCACAGTTTAATGTGGAAACCGAATGCTCTTTTAAAAATATAATTAGAGGAACTTTCACGAGTGGTTATTTATTCAATATAAGAAGTTAATCATTAAGCATTGTTTTTCCTTTCACGAGGAAAGGATTTCTGTAAGTGTCTATAATTCGATTTTATATATATATATACAGGGTGGGCCGTAAGTTTCCATACATAGGAAAATTAAACGTTTGTTTTTATGTTTCAGATACCCTAAGAATGTGCGTTTGACGTAAGATCTTGTTTACTGATGAAGCAAATTTTTACGTCAATGGAGAGGTTAATCGGCAAAACATACGTTATTGGAGTAATGCTAACCCTAACTGGCTGAGTCCGACGAAGATGCAAGGTGCCGGTAAAGTGATGGTGTGGGCCGGGATATGGGGTGACAGAATTATTGGACCAATTTTTGTCAGTGGAAATCTTAATGCCGAAAGGTATCTTAACATGTTGCAAGAAGAGATTTTCCCATCCCTGCTAAACGAGGAAGGTAACTTCCCAGTTTACTTCCAGCAAGATGGAGCTCCACCTCATTATGGTCTTCACGTGCGTCGGTATTTGGATCAGCAGTTTCCGGATGCTTGGGTTGGTCGGCGTGGTCCTGTGGAGTGGCCTCCCAGATCCCCAGATCTCACCCCCCTTGATTTCTATCTTTGGGGGCACTTGAAGGCCATGGTGTATCAGGAAAAGATACGAGACATAAATCATCTAAAGGAACGTATCACCAACGCCATTACAAGCATAACGTCAACTGTGCTAATGCGTGTTCATCAACAGTGGGGAACACGTATTGAAATGTGTTTTCAAAACAATGGCAACCATGTAGAGCATATTATATAAATAAAAATGGTTGTCCATAACAAAATGTTTATTTTTCCTATGTATGGAAACTTACGGCCCACCCTGTATATATATATATATATATATATATATATATATATATATGAATAGAAACGACATAATATTAAGGAACGTTTCTGCATACGCGGAAGAGAAATAACGAATAAATGAAAAATGAGGCGAACCGCCCGGGAATCGAACCCAAGGCCTTCCAATTGCCGGTTGGAAGCGCTACCATTACACCACGGACCTCAATCATTCACAAATCGAAATTCTCCTACATAGGGCAGAAACCAATGCCCTGAGAGGGCACCCTCGCAAATCGTGAATATGTGCATTTAACTGCAATGACCACGCAGTATATAAATGAATAGAAACGACATAATATTAAGGAACGTTTCTGCACACGCGGAAGAGAAATAACGAATAAATGAAAAATGAGGCGAACCGCCTGGGAATCGAACCCAAGGCCTTCCAATTGCCGGTTGGATGCGCTACCATTACACCACGGACCTCAATCATTCACAAATCGAAATTCTCCTACATAGGGCAGAAACCAATGCCCTGAGAGGGCACCCTCGCAAATCGTGAATATGTACATTTAACTGCAATGACCACGCAGTATATAAATGAATAGAAACGACATAATATTAAGGAACGTTTCTGCACACCGGCAGTTGGAAGGCCTTGGGTTCGATTCCCGGGCGGTTCGCCTCATTTTTCATTTATTCGTTATTTCTCTTCCGCGTGTGCAGAAACGTTCCTTAATATTATGTTTCTATTCATTTATATACTGCGTGGTCATTGCAGTTATATGCACATATTCACGATTTGCGAGGGTGCCCCCTCAGGGCATTGGTTTCTGCCCTATGTAGGAGAATTTCGATTTGTGAATGATTGAGGTCCGTGGTGTAATGGTAGCGCATCCAACCGGCAATTGGAAGGCCTTGGGTTCGATTCCCGGGCGGTTCGCCTCATTTTTCATTTATTCGTTATTTCTCTTCCGCGTGTGCAGAAACGTTCCTTAATATTATGTCGTTTCTATTCATTTATATACTGCGTGGTCATTGCAGTTAAATGCATATATATATATATATATATATATGGAAGGTCGTTGCTTACTCTTCCACATTTAAAATAACAGGATCATTTGATCCGAGACAGTAGTATGACCGAAAAGCATGCATGATTTTCTCTTTAGTAATAATAACAACTAGCTCGAATTGTAACAACGGGTAAAGTTTTCACTCCACCTTAGACCCACAGTTTAACGTGGATTCAGAAATACATCTCGTCAGGGAATGACTGCTCACTATTTCATCAAGATAATTAAAGCTCATATAGGACCTGCATTGTCTATAAGATCTGCGGAAAACTGAGTAAATGGAAATATTATTTTCTCGAAAACTATGGGTGATAGAAAAATTCTGACACCGGAATCAGCATCAAAAGTTCTATAAGAAACACCAAATAGTTTTCAAGAAATGTCCCCTAGTGCAATTATCTCGCCGAATTGGAAAGGTTTTCACTCTGCCTTAGACCCACAGTTTAACGTGGATTCAGAAATACATCTCGTCAGGGAATGACTGCTCACTATTTCATCAAGATAATTAAAGCTCATATACAGGACATGCATTGTCTATAAGATCTGTGGCGCGTGGAGCCTTCAGAAGAGGTGCCAGATACCATTGTATACATTATCATGGAGAGCTGCCAGATGCCATTGCTCAGGTACACAGTTGACAGATTATACCATTTATTTTCTTAAAAGTTGGTTTAGAATTCCGCTAGTAGGTTTAGAAGGCGTAACATGATGTAATTAACCAAAATAATTAAGTAAAACGTCATTGCATCATTCTGTTTATTATAAATATATAGAAAATAAATATACATTTGAATGATAATAGAAATGAGGAATATGCATATAATCCGTCTATATAACAGTACAGGAGAAATATCACAAATATAAATACATTTCACTTTTTTTCAAAATACTAAACTCGCACTTAATCGAGTTTACAATTACATCATTATTGCTCTGCATTACGCAGTATATACGGTTTAATAATACACCGCTTTAAGTATAGGGAAACCTGTACTCGATATGAAGGGCTTTCATATCGTTCAGTACTATTTTTGTTCCTACTTTACAACCGGATGGTAAGTCATCTTTAAGTACGTCTAGAATACAATCAAAAGCACGCACAAAGAGTTCATCGTTAGCTACATTATTAAACATAAGTTTATAAACACGCTTTTCCAATCGAGGGTTTATTTCTACCGACCCGAGCTTTTCAATCGTGAACTCGTCTTCACTCAACATAGCGGTAATTGAAATAATATTCTAAATCGTTACGACAACTGCGCGTTATATAAAGAAATAGTTCTTCAGGATAATTTTCACGAACTAGGCACATTTTATAATGTTTTACTAAACATCTTCACCCTCCGGCGCACTATTTGAGAGGAACATATGCTCATATTTTTCCTTCCTGCCCATCAAACGATACTCGTCTCTAAAGTCTGTTAAAAACTCACGCAGGGCACTAGCCACAACCTCACTACGAACCTCATCATGATATACATTAATATAGTGATAAAAATACTTAAGATTGTCCATGATTACGAGATTCACATTTTCAGTCGTAGGGTATGAGTAATCGACATGGTGTAACATGACGTAATACCGCTTGGTACACCACCCATCCACAAGACTCATTATCCATACCTGCTGCTTCTCTTCTGCACGCGTTGTTTCTTTTACTTCACGGTATATGTGAGACTTTATAAAGTTTAGCTCTACAGCATACTTCAGCACATCGTCTGTGCAACGAAAGCCTTCAACGGTCTCACCAGAACATCCGTAGAGTATTTGTACACCTTGCAACTTCGCACAATCCAGTGTGGTTTTAAAAGAGGCATAGGAGGGGGGAATAGGAAGTTTTTCGGTATCCACCACATCCTGGCACTTTGCTGAATACCATTTCATAAACGTTGTACAAGCAATATTAAAGGCAGCCATTTGAATACACGTCTGATCTCTCTTTTTCTTCTACGCTGGCGAATACACGTCTGATCTCAAGGGCTTACTGCAGTCGACTGACCACGCAGGGAATCAGATAGTAGCATGACTCACGTTGCTGGTCTTACAGTGGGCCGAGCTTAGAACTTTCACCTGTGCGCACACAGGAGAAAGTGAAACGCTAATTGAAACATGAGTTATTTAATAAACGAGATATTCAAGTTATATATATTTACAAATACGATGTAATAAACGAGATATTCAAGTTATAGATCGAATCCACATCAACACAAAATTTTAGTCGCTAAAATAGCAGCCTGAGTATTGTTCATGTTCTAAATTATCTTTGATTCGTTTTGGTAAAATTGAGTAAACTGCAGCCTTTGTTTCCTGATCAGAAACTCTCCGTCTTTTTCTGGTATGGTGCAAGGTTTCGTTGCAACCATATTCACTGCTCGAGTCTACTTCACAGCCGTTGCCTTCTAATCTAGATTTACGCTCTTCACTAATGCATTCAATGGGTGAATAATCATCTTGGTTGATATTATTGACACCACAATCGAGAAGGCTCACTGGGGTAACGGACACCAGGTAATGGTGCGAGCGCTTGAGGTGGGTCGGGGACAATCTCCTCAGGCTGCCCTTGTGGCGGGAAAAATATTGTGTGGAGGTAATTATGTGCTGCTTCTAAGTAAACAAAACGGGCTTTATGTAACACAGTGGCAACTAATAATGATTTATGCAAAGATGCACCATCTCTTCTGGAACGTCTGGATGCAATTTTACCGAGCGATATATTTATCAACTTGTGTGCTTCAAACCCGTTTGGAACGTCAGATAACATGTTCACCACCTAGGAATTGGTCAAGGCACAGAGAGCTAACTAACACGACTCTATCCTCTATTTCCAATCTTGTAATGAGTTAAAGTGAAAGTTTCGCCTGCCTTTATACAATGTCGTTTTGACGTCATTATCAAGCTCCACGCAGGGAATTTCCAGGTAGTAGCATGAATCACGTTGCTGTTCTTTCACCTGTGCACACACACACACACACACACGCTAATTGAAACATGATTTATTTAATAAAAGAAATATTCAAGCTATATATATATTTACATACGCGTGTAATAAATAAGTTAAAATAGGCACATCAAAGATGATATTCAAGGTGTATATATTTACAAACGTGTGATAAATAAGTTAATTGAATTTCTGTGTTAACATAATTTCATTTGCTAACTTATTTATTACACGTTTTTAAAATATATGACTTGAATATAATCATTGATGTGTCTATTGTTAACTTATTTATTACACGTGTTTGTAAATATATATAGCTTGAATATTTCTTTTATTAAATAAATCATGTTTCAATTAGCGTGTGTGTGTGCACAGGTGAAAGAACAGCAACATGATTCATGCTACTACCTGGAAATTCCCTGCGTGGAGCTTGATAATGACGTCAAAACGACATTGTATAAAGGCAGGCGAAACTTTCACTTTAACTCATTACAAGATTGGAAATAGAGGATAGAGTCGTGTTAGTTAGCTCTCTGTGCCGTGACCAATTCCTAGGTGGTGAACATGTTATCTGACGTTCCAAACGGGTTTGAAGCACGGAAGTTGATAAATATATCGCTCGGTAAAATTGCATCCAGACGTTCCAGAAGAGATGGTGCATCTTTGCATAAATCATTATTAGTTGCCACTGTGTTACATAAAGCCCGTTTTGTTTACTTAGAAGCAGCACATAATTACCTCCACACAATATTTTCCCCGCCACAAGGGCAGCCTGGGGAGATTGTCCCCGACCCACCTCAAGCGCTCGCACCATTACCTGAAGTGTCCGTTACCCCAGTGAGCCTTCTCGATTAGTGAAGAGCGTAAATCTAGATTAGAAGGCAACGACTGTGAAGTACACACGAGCAGTGAATATGGTTGCAACGAAACCTTGCACCATACCAGAAAAAGACGGAGAGTTTCTGATCAGGAAACAAAGGCTGCAGTTTACTCAATTTTACCAAAACGAATCAAAGATAATTTAGAACATGAACAATACTCAGGCTGCTATTTTAGCGACTAAAATTTTGTGTTGATGTGGATTCGATCTATAACTTGAATATCTCGTTTATTAAATAACTCGTGTTTCAATTAGCGTTTCACTTTCTCCTTTGTGTGTGCACAGGTGAAAGTTCTAAGCTCGGCCCACTGTAAGACCAGCAACGTGAGTCATGCTACTATCTGTGATTTCCTGCGTGGTCAGTCGACTGCAGTAAGCCCTTGAGATCAGACGTGTATTCGCCAGCGTAGAAGAAAAAAAGAGATCAGACGTGTATTCAAATGGCTGCCTTTAATATTGCTTGTACAACGTTTATGAAATGGTATTCAGCAAAGTGCCAGGATGTGGTGGATACCGAAAAACTTCCTATTCCCCCCTCCTATGCCTCTTTTAAAACCACATTGGATTGTGCGAAGTTGCAAGGTGTACAAATACTCTACGGATGTTCTGGTGAGACCGTTGAAGGTTTCGTTGCACAGACGATGTGCTGAAGTATGCTGTAGAGCTAAACTTTATAAAGTCTCAAATATACCGTGAAGTAAAAGAAACAACGCGTGCAGAAGAGAAGCAGCAGGTATGGATAATGAGTTGTGGATGGGTGGTGTGACAAGCGGTATTACGTCATGTTACACCATGTCGATTACTCATACCCTACGAATGAAAATGTGAATCTCGTAATCATGGACAATCTTAAGTATTTTTATCACTATATTAATGTATATCATGATGAGGTTCGTAGTGAGGTTGTGGCTAGTACCCTGCGTGAGTTTTTAACAGACTTTAGAGACGAGTATCGTTTGATGGGCAGAAAGGAAAAATATGAGCATATGTTCCTCTCAAATAGTGCGCCGGTGTGTGAAGATGTTTAGTAAAACATTATAAAATGTGCCTAGTTCGTGAAAATTATCCTGAAGAACTATTTATATAACGCGCAGTTGTCGTAACGATTTAGAATATTATTTCAATTGCCGCTATGTTGAGTGAAGACGAGTTCACGATTGAAAAGCTCGGGTCGGTAGAAATAAACCCTCGATTGGAAAAGCGTGTTCATAAACTTGTGTTTAATAATGTAGCTAACGATGAACTCCTTGCGCGTGCTTTTGATTGTATTCTAGACGTATTTAAAGATGACACCATCCGGTTGTAAAGTGGGAACAAAAATAGTACTGAACGATATGAAAGCCCTTCATATCGAGTACAGGTTTCCCTATACTTAAAGCGGTGAAATATTATTAAACCGTATATACTGCGTAATGCAGAGCAATAATGATGTAATTGTAAACTCGATTAAGTGCGAGTGTAGTATTTTGAAAAAAAGTGAAATGTATTTATATATCTGTGTGATATTTCTGCTGTACTGTTATATTGACGGATTACATGCATATTCCTCATTTCTATTATCATTCAAATGTATATTTATTTTCTATATATTTATAATAAACAGAATGATGCAATGACGTTTTACTTAATTATTTTGGTTAATTACATCATGTTACGCCTTCTAAGCCTACTAGCGGAATTCTAAACCAACTTTTAAGAAAATATATGGTATAATCTGTCAACTGTGTACCTGAGCAATGGCATCTGGCAGCTCTCCATGATAATGTATACAATGGTATCTGGCACCTCTTCTGAAGGCTCCACGCGCCACAGATCTTATAGACAATGCATGTCCTGTATATGAGCTTTAATTATCTTGATGAAATAGTGAGCAGTCATTCCCTGGCGAGATGTATTTCTGAATCCACGTTAAACTGTGGGTCTAAGCAGAGTGAAAACCTTTCCAATTCGGCGAGAAAGAGATAATTGCACTAGGGGACAACATTTCTTGAAAACTATTTGGTGTTTCTTATAGAACTTGATGCTGATTCCGGTGTCAGAATTTTTCTATCACCCATAGTTTTCGAGAAAATAATAATATTTCCATTTACTCAGTTTCCCGCAGATCTTATAGACAATGCAGGTCCTGTATATGAGCTTTAATTATCTCGATGAGATAGTGAGCAATCATTCCCTGATGAGGTGTATTTCTGAATCCACGTTATACTGTGGGTCTAAGGTGGAGTGAAAACTTTACCCGTTGTTACAATTCGAGCTAGTTGTTATTATTACTAAAGAGAAAATCATGCACGCTTTTCGGTGATGCTACTGTCTCGGATCAAATGATCCTGTTATTTTAAATCCGGTTCAATAATCCTGTTATGTTGAAATGTGGAAGAGTAAGCAACGACCCTCCATATATATATATATATATATATATATATATATATATATATATATATATATATATAAAATCGAATTATAGACACTTACAGAAATCCTTTCCTCGTGAAAGGAAAAACAATGCTTAATGATTAACTTCTTATATTGAATAAATAACCACTCGTGAAAGTTCCTCCAATTATATTTTTAAAAGAGCATTCGGTTTCCACATTAAACTGTGGGTCTAAGGTGGAGTGAAAACTTTACCCGTTGTTACAATTCGAGCTAGTTGTTATTATTACTAAAGAGAAAATCATTATTACTAAAGAGAAAATCATGCATGCTTTTCGGTAATGCTACTGTCTCGGATCAAATGATCTTATTATTTTAAATCCGGTTCAATAATCCTGTTATGTTGAAATGTGGAAGAGTAAGCAACGACCCTCCATATATATATATATATATATATATAATATATATATATATATATATATATATTATATATAATCGAATTATAGACACTTACAGAAATCCTTTCCTCGTGAAAGGAAAAACAATGCTTAATGATTAACTTCTTATATTGAATAAATAACCACTCGTGAAAGTTCCTCCAATTATATTTTTAAAAGAGCATTCGGTTTCCCCATTAAACTGTGGGTCTAAGGTGGAGTGAAAACTTTACCCGTTGTTACAATTCGAGCTAGTTGTTATTATTACTAAAGAAAATCATGCATGCTTTTCGGTCATACTACTGTCTCGGCTCAAATGATCCTGTTATTTTAAATCCGGTTCAATAATCCTGTTATGTTGAAATGTAGAAGAGTAAGCAACGACTCCCTGACGAGATGTATTTCGATCCACATAGGGCGGTACAAATTACAGTAGTAATATATATATATATATAATTAGTATTTTCAGGTTTGCGCACCTCATGCACCTTGTTTCTTTCGCTGATTGTTATTTAATATAATTGTGTGTATTTCTTTCAATAACAGATGATATCTAAGAATATGACACCATACAAATTACGCGTAAATAAAATATTTTCATTGTAGAAATATTAATAATGATAATAATAAGAAATGGAGTGAGCGGTGGTTTTTGGTCGAATAGATTGGTAGAAGGATTAACCCTCGACCAAAAAGGTCTCTAGGGAGACGATTCGAATTGACCTAGTTTCTGCCTTTCCTCGTGTGTGTGTGCGCACACACTAGTTTATTCGTTTATTATATATATATATATATATATATATGATGGGTTTGGGGAATGACAATCGTGTGTTTTGAATTGTTTTGTAAATTTTCTTTTCATTTGGAGTGAAGGGAGACTTATCAAGAGCGGTCTGGAAGGAAGGTCTCTCAACAAGCAGGTGTTCTTCGAATTGACCCAGTCCTTTCCTCGTGTGTGTGTGTGTGCACGAGTTGTTTATTCGTTTATTATATATATATATATATATATATATATATATCCACAGATGGGTTTGGGGAATGACAATCGTGTGTTTTGAATTGTTTCGTAAATTTTCTTTTCATTTGGAGTGAAGGGAGACTTATCAAGAGCGGTCTGGAAGGAAGGTCTCTCAACAAACTGGTGTTCTTCGAATTGTCCCAGTCCTTTCCTCGTGTGTGTGTGTGTGTGTGTGTGTGTGCGCGCGAGTTGTGGCTAATTTCAACTTTAAATGAATCTTCCAATTGATTAACTATATTAATATATTGCGGTATTTTATATGGCTGAATCTTCCAATTGAATAACTATATAAATATATTGTGGTATTTTATGTTGAATCTTCCAATTGATTAACTTATATAAATATATTGTGGTATTTTATATGGTTTGTGCACACGAGTGGTTCATTAGTTTATTATATATACAAGCGCAGATGGATGGGGGAATGACGATCGTATGTTTTGAATTGCTTCGCAAATTTTCTTTTCCGTTCGTTTTTCCCACTGATATTCGTGACTTAAATATTTATAATAAAAATTGTGTAAAAATTATTTATTTAATAAACAGAATTTAATTGGATTCATCGATTAACTACCGTCATATAAATATATATTGTGGTACACTATTTAAATGGATGATTAATATATGGTTTTAAATATTGCTATCTGGAATACATGGAGCTATCTGGCAACTCAGCCAGAATAGAGGTCTATAAAAGAGTGAGAAGCTGATGACGGAGTCATTACAAGCTCGGCTCCCAGCCGAGCAAGGACCTCTGGTCCTATCTCTCTCTGGCCCTTTGGGAAAACCCCTTAGAGGCCTCTTAGGTTAGGTAAACGAAAATAGCTTGGGGGAGAACTCCGCCTCCAAGTTGCATGCCTTGCAATCAAAGGCAACTACTCTCTCTCCTTCAGTTGTACCCCTCCCCCCCTTGGCTCAGCCAACTGGCTGATTAGGAGCCTATAAAACCGCCTACTCGGCTGAAGTCTTAATATGCACTTGGCTCCTGCCAGGTGAACACACCTCCTTTCTCTCTCTCTCTCCTTTCTGGCCTTTGGGGGGAATAGCTTGGGGGAGAACTCCGCCTCCAAGTTGCATGCCCTTTGCAACCCCCCCCCCTTTGCAACAACCCCATCCCCGTTTGCAACATTCCTGCAGCACACCCATTTGCAACATTACGTAATCACTTGCAACATTCCTGCACTCCCCTTTTGCGGCTATACTACTCAACTTATCACGTAACATATAACAACATTAAACATACGCAAATATAAAGGTAAAATAGGTAGGAGGGGCATGTGATAGGGGTAGTAGAGTAGCACATGCTTGATTTTTTTTAATATTTTGTTAGTGATAAAAAAAACCTTGTCACATAGTGTAGTTTTTAAGAAATAACATTTTTTCCCATTTAAATATATGCAAATATGAGGGTAAAAAGGGGGGGGGAGTATGTGTTAGGGGTAGCAGGGGTAGCACATGCTTGATATTTTAATATTTTAAGATGATGAAATTAAACTTCTCACAGTGTACTTTTTAAGAAATAAAAAAATTTCCCATTTTCGACCCGGCCTAAATTATAGAGTATATTTAATAAATCGTTGCAGTCTGGAGAAGTTTCGCTCGATTGGAAACTTGCAAACATTACGCCAATATATAAAGAAGGGGGAGAAATCGCTTCCGGGACATTATAGTCACATCAGCCTGACTTTAGTAGTTGATAAGCTTATGGCGACGATCGTTCGGAGCGAAATAGTTAATAAGCTTATGGCGACGATCGTTCGGAGCGAAATAGTTAATAACTTGGAAATTAATCGTTCTTGTCTCACTAATTTCCTTTAATGATATTGTAAATATTATATATTTCGATTTTCAAAAAGCGTTTGATAAAGTGCTACGTAGCAGATTATTAACTAAACTTCATTCTCACGGAATTGATTGTAATGTTCTCAAATGGATCGAAAATTGGCTTAATGCACGTAACAAAAACAGGATCGTTTGCCATTGATGGCAAAGCGTCTAATTGGAAAAATGTAACTAGCGGCGTGCCTCAGGAATCAGTTTTTTTTATTATTTACCGTAGAAGGGGGTAATTTCAGCACCCTGACTTTATTACACAAAAAGTAACATTTTCACCAAAAGTAAAAAAACTTACCAGAAAAAAAAAAATGTTCTGAAAGAGTGATCTCTAGCTGTTGTTGTTGTTTAGCCGATCAGCCCACCCTGATCGAGCAAGCCGGCGGCACGCAGGTAACCGATCGCCCTCTCCGCAGTAGACCAGAGGTTCAGCGCACTTGTGATGTTGTGTTGTGTTCTATGTTGTGCTAGAGCAGTACAGTCTGTCATAATGTGTTCAATTGTTTGTGGTGTGTCCTGGCACAGGTGGCAGGTGTCGTCTGTGGAGTTGTCTAGTCTGTGTTTATATGTTGCGTTGTTTTGTATTGTCTGTAAGATGTTTATGTGTGTGTTTGAGATAATGGGTGCCCAGCATGGGCTAGCATAGTCCATAACTGAGCGAATATATTGTTTGTATATGAGTGATGATGTTTCCTGCTGGTGTCCAAAGTTTGTGCCTGTTAGTACCCTAAGCGTGTTAAGTCTTGACGTACATTTGTTTTTAATGTCCTGAATGTGGTTTGCAAAAGATAATGATGTGTTGTATGTGACCCCAAGTATTTTGGTCCTGTGAGTGTGTGGAATGTTGTTTAGTGTAAGCTGTAGAGTTATCTGGTGTTCTTTTGTGTTGCTTGTAAGCAAGGTGATGGTTGATTTTGTGGGCGCTACTTTGAGTCTATTGTGTGTGAGCCAGTCTTGTATACTGTTTATGTATGTTTGTAGGTTATTTGTAGCGGTGTCGATGTTGTTGTGGATAAATGTTAGTGATGTCATCCGTATATGATGATAAGGTTATCTATGGGTGTTGGAATATCATTCATATATAAGTTGAACAGTGTTGGTGAGAGAACAGAGCCTTGAGGGACCCCGTTCGGAAAAAGCTTGTTTTTGGATGACTTGCCATTAAATGTGACATGTGAGTATCTTCCTGAAAGATAGTTGCTTAGCCACCTTTTGGTGTTATTGTGCATGTTTGTGATGTGTATTTTGTTTATGAGAGGGAAGCGTGGGATAGTAGCATCAAATGCTTTACTAATGTCTATTGTTGCTAATAGTGTACGTTGAGCTGGTCGTCTGGAGTAGATGCCATCCATGATGTGCTGCGTGATGTTAGTGAGTAATATCGTGGTTGAGTGGTGAGGTCTGAATCCATGTTGAGTAGGCGATAGGGGTATGTGTGGGTTGGTGAGTTGTAAGATTAGTCTTTCTGTTATTTTGGAAGGTGTGCATAGTAAAGTAATGGGTCTATAGGAAGCTGGTTCTGTTGGATTTTTGTTTGGTTTGAGTAGTGTAATAATTTTACCTTGTTTCCATATGTCAGGAATAATACAGTGTTGGTATGAATATGTGCTGATATTTGTGAGAGCTAGTATTCCCTGTGGGCCCAAGTGTTTAAGGTGTATGTTAGATATGTTGTTTGGTCCAGTAGCCTTCGAATTCTTAATGTTTTTGATGATCTTGGTGGTCTTGAAGGGTGTAATGGTCGTGTCGAGTCTGTAGGTTTTCTTGTGCCTGGCTGTTTGTCTGTCTGCGTGTTTCTAGTTGTTGTCTCTCTTTAAGTGACTTATCTTTGCGTAGTGATTAACTAGATTGTTAGCTTGTTGTGTGTATGTTGGGATATTATTTTGGCTGCTACAGATATCCGCGTGTGAGGTGTGAATGCCGCTGTTAGAGTGGGTAATGCTGTTTATAGTCTTGTATAGCCTGGATGTATCTGTGGAGTGGTTTAGTGTTGTTATGAATTTCCTAAATGTTTGTTTGTTTTTCTTTGAGTTTGTTGTTTATTTTTGTGTTGAGCTGTTGTATCTGCTGTTTTATGGTTTCTGTATGTGGTGTTTGTGTGTTATGTTTGAGGTTGTTACGTTGCCTTATGAGGAGGTCTATTTCTCTAGTGTAATTTGGGTTGTATTTCCTAATGTTGCCCTCGGGTATGTATTTGTTTGCATTATCTGATTAAATGTATTGATGTTTATGATGGGTGTGCTGTTTAATGTGGTGAACTGTTCCTCAGTCTGTATTTTGAACTGTTCCCAATCAGCTTTCTTGTAATTTCTGTAAGTGTGCCCAAGGCTGTTGGGGCAGAGTGTAGGGCGTGTTGTAATGATGATTGGCAGGTGGTCTGATGACAGTTTTTCTGTTCTCCAGTGTGTATGTGTTGCTAGTGAGGGGGAACAGAACGTTATGTCTGGGGAGGAGTTTGAGTATCCTGCTTGATGTGGTATGTGTGTATGTTCTTGTGTATTGTTAAGAATGAAGAGGCTGATTAGTTGTGTGGCTATGTTGGCGCCTCTGGTGTTGCTTTGGTTGTGCAGGTACCAACTAGTGTCTTTACCGTTGAAGTCTCCTCCGAAGATGACATTAGTGAGAGAGGCCAGATTGTGTGTAACTGTGGATTGAAATTGGCTGGCACTTGAGGTGAACTATCTGGTGGGATGTAAATGTTGATTAGTGTGGTGGTGTGTTTTGCGCGCGTTTTAATGTTAACTGCCTGTATTTCTATCGTGTTATCTGCTTGGATTGTGTTTGTAATGTTTTGGGGTGGCATCAGTGTAGCTAATGCTTTTACGTATGTAAGTGATGAGTCCACCCCCGTTACCCCCAGTACGATCTTGACGGATCGCCGTGAAGTCAGGGATAGTGGGTGTTTTGTGCGCGCGTTTTAGTTTTGTTTCTTGTATAAGTGCTATGTGAATGTTTTGTTTGTGTACGAATTCCCTAAGCTGCATGATTTTGTTTGTGAGGCCATCTACGTTGTACTGTAATATGTTAATATTATACTTCTGTATGTCTCATGGTGCTATTGTGTCTGTCTTTGTGTATGGTGACGTGTGTAAGTTGTAGTGGGACCTGGATTAGTCTTAATGTCGCCGGAGAGTAAGAGTTGTCCGGGGAGCGCGCAATTGCTCCCCGTAAATGAAAAAATAGCACGCTGAGAATAGGTCCGGCCCCGGGAGACTATCGGCACTCTGACCGTACCACGAAACAGGCCGTCGACTGCCAGTCTGGCCAACCGTAGACACCCCGCTGCACGGAGATCTCTAGTTGTTACTTTTGGTGAAAATGTTACTTTTTGTGGAATAAAGTCAAGGTGCTGAAATTAACCCTTGATGTTGAAATTACTCCTTTTACGGTAATTTAGGGTGTGTCAATTTGGGAGGTGAAAATTAATTTTTGCCAATTCCTTCACTGAGGGGTTTTAAAAATGTTTTTGGATGTGAAGAATTCAAATCTGCTATTATTTTTGTGATTGCTCAACACTTAGCTTGGTAAATCTACGTTTGATTAAAAAGCACATAAATTGCTCTCGGAAAACAACATTTATTAATTTTAGCTTCTCAAAATGTCAGGTAATGCTATAAAAATTTTAGTTTCTCTGCATAAAACATATCCTAGTAATCATAAAACATATCCTTGTAATCATAAAACAACATTAGAAAATAATGACGTCAGTAAAAAAAATATTTAAACAAGTTTCATCAAGTCTTGCTTTGATTCGTTCTTGGACATCATCTGCCGACTTGCTTCTTGGCCTCTGATATAGCCCTCACGTTTCTCATGTGTATACACCCTGCCTGCTGCCTCTGTGACTTGTTTCACACACCTCTCTATTGACTGAGCATGACAGGGCCACTGTGGAACTTGCATAGGCTTGTCAAAGAACTTCTTTACTTCCGCTGTAGTCAGTTTACATGTCAAAGGAGGTTCAAATACCCGGTCAGACCAGTCTGTCAGCTCCAACACGGAAGAAGCACTGGGGTTGATGGAAGGTGTCTTCCTGGGACGTACAGAAAGATCTCCAAGTGTGTCATCATCACCCCTCATGTCAACAATCTTTTGGACACCAGCTCTCCTCTCCTCACTGTCATCTGAGCACAAGAGTGTCTGGATTATCATTTCGCTGAATGCATACCATGCTGAGCGCTTGATGGTTGGCAAAACAGCATCCACTACAGCCTTTTTTTGCAGCCTAACTAGCCGCAGCTGAAACAAGATGTGGCGTGGGCCTTCCACCCAAGAGTGTTTTACTTTGATGTTGAACCAACAGGGGTAGTACACACCAACAATGTATTCCACTATCAGTCTTAAGTTGTTGAGGGTTTTGCCTTTAAGGCCATGTTTTGAAACCCATATGCGACAAAGCCTGTTTGCTGTTGTCAACCACCTTGAATGGCTCACTGGACCATTTTCAAGAAGGGCCAGATCTGTGGGAAGTTCTCCTGTCCTTATGGCCTGTGTGATCCTATACCCGTACGCTTGATCAGTAGAGAGATCCTTTACGACATTGTCACTCAGTGAAGTAAGAGGCTCTCCAATTGAGAGTTTGGTGAATGAAGGATCAATTTCAAGTTCGGTTGCAGTGTCTAGCATCTTGCCAATGTTACCTGTCCACTTGTTGTTAGACAAGGTCTTCCCATCCAGTGCTGTGATCAAGTGTCGCAGGGGTAACTCGTTAGTGTGGAGGGCACAAACCAACCAGATCAGCTTACGGCAAAGCTTGACCTCTACCCAATGCATGGAACCACCCTCCCAGCCAGTGTTAACATTTGTAGAATCACCTCCAATGGCCTGCAAGCTTTTATCAATGCCCTTCTTCTTCATGAAATCTACAAGATTATCAGCAATAACTTCAGCAGGTTTTTTTTTCGTTGAGCCTTTCTCAGGAGTGAAGTGGTAGAGATATCTTCCACCTGGCTCACTGCACACAGAATAATGCTCTTCTTTGATGATGCTGGGGAACTGACGATCTGAATTGTCTGCTTTCAGCATAACTTTAGTTGTATCTTGACGGCTGTCAAAGAAGATGCAGTCAATTTCACCCTTCTTACAAAGATCATCAAATTCCTGATCCAGGGATCTCTAAACTTTTTCTTGGGCCCTCTTGACTTTATTGTGATCAACTACAAGTCTCTTGTCTTCAGTGATCAAGCCAGCATCCATAAAGGCAGCAGTGGTGATGGCAGCTGTGGCACGCAGGCCAACACCATATCTGATGCTATGCATAGCAACATTAGGTATTTCTAATGTGTTGTACTCTGGCTTTTTATTGGAAGTTGAAGACGTGCTTGGTATTTCTAATGTCACTTCATAACTTCCATCCTTTCCATCTTGAGCATCAGCTATTTGTTCTTCATTTTCATTATCAGAGAAAATTATTTCATTTGATGGCATTGAAACATCCTGCTTACTTCTCTGCTTATATTCAGCAAGCCTTCTTCTTTCGTCGTCTTGCCGCTTCTGCTTTTTGACTTGTCTGTTGTGCTCAGGTTGATCTGGCAAGCCAATCTGATGTGGTCGAATAGAACCAAACTTGTCTCTCTGACCTTTAATGAAAGCAAGTTCCTTCACAGGGATCTTCATCTCCCTAGGGCATGTACAGTTAATGTGAGTTTCGTTTTTGCAACCAGCATCTGCAAGGCAGCCAAATTCAGAGCAGAGAACAATTTTACACTTGCAACTGAGGATGTCAAAAAGCTTGTCAAGTTTTGCAATGAAAGCCTCTTTGACATGTAGCTTTCCTCTCCCAAGAGATATGTTTTTGGCCTGCTCCCAGCTCTCTTGGATCTTATTTAAGATTGTGACTCGTGAATTTACAATGGGGGCTACAAAAGAACTGTTTGCTCGTTCCCACTTTTCAAGCACTTTAGGGTAAATGTCCTTTGCAAGACTGGCTGCTGGGTAGTTTCTCACATCCTCACCACTTTGTTCTCTTAGCAGTAGCCCATATTTCAGAACGTCTCGCAGAGTTGGGAGTTCAGAGGGCAACAACTCTCTACCAGTTCCAATTAGGTTGCTCATATGTGTGAATGTCCCCAGTCTTGTCCTCCTTTTAGAAGCCATTGTAGGTCAATTCCCACTGGTTAGGATGGTAGCACTGACGGACAAGTAATCTTCAGCACACTGATGAATATGTTTCAACCTGTGAAATAAGCAAAAACAGCAGTGCATTATATATACAGCATATATAATTACACTGGCCAACAAAATGAAACTTTTTTTTCTCATCACAAACATGATCACACTTTTCTTAATGCAATTTTCGCGCTGATTCCGAATCTGGTTTTATTTTGTTTCTAGCACGTAGAGTTATATAGATACACTGGTTTTGATATTTTTAAGTTTTTGATATTGCTATAAGAAAATTTATGGATGTATAGATCACACTTAGGAATGCTAAACAACAAATACATCATATACTTTATTCAATGTACTTATAAATAAAGAATATATACATTATTTTATTAAAAGCGCTGTGAGTGTGATTTCCTTTTGTAAATTTGGCCTGGATTGTCACGATACAGCATCCAACAATGGTCCGCCATCATGCTTTCATTCCAATATCCTTGGTAGCGCTTCTCCATCATCTGAATATCTTGATGGAAGCGCTCTCCTTGCTCGTCACTCACTGCACCAAGGTTTTCAGGAAAGAAATCTAAGTGGGAATGCAGGAAGTGAATATTTAACGACATTCGACACTCCATTTCTTTGAAGGCATCAAGGGAGGTTCTTGACTCCATCCTTATACGCAGGTGACTTGTTGCTTCCAAGAAAGTTTTCACATATCCATTTGTGAATCCTGACTGCATACCCATAAGCATTCCTATAACTTTTAGATCTCCACAAACATTCCATTGATGACTGTCGTATTTGATTGCCTTAAGTAGTATATCCATATTGTCATATGTCTCTTTTAGATGGACGGAATGGGCAATGGGGATGGATGGCATTATATTACCATTATGCAAAAGAACTGCTTTCAGGCTTCTCTGCGACGAATCAATAAAGAGGCGCCACTCAGATGCCACATACGTCTGAGATATGGCTGTAAATAGTCCATTGATGTCATGGCAATAACAGAGAGGACCGTCTACTGAAAAGAATGCTGTTAATTCAAAATTCCGCTTTCGGTAGTAACTAATACGAACATTGTTCTCAAGTAAATTGTTCTCCTTTAGTCTTGAGGCGAGAAGCTCTGATTTCTCTTTAGACAGCGATAAGTCTCTAACAAGATCATTCAACTGTCCTTGGGTTAACTTTTTAGGCTCTAAATGTCTACCTTCAAAAGTGTACTCTGGTTCTGTAGATGGTCCGGAAACGCCAGTTGCACCTTCATCACTTTCCATGTCATCTATGATAGAATCTAGCCTATCACTTGGGGGAATTGGAATGGGCAATGTTTCATCATGTTTTACTGGTCTACGTGCTGAATCCAAGTTTGGATATACAATCTGGTGTTTGTTCTTGGCAGAAAACCCCATTAAGTTCACACTACAAAAATAACAGTCTTCATGATGATCTCTCGGCTCCCTCCATATCATGGGTATGGCAAATGGCATTGAAGCTTTCTTTTTGTTAAGCCAATCACGTAATCCATTTGAACAGCCAGAACAGATTTGATGTGGCGCCCATGGTTTATCTTGGTCACCTAGATGGCAACCAAAGTATAGCTTGTATATTTTCTTAATGTCGGTTGTAATACTTCGTCGCTGTGTTTTAGTTGTCAACTGGCCGCATACGAAACAGAACTTGTCGGGGTCATTCTTACATTGTCGAGGCATGTTGACTGACCTGAGCAAACTATAAATTCAAAAAAAATGTACACCAACTTGACACAACAAGTTCTTGGACTGGACTGATCTTTTGACACACAAAGCACGGCGTTGTTGCCTGAATCACAATGCTGCTAGACGTAAAAGCTCACACCTGAAATACATAAGATGTATAATTAAGATAATTGAAATAAATAAGATGAATAAACTAAAAAAACACTAAAATAAACACAATCAAATGTTGAAATATTAGTATTTTGCCTATTTAAAATGGTTAAATCTGTGTGGTTATATATATGCCTTCATCTTGAAAACTATACGTGCTAGAAAAAATCTGAATGCAGTTTTGGAATCAGCGTGAAAAATGCTCTCCAGCCAACACAAATTTTACTCTGATGAAAAATCTTTGTTGACCAGTGTTATTATATAATTCCACAAAAAAGTCACTATTTTTATGTAGCTTCTTACCAAGCAAAACTAAATTACATATATATTAAATTCACAAAAATATCTTTAGAATTCCTAAGTCATGCTGCAACTTTTTAGCACCCCTCATATTTGGAATTTGAAAGTTGAAAAATTTGACACCCTACTACGGTATATCAATGACATCGACTCGGGAATTAAGAGTATAATTTCAAAATTTGTGGGTGATACCAAACTGAGGAGACGAACAAAATGAGCGGCAGAACGTTTTCACATTCATAAAGATATTAATAAATTATTCGCGTGGGCAGAAATTTAGCAAATGAACTTTAATATAGATCAATGTAAAACGTTGCATATCGGTAGAAACAATGTCAAAAAAAAAGTATAAGACAATAACGAGTGTTTCGGAAGAGAAAGATTGAGGTATTATTGTTGCCGACACTCTTAAACCGAGGAAGCAATGTATGGAAGTGGTCAGAAAAGAAAATAGAATCTTAAGATTTATTGGTAGATCGTTTGAATTTAAGTTGGAGTAGACAATGCTAACATTATATAATTCCTTAGTACGCCCCCACCTGGAATACTGCGTTCAGTTCTGGTCCCCATTTTTACGACAGGTCATAGGCAGAATGGAGAGAGTGCAACGACGGGCTACCAAGATGATTGCTAGACTTAGAAAGAAATACGCTCTCCGTTAAATTTATCTCACTCGTAAAAAGGCGAATTCGATGAGATTTAATCGAAATATTGAAAATGATTAAAGGTTTTGATAATGTCGACGTGAAAAAATACTTCACCTTCAGGAAGGCAGAGAGAACTCGCGGTAATGGTCTGAAATAAGTGGGTAAACATTTTAATTCTAATGAAGCTAAACATTTTTTCTTCAATCATATAGTTAATTTGTGGAATGGATTGCCAGCCAGCGTAGTTCAAAGTAATTCGATCGAATCCTTTAAAAAGAAACTAGATGCTTATCTCGCCTTAAACCCAAGTTGGAAGCATTTGTTAGCGTGTAGAAGTATTGTAAAATTTTCACTTGGATTCCTTCCTCTATATTTTAAAAATTTCACTTCAGCTTTAAATTTCTTTGCTACCTCTCAACCTCTTTTCTCTGCTTTGCTTTAAAACTTTCACTTGTCTTTAAATGTTCTTACTACTTTCAACCTTCCTTCTTAAACAGGGAGCCTCGTAGGGACCAGCCAGTTTGTTGCTGTTTGATGTCCTTTGTATTAACGTATGCGCTTCGGTGGTGCAGTTGTTAGCGTCGCTGACTACGAAGCCATCGGACCCGGGATCCAGACCCGGTGACGGCAGGCGGCGCGCAGCAAAGCCCAGCTGTTTATCCTTCCACAAAATGAAAAATTTGGTTGGTAGATAGATGGGTACCCTGGGTAGCCTAGTGGTTAAGACGCTGGGCTGCTGGTGGGGCGTGGTTCAGATTCCACGTTAAATTCTAGGTCTAAGGTGGAGTGACAAGCTTGACCTTCGTCAGAATGAGTGATTCGGGCTGAAGCAAAACGAAGGTTGTAAGAAAAAAAGGAATTTAAAAAAAAATAAAGATTAAGTGTAAAGTAATCATCATTCATATCAGAACAGCTCGAGACTGTGTGTGTCCCGTTAGAGGGTGCGTTGTCGCTCCCGCGGTGTTATTTAAGCAGAAATGATGAAACTGATGTTTAGGAGGTCGCTAACATTGCACTTCCAGATGAATTGAAAATTCGTTTTTTTTTTTACATTCTTACAACTCTCTGTAAGGTATTGTCTGGCTGTCTGTTACGGTACGGAAAAAGAGAAGACCTACAGTAAAATCCACGGAATATTATACCCCAAACGGACAAGAAATTCAGAGAAATTCTAGAGCAAAAGATTTAGGGGTTGTAATGACTGATAATGCGAAATTTGAAACACAAAATAAGATACGGTAGCAGTAAACAGCAAAGAGAGTAACGGGGCAGATACTGAGAACCTTTAAACGAAGGGATAGGAATGTAACGATTCCTCTACTGAAAACATTGATCATACCCAAATTGGAATACTGCTCGGTCCTAACATTCCCATATAAAAAAGAAGACGACAGACAGCTAGAAGGGATTCAGAGAAGCTTCACAGCCATGATCAAGGGGTGCAAAGAACTAAGTTGCTGGAAAGGTTACGCGAACTAAACCTATATTCACCAGAAAGGAGAAGAGAGAGATACACCATTATTTACACTTGGAAAATAATGGAGAAACTAGTCCCTAATCTTACTCTGAACCCTGTAACTCCCCAAACAACGGTGGAAAGTAGAAAATGAAGACTGTGTCGTGTTCCCAAATTAAAGGCGAGACAGGGAACATCCTTAACCCTGAAAGAAAATAGTTTTGTTGTGAGAGGACCAAAACTGTTTAATCAGCTGCCCAAAGACCTAAGGAACACGAATAGTGTTGCAGTAGACATCTTCAAAAGAAGATTAGACGCCTGGCTCAGCACAATCCCCGATGAGCCGGGCGTACCTAGCTATGTGAGGTGGAGGGTACAAGAAACCAACTCTCTACTTCACCAGGCGAACTCGCGAGGAGGGGCGACAAGCTTGACCTTCGTGAAATGAGGAATCATCGCGCGGAACCTTTGAAAGGTTGTCTCATAAACGACTTAGGCCTCATATACATTGTGGAGAATAACGTTACCACCCTTATAAACCATAATTCGCTTACACACACACACACACACACACACACACACACACACACACACAAAATTATTATTATTATTATTGTATCCCTAAGAAGTTATAAACTAGCAAGTTATAATAAAATTCTTTAATATGTATTAGGGTTTCTCCTTATATGCAGCTTTCTTCATCCCGGGAAATCCCGGGAATTCCCGGAAAAATGGAGCCAATTCCCGGGATCCCGGGAAATCCAGGAAATGGTTGTATATTTAAGAGAAAGGTAATTTTTTTTATTGTTCAGTGATAAAATACCCTTTTAGAATTGGGATAACCAATTACTTATGCCTAGATGACTACTTTTGCATTGTAATACTTGAATTGAGTTTACCAATCAGTGGTAGCTATTTATTATTTATTAAACATAATATTTATCATGCTATTCATCTGCAGGGGACAAATAAAAGGCTAAAATATTATATTCCTTTAATTATAATTAAGTGCATTTGCAAATAAAAAAATAAAAAGAAACTTCATTAAAAAAAATAATTTATACCTTTTAAAAAAAATAAAAATAAAATAAACTTCATTAGAAAAAATAATTTATACCTTTTATCTTAAAATATTTTTTCTTAAAATATTTAGAGAGTCAATCAACATTTTTAAAATAGCTTCTTGAAAAACATAAACAATCGATACTTCTATCACTAAGACGAGTCTCAACTTGGTGATAAATAAACCTGCTGCAGAAAAGGCTCTTTCTGATTCAACAGAGGTTGGCGGAATGGTTTTCAGTGCATCAAATAAATTCATGATGTTTGAAGTTCTGTTCCCTATTGTCTCGAATAACTGCAGTTCTTGCTTCAAATGCTTGCTTAAACTCTGAGCAAGATGAGTTGCCTGCGATCGCTAGATAATATACTGAGACTCGGTTCCTTGTATTATACGCAGCGCTAGCGACATTCTTGGCCAGTTTTTGGCATACGGGCCCACTTTTAGATTGCTCTAAGTTGCTAATGCTAGTAGGTGTTCATTTAAGAAAGCAGAAAAGTAGAATAAAATGTGGTAAATATTATGCAGTTTTCCTTAATTCTACCCAAGAGCCTTCTAATAACAAAAGAAAAGACAAATAAATCAATAAAAAATAAATTAAGTCATTTTAAAATTCCGGATTTCCCGGGATATTTGTCCAATTTCCGGGATTTCCAAATCCAATAAAAACAGCCGGGATACCGGGAAAGAAACCCTAATATGTATGTATCATAGTACCAGTAGGTTATATTTTCGCTCAAGGACTGATTTTGTTTGATAAGTCACAATTTAAATATAACGTTGGACCAAACTCTTCATAACGACTTCTTCAATGGTAATTCTTTTTTCACAGGATTTGTCGTTGTCGTCTACACCTCCCTGCGGTAAGGGCTCGATGCCAGCACCAATCACAACTCCGACGCCAAGAAGAAAGCTACCAATGAAAAGGTTATGAATAATGAGTAATTAAGTAGAGCAGTAATTGTGAACCAAAATTGCATCAATTCAGAAGTTATGAATTAATTTAATGAACGCTTCATCAGTTCGAGTGAAATTTTTGCAGAGTTGTGAAGTAATTTTTTTAAAATCGCAGTTCCAGTAAAAGATGATAAATTGAAAGGAAACTTTATTGAATAAAAGTTTTCATATTTCTTCATACGGTAGCTTACGAAATTAAATCTTTAATTTCAATGAGAATTAAAGTGGAAAAGATAGTCTTCTTTTAAACAAAAGTTAACTGAAGATATTTGACACGAAATGGAACATTATTTGGAGGAATATGACAGTTTTTGTTTACTATAATCAAAATAAACTTTGTTTAATGATAAAGTTGGCCAACTTTTTACCTACTGTTACAAAGAATTCTCAAAATAAATCATACATATCATAAAAACCATTCTTATTTCACTTTTAACACAAGTTTTAAGAATCTTCATTTTATCAGCTCCGACTGTTTTTTTTCTTTTGTAATATAAAAATTAGCTGCAAGTTTTATATATATATATATATATATATATATATATATATATATATATATATATATATATATATATATATCCTAGTTTCAATGTTTTGTCCAGTTATAATTTGCCAACATTTCTCTATTATAAATAGGTTTAGCTTTTCTCTTGTAGGGTTTCATATCTGTACGAGTATATATTAAGATGCCCTACTTTCTTCACCATTTATACGTTTTAAAGCAGGTTGTTAAGTATATAAATAAAAAACAGACTTTTGTAGCTGCCATCTTATTTTGTAATTCCCTTTCTTATGAAATAGTTTTAAATATATATATTTCTATATGAAATTCGTTTTATTACGTTCACCTCATTTTACGGATCTTGAAGAAAAGCATTTACCCTACTGCAGTCAAAAAGTGTGTATTTGTATTTATTGTTGAGAACATTTCATTCTCATTAGCTTTGAAGTTTATTCCTGCATTCATCAGTCATTTTCTTACGTAGGATGACTTTCCCCATTCACGTGCCTGTTCCTATTTTGTGAAAAATACTTCAACACTTCATTAATTCCATATCTAGTGATATAAAACTTACATCCACACACTACTTCCGTGTTACTCATTCACTGGGCTAATACAATGTTTGCTTTTATGCATAACGTGTGTCTATTTTCAGATGCATAATCATACACTCCTTTACAGTAGTTCTATTTACAGACAAGGATGTCAGAAGCACAGTTGGCCTGATTGGACCCAACCCAGTTGCCCCCAGTTTGTTCATCGGAAAATCCCACCTTGACAAAACTCGAAAATCGTCACTTTTTTAACTCCAAGACTTCCCCAAAATTTCTTGATTTTTTTTTTTAAAAAGCAAATACCATATTTTAAAGTAAATGAAAATACAGTATATGCTATATTACCAGTCATCACTAACCTCACCTTTTACGCCTATTTTTAAAAAAGGCGACCCCGCGGTAGCTAGCAATTATAGGCCCATTAGCTTAACGTCAATTGTAGGTAAACTTTTGGAATCCGTAGTTAGGGATCGTATTATCGATCACTTAGAAAGTAGAGATTTGATTAATAGTAGTCAGCATGGGTTTCGACGCCATAGGTCTTGTTTAACTAATTTGCTAGAATTTTATAACGAAATAGTGCGCGAATACGATAGGCATAGAGCAGCTGACGTTATTTATTTAGATTTTAAAAAGGCGTTCGATACAGTTCCGCATAGGAGACTAATTGCGAAGGTTAAAGCGCACGGTATACGCGTCAGGTAGCTAACTGGTTAGAAGAATGGCTTCGTGCTAGGAGACAGAGGGTCGTAGTTAATGGTAGTGAATCCGGGTGGTTAGATGTAGGTAGCGGTGTCCCACAGGGTTCAGTGTTAGGCCCATTGCTATTCGTAATTTACATTAACGACATAGATGTAGGATTGACTAGTAACGTGTCAAAATTCGCGGACGATACTAAAATAGGCGGTAAGGTTGTTAACGAGGACGATAGAAATAGGATTATGGAGTGGACAGATAAGTGGCAGATGCAATTTAACATAGACAAATGTAAAGTTTTGCATATAGGTTCTCGCAACAATAATTACGCGTATACGATGGATGATAGGGAGTTAGCGAGCGTTGACGAGGAAGTAGATTTAGGCGTACGCGTATCTAACGATTTAAAGGTTAGGAACCAGTGCCTGGAGTCTTGCGCAAAAGCTAATAGGATGTTAGGCTTCATAGCGCGTAATTTCGAATTTAAATCGAAGGATATTATATTGCCCCTTTACAAGTCCCTAGTCAGGCCTCATTTAGAATATGCCGTTCAGTTTTGGTGCCCGTACTTGCGTGAGGATATTGATAGGTTAGAAAGGGTTCAGCGTCGTGCCACGAAACTTATTCCGTCATTGCGCAATAGGCCTTATGAAGATAGGATTAAAGAGTTAGACCTGTATTCACTCGAAACTAGAAGATTAAGGGGGGAGCTTATTGAAGTTTTCAAATCGTTAATAACATCGATAACGTAAATTTTGATAAATTGTTCACTTTCGATAATAGTAATACTCGCAATAACGGATTTAAGTTGCGTGGCAGACGTTTCATTACTAATATCGCTAAAAACTTCTTTACGTTTAAAGTAATTGATAAATGGAATAATCTTCCCGCGTCAGTCGTTCATTCTACCAGCGTTAATATGTTTAAGAACCGTCTTGACAGACATTTTAAAATGTTAACGTTGTTTAAAATTAAATAAGAAAGTTAACAACAGGAGCTCTGGTGGTGGTGCTCGAGGATGAGTCTGTTGACGATGAATGCCAGCTTGTGACATGCAGGCGTGTGATGCCAGCAATAAAAAAAAAAAAAAAAATTAGACTAACACGAACGTAGATGTAGCTCGTAGCATAAACTAACCCACTTTTTGTTTAACTTTACCTACTTTTTTTTCTTCTTTCTTTGCATGTCTGTAACTCTCTTTACTTGCATGTTTGTAGTTTGCATGGTATGACAGTGAGTTAAGACTGTGTTTGCATGGTTTGTAAGCGTTTTTATTTTGCTTCTTTTCATCTTTCACCCCCCTCCTATTTTCTCCGACTATTTTTCTGACTTGTCGGCAGTGGCCGGCGGATGATGATGGTGAGACTTTTTTCCTCTTTTTCTGAATGAATGTTAACCCACGAATGATAGGTGTTGCTCCTTACTTAACCCCTTATTCTCTTCTCTTCTCTTAACCCCCTACTCTTTCCTTTCTCTCGGGCTAGCCTTAGAGTGGATCTTAGGGTCTTTGTTAGCCTTAGCTTCTGTAGATCTGTAGATCATGGATGGCATCAACTCCAGATGACCAGCTCAACGTACACTATTAGCAACAATAGACATTAGTAAAGCATTTGATGCTATCCCACGCTTCCCTCTCATAAACAAAATACTCAACACAAACATGCACAATAACACCAAAAGGTGGCTGAGCAACTATCTTTCAGGAAGATACTCACATGTCACATTTAATGGCAAGTCATCCAAAAACAAGCTTTTTCCGAACTCCAGGCTCTGTTCTCTCACCAACACACTTCAACATATACATGCATGACATTCCAACACCCATAGATAACAAGCTTACCTTATCATCATATGCAGATGACATCACTCTAACATCCACCCACAACAACATCGACACCGCTACAAATAACCTACAAACATACACAAACAGTATACAAGACTGGCTCACACACAATAGACTCAAAGTAGCGCCCACAAAGTCAGCCATCACCTTGCTTACAAGCAACACAAAAGAACACCAGGTAATTCCACAGCTTACACTAAACAACAACAACAACAACAACATTCCACACACTCACAGGACCAAAATACTTGGGGTCACATACAACACATCATTATCTTTTGCAAACCACATTCAGGACATTAAAAACAAATGTACGTCAAGACTTAACACGCTTAGGGTACTAACAGGCACAAACTTTGGACACCAGCAGGAAACATCACTCATATACAAACAATATATTCGCTCAGTTATGGACTATGCTAGCCCATGCTGGGCACACACACACACACACACACACCTTACAGACAATACAAACAACGCACTTCGTATCATTACAGGATGCACTCAAACAACACCAATAGAGAACACCTGCATACAGAAACAAAAATACTGAAAGTTAGGGAACATTTAGACATGAGGGGAACACAATTCATGGCAGCAGCGACAACTAACCCACAACACCCTTGCCACTACATGTACAATAGGGCGGCTCGTTTTTACACTTTTTTCGATATTTGATTGGGGGTAGTGCGGAAAAGTTGCGATTTGGAGAGAAAATAAAGTGTGTACAATTTTTTTGATCTACGTCAATACCTTCCGGTGGCGGCGAGTCCTTAAAAATCGAAAAATAGGCCTAACGGGGTAGATTGGAAAATGGTTTTAAAGACTTACAAAATAAACAATAAAAATTTCAGCACAATCTGTTAATAACTTCCGGTGGCGTCTTAGCCGTTAAAATATCCAAAATATTGATTTAAAGCAAGTTTTAACAAGATGTTATACAAATGTTAATTCCGGTATATTTCTGTGCAAACAACCTTGAGAACACTATTATAGGCTTGAATAAATTAATAGCAGTCATTGAACAATGAATATTATATAAAAATTATATAAAATTATATAAAAATTTTGTGTTTTTAGGCCTATTTTTCGATTTTTAAGGACTCGCCGCCACCGGAAGGTATTGACGTAGATCAAAAAAATTTTACACACTTTATTTTCTCTCCAAATCGCAACTTTTCCGCACTACCCCCAATCAAATATCGAAAAAAGTGTAAAAACGAGCCGCCCTAATGTACAATCATGCACCAACACCGCACCATTAAGGTAACACCAGAGAGACATTATAACCAAATACTCCATTCCATACCACGCCCCACAGACATCACACAGTACAGAAAACACATACACACACACACCTAACCCACAAAGCACTGACACGACTCGGTCGGAATGCGGTCCTAGGCGCGAAGCCGCCGCCCATTAACAGGTCAGAGATCAGCCTGAGCAGATCGGATCGAGTTAACTTAGCACGATTCCGATGTGGACATAACCCCAACTTACGGACATATAAACACAGACTAGACAACTCCATAGACGAGACCTGCCACCTGTGCCAGGACACGCCACAAACCCTCCGGAGTGGACCAGAGGTTCAGCGCACTAGTGATGTTGTGTTGTGTTCTATGTTGTGCTCCGGAGAGGGCGATCGGTTACCTGCGTGCTGCCGGCTTGCTCGATCAGGGTGGGCTGATCGGCTAAACAACAACAACAACAACAACAACAACAACCAGTCATTGTGGGAATAATATTTGACTAAAATTTTAGGCCTTAAGAATGTAGCTTCTTACAATGTATTCCTTTGATAATTTTAAATTTTCCTTTTTATTATAGTTCTATAATATTTTTTAAATTTTCAGTAACTGATTCATCTTGCCTACACCTAATCTATTTTTAGTTTTTGATCAAACGGCCAAAAGTTTAGTAGTCTAATTCTGTGACATCTATTAATTAATCTATGGAACCATAAATAAACTTAAGCCTCTGGGGGAAAAAAAGAATGGAATGTTATGGGAATCTATGTAGCCCTTCAACTGCTCCTATCGAGTATACTCGATTCTCGTATAACTTCCTGTGGTGCGCTGATCGAGTATACTCGATTTGGGTTTTCTGCCGATCACTGAAACACACCACACTGATTCAATGATGGCATTGAAATGGAGCAGTTAAACAAGTTGAACTAGTTAAATTAGACCAAAACGGGTAAGCTATGGCCTACATCAGTAGTTGGAACGAACTTTTTTACTCCTAGGGCATATGTCAAACTGGAAACGAGTTGGCTGTCCGAACGGAATTTTGTTTGTGAAGTGTGCGCGCGCGTGAGTACTTCTGTCTAATGACTTAACAGAAAACTACTTTTGAGCCTTCAGTTGGTAATTTGGTAACACCCATTGAAGTCCAGTGAGAAATTTGATGCTGCCTGTTATTAGTATTTTAATATTTCTTGTTACTTTGTTACTCTTATTTGTTTTTATTACATTTGTTCTGCCTTTTACCACCCAAGTGTTGCTGGTCAGACTGCCAGATAACTGTTGAATATAGTTACAGATTTCAATTATCTCCTATTAAAATAAGTAGGTACTTTACTAACAGCAAGTACAGTAATTACTGTTGTAGATAGTATGTACATACAATACATTGTACAGTTAATTTCACTAAAGATATTTATTAATTACATATCAATAAATTCTCTAATATAGTCTTTCAAGGTATGCTAGGGATTTTGAAAATTACAGTTTCCTGTCCTTGATTGATACGAAATATTAAAAACAAAGTTGAAAATACTGTATGAGAAATATTCTCGGGCAGTGTTTCTCAACCTAGGGTTTGCGGGAGGGGCTCAGGGGATTCCTGATACTTAGGAAAAAAAATCAGCATACATAAAAAATTAAGTTTATATTATCAACGAAAACAAGCAGTATGTCGGAACGACATCAGCGTCTCCTCTATTTGTGACCATTACCTTTCTGTAAGAACCGGAGTATCCCTTGCAACACCTCGACTTGTAATGATCCACATGTATGTAAGGTTTTATCAATTTATGACCTTTGATGCAGGCACCCAATTATGAGCGGTTCAGAAGTTATAACCCAAACACGAAAAAGTTTATAAATCTCTCTAAATAGCAGAGAAATGGGTAACCTGTTTCTACAACATTGCAACATTTGCAATAATGCAACCGATGAGTTAAAGGCAATTAGATGTGATCTCTCTCAATTTCTCTTTGATTTTAACTGCCTGAATTAGATGAAGATATCACTCCTATAGCAAGTGCCAAACAACTAGATGAAGTCAAATATTTGAGTGAAAGATGTATAACGGAAATAAACTCGTTTACGCTTTATAAAAGAGAAAGCGGCAGCCAAACCTAACCTAATCCATCTTCACCTAACCTATTCTATCTTCACCTAACTTAACCTAACAACTGTGTTGGGAGTAGCGGCGCTACTTTTTTAGTAGATGTAGCGCCGCTGCTTTTGAGACAGTAACGAAAGCAGTAGGGGCGCTACATTTTAAAGGAATTTCAACCGCCACTCACTACTATTAAAGTTAATAAATACCATTTTTGTTCTTAAAGTTTACAAGGTAATAATATTGCAATAAATAAAAACAGTGAAAAGTTAAATTTAGGCAAGTAACAACAACGTGGTGGTGCTTGGAAGTCTGCCTGCGTTATCAGCTGGAATAGGCTATATTTAGCTCGTTCAGCATCAAGTTTTGATGCTGCCGCATACATGTAGTCACACTTATTTCATTATAAATAAATAAATTAAATAAATAAATAAATAATGTGTATTTGACTTTTATTATTTTCACTAGGGTGTGGTCAAAAAGTAACATGAAATAGTCCAGTTCTACTAGTAGCACTTATCCCAACATTATTAGCAATCAAATATAAAAGAACTATGAATTGAATCAACGCATTTTTTACTATCCCACCACTATAGAAGATGTAACGAGATACTAGTTTCTTTCTTTTGCCTGCTTTATTCATGTCCTGTTGTCCTATAAGGGGTTCCAAAAAAACCTTAGCCCCCCCCATTTGCAGCTTACATGTTTACTTATATCGAAATAGTTTTTAGTGATTATAAAAATATATAAAATTCTTTATTTATTGCAGGCATTAAAATTACTCTAGCTGATAAAGTGATAATATAATGGCTTCTCAATTAATTGGTGATTCGGAGAGGCAACGTGTGATAGATCGCATACGAGCAATAACATTTCGGGAAGCTCGTGATGCTGGAGCCACCTTTATAACACGTTCATGGGTTGCCAAAAAGTTGCGAAAAAGTGAGGACTTCGTCAAAAGAAATTGGAATAAATCTTTGGATGAATGTGAAATGGATACAACCAAATCTGGGCGTCCAAATTTACCACACACTCAGGAAACAAAGGACATCATTGAAAGCGGTACGCGTAAGCGGAAAAACAGCTGTGCTAAACTTTCTAGAGAGATCGAAGTGTTGAGAGGAAAGATCGTAAGTGGTGAGATCATTCGACTGTACCGTCATAGGCAAGGTTTAAAGCCTTGGCATGAACTTCCAAAGCCAAGAAAAACTCAACTTAACATCGATGACAGAATGTGGTTTGCCCATTATCTTGAAGATTGGGATGTGGATGATTTCATGCATTTAGCTGTCTCCGATGAATTTTTTGTTTACGTAACACGTCGGCCTAACTACCAAAATGATCGAGTGTGGGCCACAACACCAGATGAAATCGATGACGATGAACATTATCGCGAATTATTAAAAAGTTCAGACTGTGTTGGTGTGTTTGTTTTGTTCACTGCAAAGAAGCTCATGTGGGTGCTGAAGCCAAATGGTCAGAGTTGGGATGGACAGTATTTTGGTGATATTATTCTATCCCAGCATGTCATTCCTTTTCTAAGAAACCCAAACAGTGTTATGGATGTCGATCAGGTCACACTTCTGCACGATAAGGCCCCCTGCTTTAAGGCATTAGCCACTCAACAGTTGTTGCGGAACCATGAGATCGATTTCTTTGGAAATGAAGAATGGCCAGGAAATTCTCCTGACCTGAACGTCTGTGAGCACATTGGATCAGTTATAAAGGACAAGGTCGAATGTCTCTTGTTTCAAGAACCTGCAGCAAATCGATTTTCGAAGGATGCAATGACGCAACACAATGAAACTGTTTTAGCAAATTTGCGTAACGATGAAGATCTATTCACGTCACCTTTGGCAAGCTACCCAAAGAGAATTTAGGCTGTCTTGGAAGCCAATGGCGGGAACACCAAGTTTTAATTGTTTCTCATTAAATGCAGGATTAAATTCTCTTTTGTAAGGTATGTTTAGTTTTACTGTACCTCTAATGGTTTAGGCCATGGGCGGGGGGGGCTAAAGTTTATTAGAGCCCCATACAGTGTATACACCTTTCCTTCCTCGCACAGCTGCTCAGTTACTGAAAGCAACAACTTTGCTAATGAATTTGTGATTTACAGATATGTACAGTTGCGCTCATTATTCGTAGGACACTCTTGAGAACAGGTAGCGACACCTGGCATATATTTGTTGTGTGTACTACAAACGGTTGTAACATTTTATGAATGAATCTCGGGTTTAGTAAGTGAGCACTGATTGGTTAGTTGACTCCAGGCATGGGGACGAGGCCGAAGCCTTCAGAAATCCTCGAGGCCGAGGACATACATTTTTCAAAGGCCTCGAGGCTGAGGCCGAAGCTTTTATCGGGGAGGCCTCACGAGGCCTTAAGGTTGTTAGGCTGAAGGTATTTGCACCCAGAGGTGTGATATTCGGATGAAAATAATGAATGCGGTATTTGCACCTCTGGGTGGAGATACTCCCTTCGAAATCTTTTACGAATAAGCTCCTCCATGCTTTGGGAAAGCTCAACAATATAGCCAAGCCTAGGCCTAAACCTCTTCCAAAGTTAACCTACCAGGCTATCATAGCCTCACACTAGCCTGTATCTCTTCTTTTTTTGAAATCCATAAGGAAAAGCAAGATTCTACTCAAAATTAATAAACAAAGACAGCTCACTTCACTTACCTAATAAAAGGGAATTATTAAGCATTAAGCACGTTCGTCTATCACATGCGGCCACACCACAACACCGACACGCTGTGTGTTTACACTTGCCGAGTTACACAGTCAGACACAGTTGCCAGAACAAGATTTCCTGGGCACCATACATTAGCCCAATAACTTTTCATTTCTTATATCATGCAGTTCTTATTTCTCATTTTAATATACCCGCAATGTTTCAAGTATTTATGATAATATGGAAAGTTATGATGTGAAGATGATCTAGCAAAATATTTCAAGACTGTACTAACTCATTGAGTGTTGATCGTACAGTGCGTTCGAAAAGTATAGCCAGTATATGCGCGCTAAGCCGGTTTCAGCCGGTTTAAACTCGATCGTGTCAGTACTGTGACAGAATTGGGATCGTGGCAATAGTGTGTGTCGATAGCTTGGTAAAAAATTCATGAAACACCATTGCACGACCAGAAAATCGGCGTTTGGGTTGCAATGTCAATAAAGGGAATTGTCGGTCCCATTTTCTTTGAGAACACGATAAATGCTAAACGATACTGTTCAGAAATTCTGTACCTATTTATTGGACAGCTAAACGAAATGGAAATACTGAATGCATACGTCCAGCAAAATGGTGCCACGGCACACACTGCTCAGTCTAGGGTGGCCCACTTTTCAATTTTTTTTGAAAAGTATAAGTGATCGTGGTTTTTCCCATTATTTGGCACTATACTAGCACATTGGTACCATTTTTACAAAAATTGATCAATATTTAGGGGTCTCGCATCGACCTTGAAATTACTAGTTTTTTTTTTAAATGCGTACTTTTTAACTTTTTACTGAATCAAGATAAATCATTAAGTAGGGATGTTTTCTGAATCCTCTTAATGAGAGAAGTCGTTTGGTGTGCCTGCCAATGTCATACGACTAACGGTTTAAAGGTTGTGCCTGTATACAGGTAATACCAATGTGCTAGTATAGTGCCAAATAATGGGAAAAACCACGATCACCTATACTTTTCAAAAAAATGAGTCACCATACCTGGGCGGAATGTATAATGTATATAGGTAATTAGAAAATGCACTATGCCTGTGCCAGGTACCTAACCTATTTCTATTTTTGCAGATCATAACATTTTGAAATTCTGTCTGAGTTCCTCATCCTTTGTCATGGACAAATCGATGGCAACCATAACTGGAAGAACTCTTGAAGCTACAAATAGAAAGTCATCAAAAGGAAAGGCGAAAATAACATCGCTACCTTCTCTAAGATCGGCCTCGGAAATTTTTTAGTTGGCCAACCGTCGTCCTCCATCAGTGGTAGCAAATTGCCAACAACACGGCAGGTTTTGCAATACTTCTTCAGTGTTATCCAGCAGGGGCGTCCGCAGGATTTTTCGCAAGGGGGGGCAAAACTAGCTTATTAGTTCTTAGTTCTTATTAGTTCTTTATTAGGTAGAAAAAAAATGCACTGCGACCACTCGCATGTGCATTTTTTTTTCTACCAGTCAAGTCCATTTTTTATATGTTATATGATACTATGATTAACTATAATCGTGTAAATTTCAGTGAAATTGACCAAAAGGTTTTCGAGAGAAAAAAATAAATAAAACACTGAATATAATGATCTTTGCAAATAATTCCATTACTATATCTTTCAGTATAGTTTATTTAACACTTCTAAGTTCAACGACACGGCACTTCGGTAAAGTAAAGGTAAAGTAAACGACATTTCTTTGAATGTGGAAACACTGACTGAGCTGCAGTAGAATTATAGAAGTCGTTGCGTGGGCAAACACAAATTTCCAAGGGAGGGCAACTGCCCCCTCTTGGCCCCCCCTCCGGACGCCCATGTAATCCAGTACACTGCTAACAGGAAAGACGCATTCAAAGAAACCGTAAACAACGTCTTAAAGTTTTGGAACATGGCCCGCATTAAAACAATCACAAAGCTCAACTGCGAACGGAAGCTAGAGGCATTGTGGAAAGAGTGGCACTTACTCCAAAAGAGCAGAAAACGAGAAATTGACGCCGGAGGAAAACGGCAGAAGTTTTCGGACAGTGTGGACAAGCTGTGGGATATCGGAGCATCTGACGCTGTCGAAGATATAAAGAAGAATCGACTGCTGTCCGACAAGGACAAGAAAGAAGACATTGACTTCTACCTCGATCAACGTGGTCCTCGGGTGGCAACGATGAGCGGGAACGATAAAGTTTTCGCTGTAAAAAGAAAGCTACAGGAAGGAAGAAAACGTCCTCGCCAGGAGCCGCAAACCTCAAAGTGTGCATACGAAACCGGAGATGAGGCCATGGAGAATGATGATACTGGCATGTCAGGAGAGTCGGAGACAGAACTAGCGTTCCCCCTGCCGAAAGAGCCAAGTGTGTCTGTCAATCTTCCTCGCCGCATCCTTAATGCACCTACTGTCATGGAAGTGGCTGATCGTTTCCGCATGTCCAATAATTAATCAGGTGCGTATTGTGTATAGTATTCATCGATAGCGTCAGTTTTAAAGTGTCCCGTAACCCACATGTATTCTTGACAGTTTCCTTTCCACTTTCCATTCTCTACATAGGTAGTAAGCATTGTGGCTGCTATCACACGTTCGGCGGATCCACCAGCAGACCTCAATCAGTTCAGCATCTCGAAAGAAACGGCTCGCCGGGGAAGAGTGTCACATCGCCGTGAAGTGGCGACGGCTGTGAAGGACTCCTTCACGCCAAAGACTTCACATACGAGAACGTCTCAGTCAACGAGATGACGCTACTCCCCGACCTGATCGACGAATCCTCCTGGTTCTTATTTGCAGGTCTGAAGATGTATGGGTCTTCGTGGCTCACCCTGCCAACTGATAAGTGGGACGAGAACGAGGACTTTTGTCGTCTGAAGGATGTGATCTCTAATCTCCAGGTCACCAATGACGTCGCTGAAACAGGAGTCCAACTGATACAAGACTATGCGAACACGGTCACAAAGGACGAGGCACAGCTGCAGGATCTTCTGCAAGTGGTGGAAAAGAACCGGAAAGAGCTCGGCGACTTCAAGAAGTCATCACTCGCCACGATGACATAGCACAGAGGGACAACGTTGCAGCCAGTGACGTGTAATAGTGGTCAATACAATGCAAAGGTGATTGTTTAAGTTATTGTTTCTTTCTTCCTTATTTGTCTGCTATTTGCTGATTTTTTTGAAAAGTATAGGTGATCGTGGTTTTTCCCATTATTTGGCACTATACTAGCACATTGGTATTACCTGTATAGCAGGCACAACTTTTAAACCGTTAGTCGTATGACATTGGAAGGCACACCAAACGACTTCTCTCATCAAGGGGATTCAGAAAACATCCCTACTTAATGATTTATCTTGATTCAGTAAAAAGTTAAAAAGTACGCATTTTTAAAAAAAACCTCGTAATTTCAAAATCGATGCGAGACCCCTAAATATTGATCAATTTTTGTAAAAATGGTACCAATGTGCTAGTATAGTGCCAAATAATGCGAAAAACTACGATAACCTATACTTTTTAAAAAAAATTGAAAAGTGGCTCACCTTTCGATGGAGCTACTGCATGATGTGTTCGGGGATCGCATAATTTCAAGGGGGCTTTGGCCTCCACGATCCCCAGACCTTACGCCGCCCGACTATTTCTTGTGGGGAGCAGCAAAAGGTGTTGTTTATAAAGACCGCCCGAAAACAATTCAGAACTTAAAAACCGCAATATCCACTTACATTGCTTCAATATCAACCAACACTTTAAAAAAGTGTTTGACAACAAGTGTAGACGAGTTGCTCTGTGCCTGCAAAATGGTGGAAAACACTTTCATCACATGCTGTAAAATCAAAAGGTTATGTAATAAAATCACTAAATCATGGTTGAATGAAAACATTGTAGTTTTTCAATTTCCTATGCATTCAACATAGCACTGCGGAGAGACTTTTCGAACGCACTGTATAATTTCTGAATGGCTACAATTATTAGCGACTCTAGCGAGTATTGCAAACAGATCTACATTTGGAGATGCCTTATTGTTTTAAGTTTTGCATTTTTATGTAGCTTGACAATAAGAAATTGTGGTCTTAAAGTCTACCAAAGATCATTGATGTAATTGTAGCTTGTACTGTATGTGAAAGATTTTTCTGATGTACGGTAGGCCTATAGGTATGAAGTTTATATCATGCCATTACTATATAATTGTATATACGATAATAATATAATAACGATAATATTAAAAATATATTTGCATCTGATTATTTGCACCTGTCCATTATCAGACATTTTTAAAGTTGTATGTATAATTAGGCTGACCATATTTCCTTGAGAAAAAAACGGGACATTGGGATGGTAAAAAAGGGACGGGGTTATGTAATATTCTGTATTCATGAAAAAGTAAGTACATAAACCGGACAAAATTGACATTTTTATTAAAACGACGGGACGGCCAGGAAATATAAAACAAACGGTACTGCCCCGTTCAAAACGGTACGTATGGTCAGCCTATGTATAATACTTTATATTAAAGTAAATGAAAAAAATCGAAAAAATTATTTACAAACAATATAATTTACATCTCGGTTATAATGCCGATATTAGCAAAATTATTGTTTTCATCCAATATTATACGAGGGCCACTCATATTTTACCCCTTTTTTTTTTCTTTCCAAGTTTCCTTATAAGTTCCAGAAATTTTGTATACAAGTAGTTACGTACCTTTTTTACAAGTTTTTATTTTTCCACATAGTCTCCATCCTTTTCTACGGCTTTCCTCCACCTCGATACAAGGGCCTTATTCCTTGCTGGTAAAAGTCCGCTGGGTTCCGCTGGAGCCACCTCTTAACCTCCTCAACAACCTCATCGTCACTGAAACTTTCTTCCACGAATAGCATCCTTCATTGGCCCAAACAAATGGAAATCTGAAGGTGCCAGATCCGGGTTGTATGGAGGGTGGGTTAACGCAGTCAAGCGCATTTTTGTGATGGCCTCTCTTGTTTGTAAACTGTTGTGTGGTCTTGTGCTATCGTACAAAAGAAGGACGTCTTCCAGTTTTCTCTCCGGTCGAGCTCGCTTTATACGTCTCTGGAGTCTCTGTAGGGTAGCAATATATGCCTCCGAGTTGATTGATTGTCCTTTTTTGATAATGTACACCAGAATCACCCCTTTCATGTCCCAGAAGATGGTGGCCATAACCTTTCCTGCAGAGGGAGCCATTTTGAACTTTTTCGTGCGTAGGGAGTGTGCGTGCTGCTACTCCATGGATTGGCGTTTTGTTTCAGGTTCAAAGTGGTGTACCCAAGTCTCATCCCGAGTCACATTTCGTGAAAAAGAAGTCATCCCCTTCTGTCTCGTATCGAACCAACGACTCGGAAGCAATTTCTTTTCTCTGGGCTTTGTGATCTTCAGTCAGTTCGCGAGGAACAAACCGTGAACATACTTTTGAGTATCCCAGTTGCTGAATTATCGTATTCACACTTCCTTCACTAATTCCTAGCTCCAGTGACGGCTCCTTGTATGTGACGCGCCGATTTGATTGAATGATGCTGTTAGCACGTTGCACAGTGTGAGATGTCACAGCCGATGCCGGGCGACCGCTGCGTGGCTCATCATCGAGGCTGGCTCTCCCTCTCTCCGATAATCTCACACGTTTAGACCAGCGTCCAACTGTGCTTCGATCAACAACAGCATCTCCGTAGACGTTTTCTAGACGTTTGTGAATATTTCCAACTGTTTTCTTCTCTGCGGTTAAGAACTCGATAACAGCTCTCTGTTTAGGACGCACATGACTGTCAGACGCCATTTTCGAAACTGGGTTAACCATCGGTTTTATACAAGGGCGTTTTAAAGTGGTTTTATACAAGGAGGGGAGGTTCAAACTGGAAAAATCCGGTTATGTGAATAGCAGAAAGTTCAAACTTACGGCCCAAAAGACATTTCAATCCCATGGCCTATTATTTAGCTAAGAAAAAAGGGTGAGGCACAACATATTGAGTGGCCCTAGTATATTAATTTCAAATCATATTATTTAGAAGTTTATATGTTACAATTTACGACAGGCGAAAAACAAAATTATCGACGCTAGTAGCTAGTTACCAGTATACTAGGTGGTATTCTTCTCTAGTTTGGCCTATTTTTTTATTATAGAAGTAGATACAATACGATAGTTTATACACATAAATAACACAAACACATTATATGAGCTCAGTTCAACTGATGACCAACTGATAGATTGCTTTCCCTTACTAGTTTTGCTACATTAAGTCAATTGGTCTACTGCTGACTGACTGAATAATATTTATATACCGCGACGGTCACCTGTCAGGTCATAGTCCTCACCTGAAGAATATCCACCTGGAGCACGCCCATCTGAAGAACGCTACCAGGGGTTGAAAATGACAGAACAAAACAAATCAGAATTCCCTAAGGCCTCACGAAAGTCACGAGGCCTTACCACTTTTCAGCTGGCCTCGAGGCCGAAGCCAAGGCCATTTTTGAGGCCCGAGGCCGAGGCCTGCAAAATATGCCCGAGGCCCGCCATGAGGCCGAACATAATTATTTCCATTCATCACTCTGATTTACATATTACTAAGGAAACATAAATGAATAATTAACCCTTAATTAATAAGCTTGAAAAAAGTTTCACTTCTCATAACCATGGGTAAAATTCACCCATTACCAGTTTTTTATATATTTAACGTTCACATTATAAAGATTTGTCATTTAAAAGGTTTTTAAAGTTAAATATAAATTCAAGAATGGGATATATATTAACAAGGGGAATGTCAATGAAGTGAATAAAACATGGTCTTGTAAAAACTAAAAAAAAACCTTCGGACGTGATAAGTGTTCATGGTATTGGCAAGCCTATAATCTTCTATTTAATCGACATTTCAATGAATAAACACACTAACATACAACATGCAATCAACAACACGTGTTAAACATTGTCAGCATGTTCAATTTACCGTCTCCCAAATAAGACATATTGGTTGAATGCAACTTAACACGTATATAAATGGTAGTTATCAGCTTAAAAGGAAGCCAAGATATTGCATCGTCGTGTTTCTCACACACTTCCAAGAGTATTACCTGAGTTTTGTATATTATGGTTTTACCTAAAGCGTCGTTAGAATTGCCACTGAACGATAGATGAGCGAAAATATCCACTAGCCATACTGTCATCGACATGAACGAGAGTGGGCTGTCTCCAACTCACATTGCAAGAGAACTTGGAATTTCTCGGAACACTGTATGGAAAAACCACAACATGGTATCGTATGTGATACCTTTATTTCATAATTAAATATAAATTATTAATTAATTGAATTAATTATCTATACAAAATTGGCTCGGGATTGTTGACATAGCCTAATGGGAATGAAATGATTGCCATACATACATAGAAACCGTATGTAGGCGTCGGTCTGCATAACCACGTGAAACCTTCATTTATTTCACGTGAAACGAAATTTTCCATTTGCTAACCCATGCAAAATACAAGGGAGAAAGAGTCAACAACCTTTGCCAAATCAGCAATTTATACAGAAATATGAAGATATATTAAAGGAATAGCCTCAGGGCTGTTTATGTTACAGCAAACGCTTTAAACAGGGGAGGATGTCTAAAGTCCTCCCTAAAGTTCTGAGTGAATACCTTATAATAAAATTAATACATAAAATAAGGATAGGCCTATCCCCGGCAGTCTCTATATTGTGACAGCCCATATTTATAACAAGACTAACTCATTGCGTAACTCCATCGTGGCGGCCCTACACCGAAAAAGATCGTAACGCCCAACATCGAAGCAAACTAAGATCCATCAAAATTAAGGTGAGGCAATTTCATTTTCATTCTAGGGCGTCTAAAATCCCGACGCTAAAATTACCATAAACAATTAAATATAAAGAGGTCCTTTAAAGACCTACATATTCATAACTCTCTAACGAAAATATATAGGGCTTTTGTCGTTCACTCTCCACTGAAATCTGCTGAACATTTCCAACGGATGAGGGTAACAGGCAATCAACCCAATGCCCTATATAGTTTTTCACAACTGTTTATATATGGTTCAAGAGGTGGCAAGAGGAAGGGAATCTACGAGATCACCGCAGAACCGGGAAACCTCGACTGACAACTGCTGCGGATGATCGGAGGATCTGCAATGTTGCCAAAGCCCATACCTTTACCAATGCTGTTGCCATAAGAGAACAAGTGCAGCTTGATGTTTCGGCAATGACAGTGAGGCGGCGGCTACATGAAGCTGGGTTACACCATCGGACCCCGACTATGAAGGAGAAGTTAAATCAGCAACATCGAGAAAATAGACTTCGATTTGCTCAGCAACATGTTGACAAAGGACTTGACTTTTGGAGCCGAGTGATATTTACCGACGAAACCGTTTCCTCCACATCCCATGGCCGTCTTCATTGTTGGAGGAGGACTAATACTCGATTTACTCAAGAGCACATCTATGAGGAAGCAAGCAGCGGTCATGTCACTGTAACAAGTGGGGATGGATTCATCTGTATGGTGTAGGAGAGCTCACCAAAATAGAAGGGAGGTTTACTGCAGACTAGTATACAGAAATTTTCGAAGAGGTTATGCTTCCTTCTGTGCGTGCGTATGCTCTGCCATTTCCTGAGCGAATCATTTTTATGCAAGACAGGTCCCCAATTCACACAGCACAGATCGTCACACGCTGGTTCTGTGAACAAAGAAATACCAACCTTCTGGGCTCTCCAAGTAATGGTTATGATATGAATCCCATCGAGAATATATGGGCCAATATTGTAAGTGTGTGGGAACCAGCGGAGCAACGAACAACGGACCAGCTTTTACAACCACATTGTTAGAAAATCTAGAAGAGGAAGAGCCATTGTTGTCCCAAGGTGATACGATGACTAAGCTGATTGATGCAGCATTGCTTGTATATATTAAGTTAAAGTGTATATATACTCATCTCATAATTGTAAGGTTAGTGAAAATTCACTTAATTTAGAGCTAGCATTTTTGGGTTCTTGTGCCATCATTGTTTGGGCACTCTTGTGGCATAATTTTTTTTGGGCACTGTCGCATTCTTTCTTCTCGTTTGTTGAATGCGGCACTTACAGGGCGTGGTCTTATAGAGAGCTCTCTTGCAATTCAGTTTGGTTGTTTAGATACAAGAGTGTTGCATCGTGCAATGGTGCAGGTTGTGTTGTTGTTGCAAGGTTTAGAAAGAAGTCCATAAATAGTGCCCATTTTCTTTTTTTCTTAATTTTATGCTACTGAGGCCTAAAGTAGGCCCACATCGAGTCAGCAACCCTGAGGTAGGACCTAATAGGACCTCCAAGTCCGTAAGTTCGTTTTAGTCTAGCTTAACTTTGGCTATAAGTTAAAGTAGCCCCTCAGAGTTTGGCTGTTCAAGGCTCAGCTGGGATTCTGAATCCAATCAAACTAAATAAAATAACACATATTTAGTGAGTGGGAGGTGGTGCTGAGGAATCAACAGCTAGTATATAACCATGTTGTTTCTGTATCACATCGACTGCAGGAAGTCATAGACAACAATGGTGGCTAGGCAAGATATTAAATTTGTTGTTCTCATAAAATATCTCTCAAATACAATGGTAATTATGAATGTGTAATACCTTTGCAAAATTGTAAGATATCATCGTTTAAATGGCTCTATGTTTATTGATATGAGTCACTGTAATAGTTTTATGTTCTGTAATTCTTTCCTTTGAGGTGAGAGACTGCCAAGAGTCACAGCTGCAGTGGTTCAACACTTAAGTTGTAACATGGAACTTATTAATACAAAACAATTATATGCATTTATGATGCTTCCTCACTACAAAACATTCTTCGTTTCTAAATAATATTTCTCTCAGTGACTGTTTATTTCTGTATCAGTGTTGACTGTGTTGCTGATCTAGAAATAGCATTTGCTCCGGATATAACAATGCTATACCAGTAGTATCCATTCAGCTATCAGCCATTTGCCAATTGGAAGATATTCTAAGTAGTGACGTATGAAACCTACAGATACCATCAATCTGGTAATGTTATAATGTTATTAAAATTTAATATGCATCAAAAACATTGTTTTTCATTCATAAACCACCTAAAAATTGACATTATATATATATATATATATATATATATATATATATAGATATATATATATATATATATATATATATATAATATATATATATATATATATATATATATTATATATATATATATATTATATATATATAAATATATATATATATATATATATATATATATATATATATATATATATATATATATATATATATATATATATATATATATATATATATATATATATATATATATATATATAATATATATTATATATATATATATATATATATATATATATATATATATATATATATATATATATATATATATATATATATATATATATAATATATATATATATATTATATATATAATATATATATATATATATATATATATATTATTATATATATATATATATATATATAATATATATATATATATATATATATATATATATTAGACTGGCCAGCCAAAACCTTTATTTGAAAAGGACAGCCTCTTGTATTTTTCATTTATTTATTACATTTACATTACACAATTGGCAGTAAGAAGCTTCCATCCAATGGAGATGTACTACGTCGGCTTTTCTGCCTCACAAACAGTAAAAAAACATTGAAAGAAGCATCCAACATAGTTTATGCTGAAATTTTTGAGATTTGGGACACGGCGAAAATACCGACCAAACGGCATGCACTAACGAAAATTCAAAAAATGTATGAGAACTTCAGATCACTTCAAAAATCAAAATCAAACCGTAATCAAAATCAAATTAAAAAAGAAACTGAATTCCAAGGTAGTTTAGATAACCTTTTTGATATAGCTCATGCAAATGCTTTACAAATGATGTCAAATGAGGAAGATAGATCATTCCTACAAGCTCAGAGAGAAAAAGGGAGGCGAGGTTACATGACTGATATTGATAAGAAACTGGTTGAAAGACAAGCTGCACTAAAAGAAGCCGAGGCATTGCGAAAGAAATTGTCATCAGGTGTTGTTCAGGTCAGTGATAGCAGTTCAAGCAGTAGTAGTGATGAGCAATCAGAGCCAGGCACGTCGTACACTCCTGAAATCAGGGCCGTTTCCTGGCATAAGCAGACTAAGCGGCCGCTTAGGGCCCCGCTGCTACTAGGGGGCCCCTAGACAGGCTCCCAGGTCATAGCTCAGTGGGCAGCAATAGGAATATAGCTGGTTATTATTAATATTATTATTATTATTATTATTATTATCCTTATTATTATTATTATTATTATTATTATTGTCGTATTAATTAGTTTTTGTATGAGACAAATGTGATAAAACGGAGACAAATGAAACGTTTTGGTCGTTATGTGTAAATAACTATTGTGAGATCTTATTTCTATATTATTTAACTTTATTCTTAGTATATGCTTGTACTTTCATAAAAGTTTCATTAAAATTGTTTCATAATTATGAAAATAAAAACCCACACTAATAGACAGAACTGATAAAACTCTGTGTCACCAATAATGCCTTCTCCTTCGGTGAAGAATTTTATTTGCAACGTTTTGGTATGGGAATGGGGTCTCCTTTATCCCCAATACTGAGTACATTATACATGGAGTACTATGAGTCGGAATTGTTGCAAACAATATGTCCCAGGAATCTAATTTGGTTTCGTTATGTAGATGATATTTTCTCATTTTGGCCTGACCACTGGAACAACTTTGACACTTTCTTTCAGTCATTAAATAATCTTGTTCCCTCTATTAAATTTAAATATGAATGGGAGAACGACAAACAATTACCTTTTCTAGATGTTTTGGTCATTAACGAAAGCGGAAAGCCCAATTTCACGGTCTATAGAAAACCTACTCATTGTAATTCGTACATTCATTATTTTTCATATCATGATGAAGGGGTTAAAAGCTCAATTATTTCTTCCATGTTTCTAAGAGCACTCAGGATTTGTAGCCCACATTTGCTGGACCCGGAAAATTCAAAGATTTGGAACATTTTTAAGGATTTAAAATATCCCGAGTGGTTTATCAGTAAGGCGTATTTTAAAGCCAGAAAATCTTTTTATGCCCCTCGGGAACCTTCAGTTAACCAAAAACAATATGTGAGTTTGCCTTACATTGCCGGCTTAGAAAAAGTAAAACCGTTGACGAAAGATTTTAAGTTTGCTTTGGCGTTCAAATATTCGTCTACCGTGAAAAGTAAATTGGTTAGGAATAACGTGGCAAAAGAGGAACAAGCCTGCGTCTACAGCATTCCCTGTAAAAGTTGTGATTTAGTATACGTGGGTGAAACTGGAAGAAATATTGAAACCCATATTAGAACACAAATATGCCTTCAGAAGTTGTAATACTAATAATGCCATTTTTTATCACGCCAGCCAAAATAATCATGCTATAGATTGGGAATCAAGTAAGGTACTTTATAAATGTAATAATTATGTCAAAAGAAAAATAATAGAATCTGTGTGTATAGAAAAAGTAGATAATTTTAATTTGTGCGAAGGTACTTATAAGTTAGACCCTTTAATGAGATTCTTGGTCAAAAAATCCCTTACGGAGTCGTGGGAACGTGTTCGAACCTAAGTGTGAATTTCTTAAATGTCTCTGGATTAGAATGTTTCCTTACTCGCCTTTAGTAAATGTAATAATGGAAGTAATAAATATGGAAGTAATAAATGTGGAAATAAATATAAATGCAACAGATGTAATAATAAAGGTAATATTATAAATTTAATAATTAGGGTAAAGGTAATAATAAAATGTTAAAAATGTACATGTAATAATAAATGCAGTAATTATGTCAAAATATTAGAATCTGTATGTATAGAACAAGAAGATAGTTTAAAATTGGGGGAATGTACTTGTAAGCGGACCCTGTAATAAAATGCCCTTCCAGTGTCGGGAGAACGGTATCTAACCTAGGTGCGAATTTCTCATTGGTTTCTGGATTGTTTCCTAATCGGCTTTTTTCATTCGTTTTTCGGTTTATAAGTTCTGTATAATAAACAATAATGTAATAACCAATGTATTAATAAATTTATAATTTCTGTAATAAATAATTATGCAATATTAAATGTAATAAATTTAATAATAAATGTAATAATTATGTAAAAAATATAATAGAATCTGTATGTTTAGAAGAGGAAGATAGTTTTAAAAAAAAAAAAAAATTTGCGCGAATGTACTTAATGAAAATGCCCTTCCGGTGTCGGGAGAATGGGATCTAACCTAGGTGCGAATTTCTTAACGGTCGGTCCCTGGACTGCTTTTCCCTCTTGTTTTGGTTCATTCGTGTTTCTGTATCCACCCGAGGAGGATGCCAGTGGGCGTCGAAACTGTCGTGGAAATAAACTCTGTCTATTAGTGTGGGTTTTTATTTTCATATTTTGACCTTCACGTAAAAAAAAGTGAAGTTTTTTTGCATTTGTTTCATAATTGTTTTTTATTAGCACAGCCATTTTTTGTATGTGTGCTGAGGTGATGTAGTAAGGCGTGAGTTGGTGGATGGAGGGGTGGGGCCTCAAATGGGTATAATGCTTAGGGCCCCCTAATGGCTAGAAACGGCCCTGCCTGAAATGACGCCCAAACCTTCAAGCAGCACAATATCAAATAAGCGTAAGCGCATCGTAACACCTGATCTGGCAATGGCATTAGATCGAACAAAAACAAGTGATCGTAGTGCTGTTATGGTGCTTTCAGCTGCTGCAACTTCTCTTGGACATGATATTGACAATGCTGTTTTGAGCAGAAGTACTCTACAGAGGGCGAGGAGTGTTGCACGCAAAAATTGCAGATGATATTAAGCAAACCTTTACCTCTGACGTTCCGCTTACCATTCATTGGGATGGTAAAGTAATGCAAGATATAACAGGTGATGAAAATATAGATAGGCTAGCTATTCTTGTATCCGGTGGAGGAAAGTCTAAGCTTCTAGCAGTACCCAAACTTGCTTCTGGAGAAGGCGAAAGAATTGCAGAAGCAGTTCTAGAATGCTTAGACGATTGGAATTTGCGAGAATGTATTCAAGCAATGTGTTTTGATACTACCGCTAGCAATACTGGCAAAAAAAAGGGCGCTTGCATGATAATCGAAAGTAATCTTGATAGAAAACTCCTTTCTTTGGCCTGTCGGCACCATATTAATGAAATTGTGATATCAGGCGTCTTCCAGAAGTGTTACGGAGGTTCAACGGGACCGGATATATTACTTTTCAAACGTTTCAAGAATTCCTGGAAACAAATGGATGATAAAAGATTTGAAACTGCCAATACAAATATGCCGTAGAAAGCAGAAATCCTCGCACTGCGCGAAGAACAGCTTGCGAGAAGTCACCCAAGAGCGGATTATCGCGAACTTCTTGAATTATCAGTTATTTATTTAGGTGGTGTTCCCTCAGGAGGAGTACATTTTCGTCAACCTGGGGCTTTACATCGCGCTAGGTGGATGTCACGAGTGATTTATGCCTTCAAAATTGTATTGTTTCGCTCGCAGTTCAACCTGCCACAACAGGAACAGAGTGCAATGGAACTCTTCTCTCGCTATGCTGTTCGCTTTTATGTGCCAAAACAATTTGCGGCTCCCATCGCATCTTCTGCACCAAGAACCGATTTAGAGTATCTACAAGAGCTTCAGCAATATGATGATAAGGAACTTTCAGCAATAGCTAGCAAAGCACTATGCCGTCACTTCTGGTATATAAATGAAGAACTTGTGTCGCTTGCCTTTTTTGATGATGGCATAACTTTGCAAGTGAAACGGCAGATGGTTCAGGTATTGGAAAGACCTGGTTCAGAAATACCATAAAAACGAATTGCTTTTGACCACACTCATGATGACCCACTGGAGAAAAATCTGGCGGACTTTGTCACAAACCCAAGTCGCTCCTTCTTTGAGAAATTGTCCCTTCAATTGACGTTTCTTGAAGTAGATCCTACAGAATGGGATAAAAGGGACGACTATAAATTAGCTAAGGAATATGTTAAAACAATGAATGTTGTAAACGATAATGCAGGGAGAGCGGTCTCATTAATTCAGAGTTTCAGCAATCATCTCACAAAAAACGAAGAACAACTGCAGTACCTTCTTCAAGTCGTGGGAAAACACCGAGAGCGGTTTCCAGTTTCCAGAGGCAAAGAAATCGATGATAAAGACAGGAAGCACATCAACATCATAAGTTAACATTAAAAAAAGTGGATTGGGCTTATTGGGGATAACACTTAAAAAAAATACGCGCCTGTTGTAGTTACCTCCTGGGTCAGTGGTCGGCAACCAAAAGTCCATGAAGAGCCATTTTTTTCAGAATTGCGAGTAAAAACGGCGGCCGGAGCAGCTGTATATATATATATATATATATATATATATATATATATATATATATATATACACACACACACTGTAGGTAACATATTATCCAAGAACTGAAAATGTCAATATGAATCTACGTAATGTTATTCTCGACTAATGGATAAATTGCTAAGGTTAAACTTACTTACATAGCGCTTAGATGACTTAATGAGATTTCTGTTCTTGGGTGTTCAATGTTTGGAGAGTAATTTGTAGTTTTCAGTTTCAAGCAAGATTGTAGGCTTGTGTCATTGAGTTGGTTTCTTAATTTACTTTTTATATAGTTCATACTTGAAAATATTTGCTCATAGAGGTACGTAGATCCGAAGATTGATAGAATGCCAAATTTATATTTCTTAGTGATTCTGTAAGCGTCAGGTAATGAATTCCATACTTCATATACAATCTGATTTCGTTTTTTCAAACTACCCAATTCTGTCCATTTGTGTTGCAGTGCCAGCGTAGCTTGTTGCTTTTCTAGATCTTCAAGTTCAGAGAGCAGCTTTCTAAAGTTTGAAGTCCAAATATGTTTTTCCTGCAAATCGGCTAATTCAAGTTCTACTTCTGGTTGGTCAACTCCTGTAAATGCTGAAAAGTTGAGCGTAGAAATATCTGCTTCAAGTGGTTTTATCACGAATGCCAAAGTCTCCTTTTCCCTTCGGAATTCTTGAAAGCGTCCTTCAAAATCTTTCTGCATTTTTATAAGAGCATTTTGTAAGGGCTCTGTATCCAGGTCATTGTTTGTAGTTTCTCGGTACTTTTTTAATGAGGGGAAATGATTCATTGAACCGGTGGCAATATCTCTGACAAACAGTGCTAATTTTCGTTCAAATGATAACACCCCTTCTAAAAGGAAGACAGCAATGTGTTCCCTTTCCTTGCAGTTTCCTGTTAAGGTTATTTAAATGTGAAGTAATGTTCACCATAAAATGAAATTTTTGCAGCCATTCAGGGTTTGTGAGCTCTCTATATTCATAGCCTATTTCATGCATAAATCTTTTAATTTCTTCCAAACAGATTGCAAATCGTTCAAGTACCCTTTCCCTGGAAAGCCATCGCACCTTGCTGTGAAGAAGGTTCGAATACTGACAATTAACCTCTTCTAGAAATTCACGAAACTGGCGATGGTTTAAGCCTTTTGCCATTATTTTGTTAACAATTTTCTCTACTAACGACATTACGTCTGTGAACTCTGGGAGAAAAGATTGTGCACACAAAGCTTTCTGATGAACGATACAGTGAAAAGATATTATGTCATGACCAGTCTCTTTCTTTAATAGAGAAACGAAACCTTTGTGTACCCCTATTATACTCGTGCACCATCAGTCGCAACGGAAATAATGCGGCTTGTTTGTATTCCTTTTGTTTTCAAACAAGTGATAATAGCTGATAAAATATCTTTCCCCCTCGTCTGACCAGTGAGGGGTAGCAAATCAATGAATTCCTCTTGTGGGCCGTCAGAATTGACATACCTGCAGAGAAGGGCAATTTGTGCAACGTCATTAACATCACATGACTCATCACACGCAATAAAAAATGTCTGGGCGGAGTTGATGTCCTCGATTTGCCGACTGGTAATTTCTCTGGCCAACTTCACAGCTCTGTCCCTCACCGTCTTTGCTGACAATGGCATATCTTTAATTTTTTTAACAATTTCGTTTTTGTTCTTGAAATCACTGAACAGATACTCTGATGCTTTAATGAAACGGTCTTTTACTATCTCTTGACTTCCGAAAAACTAGCTGCAGTTGTGCTACATGAGAAGTTAACCCATTTCTTAAAAAACACTCTGACTTTGCTCTCTTTTGTTCCTTAGTTCCTCCACAGCTGCCTTTCTGGCATCTCCAACTGGATACTTCTCAGCAAATGCACTGTGCTTTCTATGAAAGTGTCTTTCGATATTGGACTTTTTGTTATTGGCCATTTCTTCATTACAAATGACGCATGAAAGGAGTCCCTTAGAATTCTGTATGAATGCGAAACTTTCTGTCCACTCACTTTTAAATTCTCTATTTTCTTCTTTTATTTTTCTCTTTTTAGATGCCATTTTATAACTAGCAATATATAATTCACAAAAAATATATTTCACACTATAAATAATTCCCAAATAAATTTAAATTTAACTCAAAAATAATAGGCACTGACCTTCAAACCAACAATGCACTGAAGTTTAGGCAGCCTAACGGCTAATAGAGTAAATTGCCCATTGCGCATGCGTCAAGTGTACTTACTGATCATGGACGTGTCAAGTAGGATAGATTATATATTATTTAGGATCATATTTTTGAGATGGATATTGTTGGCTTCTACTTATAGTTTAAATTTAATTAATTAATTTATTCATTCATTAATCAACCAATTAAACATTAATTTAAATAAACAGCAGCTCATAAGCAATTTTCAATTTTCTTTAGTCACCATTAAAACCACGTTCGGAATCAAATTTGGCTTATTCAATGTATTTACTAATTAATATAGAAAATTTTTTATTTTAAAATTAAATTTCCGAACTGATATCTGTTCTAGATATTGACTGACTTGTTTTTACTTAAAACTATAATTACCTTCGATTTCAATAATTTCTTTATCTGTGATATCATTTCGCGCTATCAAGAGCAAACCTGAGCCGCAGGTTGCCGACCTCTGTCCTGGGTGGTGCGGAAAAACTACATACTTCAGTCTGTCGGCACCACTAAATACTATCGAATCGGGCTGAAACTTCACTCAAAACTTTTTATCGACACGCATAACAAATTCCAGGGGAGAGACTTAAGAAAAGAATTTTTTTTTGTTCACCCTTATGAGTCTGGGCCGGTCTAATATATATATATATATATATATATATATATATATATATATATATTGTACAGGGTGGGCGGAAAGTAGCTCCCTATTTGGATTGGTAAAAAAATACGTATATTATCCATTTATTTCAGAAGAAATAATATGAAAAGGTAGGCATACATGGTAGGTTTTCTCTAAAATTCAATGTGGGCTCCAACTCTTTCCACCAGCTTCTGGAGCCGCCCAGGAATGGCGTCCACTGACTTTAGCAGGAACTCCGGCGGGATGGAGGACATGACTTCCCGAATTCGGTCCTCCAGTTCTTCCAATGTCCTCGGTTTGGTGCGATAGACTTCTTCCTTTACCCACCCCAAAGAAAGAAGTCGCACGGTGTCAAGTCGGGGCTCCTGGCTGGCCATTGATGTGGACCACGACGACCCATCCAACGCCCAGGGAAGTGGGCATCCAGCCACTCACGGACAACAAGAGCGAAGTGCGGAGGGGCGCCATCTTGCATAAATATCAGATCGTCGATGTTCTCCCATGTGCTGACAACCGGCCAGACCTCGTTTCGCAACATAGCAAGGTACCGCTCAGCATTCATGGTGTTGCGAAGAAGGAACGGGCCCACAACCTGATCTGAGGTCATACCACACCACACCGTTACATTGAACCGATTCTGCCGTTTTTCAGCGGTAACCGTGCGACTTCTTTCTTTGGGGGTGGGTAAATGAAGAAGTCTACCGCACCAAACCGAGGACATTGGAAGAACTGGAGGATCGAATTCGGGAAGTCATGTCCTCCATCCCGCCGGAGTTCCTGCTAAAGTCAGTGGACGCCATTCCTGGGCGGCTCCAGAAGCTGGTGGAAAGAGTTGGAGCCCACATTGAATTTTAGAGAAAACCTACCATGTATGCCTACCTTTTCATATTATTTCTTCTGAAATAAATGGATAATATACATATTTTTTTACCAATCCAAAATAGGGAGCTACTTTCCGCCCACCCTGTATATATATATATATATATATATATGTATGAAAATTATTTCACGAAAGTAACACGTGAAAAATATTTATGATGAATAAAACCACGAAGGAAAGGAAACACAGAATGGTGCTCAAGCGCTTTCGTCTAATGACATCCTCAGGAACACTGAAGTACATGAAGGGTTACAGCCTATATATAGGTTACATGAAAAAAAAAAATATATATATATATATATATATATATATATATATATATAATAAACGGAGAGAGAAAAAATAAAAAAATAAAAATTATTAAACATTAAAGGATTGTGGGAGGAGCATACAAATTTGTAAGGAAAAACTACCGATTTTTTAGCACAAGATTAGCACAAGATCAAATTAATTGTTTCCAACCAATGTTATAGGAAAAAAAATAATACAAATTTATATAAAAATAAATTTTAAAAAATACAAGTTATTTGAGTAGCATACAAGTTTACCAAAGATTTAGCGTTCTACCCTTCTTATCTAAATCTGTTTTGAAGGAATTCAAAACAAGAGGATCGAGTTGAAAAAGACCTTTGCTTATGTTGAAGTTATTTGTGAGTTGGATAATGGCAGACTCAAGAATATTTCTATTAACAATGTTGCTAGAGTGAAATAAAACTAAAGCATTATTCCAATCAATACAGTGGGATAACTCTGACTAATGGATAAAAAGGGCACTAGACGACTGTCCTGTTCTAACGGAATATTGATGCTGTTTTATACGTGTGTGCAAATCCTTTCCCGTCTGACCTATGTAAAAGGAATCACATTGTTTACAACCAATTTTATAGATAATGCCTGAATTATTGGTAGGGCTATTTTTTACTATGATGTTTTTCACAATATTGTTATATGAAAATACTACATTAATATCCAAAAGTTTAAGTACATTAGCAATGCCTAAAAAGCCCGGGAAAAATGGAAGTACTAAAATATTTTTTGACAAAGTATGAGTGTTATTATTCACGATAGAAAGTTCGTTTTGCCTTGTTGAGACAAGATTCCATAAACGCAGATGGATAACACAGATCACTTCCAATACCGTTGATTTTTTCCAATTCGGCATCGATGTATTCCGGACTGGTGATCCTAAGGGCGCGGAGAAACATTGAAGAAAAAATGGTCTTCTTAGTGGGGGTGTCATGTCCCGAGTAAAAATGTACATAGGACAAATTGTTTGTTTTTTTCCGATAGATACTAAACTTAAAACCTGGGCTTTCCCTATGTACACGCACATCCAAAAATGGGATTGAGTTGTCTTGTTCCATTTCTAAAGTAAACTTAATGGAGGGGACTTGATCATTTAACTGAAGGAGGAAGTTATCTAGGTCACGATTCATGGGCCAGATACACAAAATATCGTCGACGTACCGCAACCAAGGGATGCCAACCCCCAGGATTCTCGGAATGTAAGTAATTTCGAAAAACTCTATATAAATATTTGAGAGGAGGGGCGACAAGGGGTTGCCCATGGCCATCCCAAAAATTGTTGATAATACTCGTTATTGAAAGTGAATTTACAGTCTTTGATGCAAAGCTTAATAAGTTCCAAAACAATGTGTGAAGGTAGTGGCAGGTCATACTTATGTAATTCTCGGGAGAGAAAGTCAAGCATATCGTCAATCGGCACTTTTGTAAACAATGAACAAACGTCAAAACTGATCAATCTATCGTTGGTTTCAGTACGTGCATTATTCAATTTTTCCGTAAGATCCATAGAATTCTTTACATGTGAATCAGAGATAGTTCCGAAAATGGGGGACAGGACTTTGACAAGCCATTTGGAGAGTTTATAAGTAATAGAGCCCACCGAGCTAATTTATAGGGCGCATAGGGTTGCCAGGTTTGTGGGTTTTAATAAGACCGTAAAGGTAGGGCAGAGAAGGTGAAGTAGACATGAAAAGCGGAATTAAGTCCTTGTGATCTTTGAGAATGCGTTTCAAGCCACTATTAAATGATTTGATGACGTTATCCTGCGGGTTCTTCCTAACTTTGTTGTATGTGGCGGGGTCCTGGAGAAGCTCGTTCATCTTTCTGATGTAGTCCACTTTGTCCATAATAACTATGGTGTTAGCCTTGTCTGCTTTAGTAATATGGAGCTCCCCATCTTTTTTTAATTGTGAGAGGCTATTGCGGAAACGTTTAGGAAAGTTATCTTCGTAACTACTATTTGCCGCACTATAAACAAGGCCTTTAACTATGTTAAACAAATACTGAGGGAGATTACACTGTTTTTCGAAACAAGCGAGACTGTAACAAATTTGTAAAGCCGAAGGTTTTTTAACAATAAAAAGGACATACCATATCCAAGGGCACTTTTTGCATCATCACTAATGTTTTTCGAAGAAAGGTTCAAAACACACTTTGAGCTTGCTTTTTTACTCCACTGACTATTTCGAATGAGACTTTTAATTTTTCGATCCAAAATGTTACGAAGTGAAGAAGTTCTCCGACGCAACTCGTTGTAAATTTCATCAAACAGGACCACTCATTTTGTCTGGTAACTTCAATATGTTTCTTTAAAATTAATCTGCTGAAGTTGTTGAACGGATGGTCGTCACTTTGTCTGAGGCGAATCGAAAGGAGGGATTTGGGAAGAACTTATAAACTCTCCAAATGGCTTGTCAAAGTCCTGTCCCCCATTCTCGGAACTATCTCTGATTCACATGTAAAAAATTCTATGGATCTTACGGAAAAATTGAATAATGCACGTACTGAAACCAACGATAGATTGATCAGTTTTGACGTTTGTTCATTGTTTACAAAAGTGCCGATTGACGATATGCTTGACTTTCTCTCCCGAGAATTACATAAGTATGACCTGCCACTACCTTCACACATTGTTTTGGAACTTATTAAGCTTTGCATCAAAGCCTGTAAATTCACTTTCAATAACGAGTATTATCAACAAGTTTTTGGGATGGCCATGGGCAACCCCTTGTCGCCCCTCCTCTCCAATATTTATATGGAGTTTTTCGAAATTACTTACATTCCGAGAATCCTGGGGGTTGGCATCCCTTGGTTGCGGTACGTCGACGATATTTTGTGTATCTGGCCCATGAATCGTGACCTGGATAACTTCCTCCTTCAGTTAAATGATCAAGTCCCCTCCATTAAGTTTACTTTAGAAGTGGAGCAAGACAACTCAATCCCATTTTTGGATGTGCGTGTACATAGGGAAAGCCCAGGTTTTAAGTTCAGTATCTATCGAAAAAAAAAAACAATTTGTCCTACGTACATTTTTACTCGGGACATGACACCCCCACTAAGAAGGCCATTTTTTCTTCAATGTTTCTCCGCGCCCTTAGGATCGCCAGTCCGGAATACATCGATGCCGAATTGGAAAAAATCAACGGTATTGGAAGTGATCTGTGTTATCCATCTGCGTTTATGGAATCTTGTCTCAACAAGGCAAAACGAACTTTCTATCGTGTGAATAATAACACTCATACTTTGTCAAAAAATATTTTAGTACTTCCATTTTTCCCGGGCTTTTTAGGCATTGCTAATGTACTTAAACTTTTGGATATTAATGTAGTATTTTCATATAACAATATTATGAAAAATATCATAGTAAAAAATAGCCCTACCAATAATTCAGGCATTATCTATAAAATTGGTTGTAAACAATGTGATTCCTTTTACATAGGTCAGACGGGAAAGGATTTGCACACACGTATAAAACAGCATCAATATTCCGTTAGAACAGGACAGTCGTCCAGTGCCCTTTTTATCCATTTGTCAGAGTTATCCCACTGTATTGATTGGAATAATGCTTCAGTTTTATTTCACTCTAGCAACATTGTTAATAGAAATATTCTTGAGTCTGCCATTATCCAACTCACAAGTAACTTCAACATAAGCAAAGGTCTTTTTCAACTCGATCCTGTTGTTTTGAATTCCTTCAAAACAGATTTAGATAAGATGGGTAGAACGCTAAATCTTTGGTAAACTTGTATGCTACTCAAATAACTTGTATTTTTTTAAATTTATTTTTATATACATCGAACCTAAAGAAGGGCAAAGTGCTAAAACCCGGGCAGATTTCCAGTATAAATTAGTATATATTTTTTTTCTATAACATTGGTTGGAAACAATTAATTTGATCTTGTGCTAATCTTGTGCTAAAAATCCGTAGTTTTTCCTTACAAATTTGTATGCTCCTCCCACAATCCTTTAATGTTTAATAATTTTTTATTTTTTTATTTTTTCTCTCTCCGTTTATTGTATATATATATATGTATATATGTATATATGTGTATATATGTGTGTGTATATATATATATATATGTATTATTTTTTATTTTTTTCCTGTAACCTATATATAGGCTGTAACCCTTTATGTACTTCAATGTTCTTGAGGATGTCATTAGACGAAAGCGCTTGAGCACCATTCTGTGTTTCCTTTCCTTCGTGGTTTTATTCATTATATATATATATATATATATATATATATATACACACACTATATTCAGATAACGTAATGGAAGTGCCTCCCCTGTCAGAAAATTCTGTGGCCGCTAGTGCTTTGAACGTACAATTGGAAGCAAAACTAACTACTAACCTACAAGAAAAGAACTTGTACAACCCAAATCAGCATGGCTTCTGTACTTGAAGATCATGCCTATCACACCTATTAAATCACCAGGAGAAAATATTGGAAACATTGTGTCGAGGACAAGATATAGATGTAATATATACTGACTTTGCTAAAGCCTTCGATAAATGTGACCATGGAATTATAGCACACAAACTTAAGAATACAGAAATGACTGGAAAGCTAGGAAAATGGATATTTTATTTCTTGACGCAAAGAACACAAAGAGTGGTAGTAAATGGATGTAGGCGGATCCAGAAGGGGGACCAGGAGGCTTCATTGAAGCAACGGAGCGTAATTTGGAGGTCCCATACATTCTTGTTAAATGAAATTAGGCAAAACGTTTGAATGTTTATGTCCACGTTGCTTCAATTAAACCTCGTTGCTTCATTTAAGGCCCCTGGGAACCCCCTCTGGATCCGCCAATGTAAATGGAGTGAAATCGGAAGTCTCGGAATCGTGAGCTCTGTCCCTTGCTGTTCCTAATAATGATTGCAGATATTGATGCAGATATTAATGACAGTATTGTATCATGTTTCGCCGATGACGCAAAGATATGCAAAGAAGTATTAAACGAAGGTGACAGAAAAATTACAAAACGACATTGAAACATTATTCCAGTGGGCAGAAGACAAAAATATGAAGTTCAACGAAAAAATATTCCAACTTCTAAGATATGGTAATAACAAAGAGCTACAGGATAAAGGGTACAAAACTCCTTAAGCCAAACAGATAACACCAAATCCAAAAGCCAGGGATCTTGGAGTAATAATATTGTTGGATGCAGAATTCAGAGAGCACTATAACATCAAAATTACAACAGCTAGAAAAATAATGGGAATCATCTGGAGGAGCTTCCGCAGCAGAAAAGCAAACATCATGCTCAAATTATTATGGAAGAGTCTAGTCCTACCGATAATTGAGTATTGCTATACAAAGGACTTTTACATCTAAGATAGAGGAAACGGAAGGTGAAGACTACTGGTCTCGATTACAATCCCTGAAACTCTACTCTCTCGAAAGAAGGCGCGAGCTGTACACAATAATATACATATGGAAAATACTTGAGGGCTTTGTCCCTAACCTTAGAAATGAAATAGTTATTTGATACAGAAAAATTTAAATTAAAAAATAAAAATTAAAAATTAATATTTAAATATTTCACTTTTAAGTTCTACCCAAAATTATAACGTTAAAGTGGGCACTTATTCGTCATAGGCCCCGCACTAGAATAATAAAATTTCTTAATTTTAAATTTGTTAACAATTCGTTTTAGGATTTGAAGTTCCGTAATAATTGAATGCCCGGTTAGGTCAGTTGAATGTCCTGTTAGGTTAAATGAATGCCCGATTAGGTCAATTGTATGCCCTTGACGATTGGTTAGGGTAATGTCGTGATATTTTCATTAGTTTTAACGAAAATATCATGGCTTAACCTAACCAATCGTCAAGGGCGTACAGTTCACCGAACGGGGATTCAATAATTTAATTTTCACGTAGGTTTCCATTAATTTTAAGAAACTTTTACCAAAAATGTGTTAGTTATAGCTACGGCATATATATATATATATATATATATATATATATATATATATATATATATATATATATATATATACACACACACAAAACTAACTTTGATATACTTTGTTGGCAAAAATGTCGAGTGCAAATCAATTGCATGCAACATGATCAATATTTGTGTAAAAATGAACAATGAATAATTCCTATATTCTTATATTCATTCGTATAATTCTTATATAATTCGTATATTTATATAATCTTTATATTTATATAATCCTTATATTTATATAATCCTTTCATTTATATAATCCTTTTATTTATATAATCCTTATATTTATATAATCCTTCATTATATTCATATAATACTTATATTTGCATACATTTATATTCATATATTTTTACATAGAGTCCAAAATCGTATAACGCTGACACGAGTTTGGATAAATTTTTGATTTGGTTTCTATTTTATTTCTGCCAAATAATTAGTGAATTGTTTCTTTTTAAATTACTTACCGTATTTGTCGGCTTATAAGACGCACTTTCTTCCTTATAAATACCTTAAAAAATCGCCCTGCGTCTTAGAAGCCGAAAGTGGGGAAGGATGAAACGTCCATCAATAGCACAAGTGTGTGAATGGGTGCTGAAGTCATGGCATGATGTTAAGACTGAAATTGTGGTCAAGTCCTTTAAAAAATGTGGTATAAGTAATGCAATGGATGGCACTGAAGATCATTTATTGTATGAGAGTGACAGTGATACAAGTGAAGATGATGATGATTGGGATAATGATGATAATGTCAGTAATGAATCTGAAGTTGATTAATAACAAATAATAAGAGTAATAATCATATTATCTTTCTTTATTGGCTTTTGGGTTTTCTTTTTATTGAATTTTACATATCCATTGTATTAACAATAAAGTGCATCAAAAACTTTTTTTCTTGAATTTACCTTTCCAAAATTAAGGTGCGTCTTTCACGGCGCAGCGTCTTGTAAGCCATCAAATACGGTAATCATTTTTCTAGATTTAGCTTAATAATGAAACCTGATTAAATTCTGCAATGTGCATTTTCTGTATACATTCTCTCCTCGTTATAAAAGATGAAGTCATGTCTTGCTGAACGTTTAATTTTAAATCTTAAGCCTTTAATTTTTGCTCATATGCATGTTTAAGTGTAATTCATAATAAGATGCATATTTCAATTTCCATTTTTAGCTTGCTTTAACTCATTGCGAAGCATGTCAGAAAACGATGCACTTGTTACTATAGTTCTACGCTCTAGATACTGTTCAAGGATAGGGCCTCGTGTATCCCAAAACAGTGTTAGCACAACATAACTCGGAATGAGTTAAAGCAAGCAATTCGCACAAAACGGAGAGGGAGATTGTCGGAAGGTGTTATTCTGTTACACGACAATGCGCGCCCTCATACCGCTGCACAGACTAGAAAATGCCTTTAAGAACTTAAATTTGAAGTTCTCGACCATCCAGCCTACAGTCCAGGCGTGGCACCTTCGGATTTTTACCTGTTTGGACCACTAAAAGACGCTTTGAGAGGTCAGCGATTCCAAGGCGATGATGACCTGAAGGAGGCGGTGCACGACTGGCTACGCACACAGCCAAAAACATTCTTTTGTGAAGGCATTAGGAAGCTTGTAGATCGCTGGACTAAGTGTATTGAGAAACAGGGAAACTATGTTTAGAAGTGATGTGTTTATAATCTATCAGATGTGAAAATAAAATTGTGAAAATAAAAAGTGCGGATACTTATTGAATTACCCTCGTAATATAGAATTATGAATATATGACATAATTTTTCAAATTTCGTGATATTACTATTATGGCAGGCAATGCATAAGAATTAAAATTAATATTAATGTTTTCATTATGATAAAAATAATAACTTTCTCAAGAGTTTCAGCCACAGAAAATTCAATGAAACAAGTTTCATTCAATTTTCTGTTACCGGGTATTTATATTTTCAGGTTTATATATTTGTTTGTTCATTACTGATTAATACTTTACATGAAATGTGCATGACTGGGCCTTATAAGCTACTTTATAAGCTAATTTAATTGTAAATTGCATAATTTATTAGAGGTAATATCCGCAGTCAGAAGTGCGGATGCGGATGTTAAAAATGACGCGGATATCCGCATATGCGGATGCGGATATCCGGTCCACCACTAATATATATATATATATATATATATATATATATATATTGTAACTATTGTAACGGTAAATATCTTCAGCACAGCTATTAAATTATTTTAAATTGTTAAAAAAAAATGCACCGTGCGCAGTATAGCTTTTAGTATTATACTGCATAAATTTAAAAAATGTACCAACTAATAATAATTTGTCTAATGGCTAAGGGCGAATATTTTAATTATATTCTGTAACTAATTTAAAATGTAGTGACTGTTTTATATATATATATATATATGGGAATGAACTCAGAATGGTCCCCTGAGTTTTTTATGATACACACAGACAGTGCATGGAACAAGGAACTCTTCTGGGATAATTAAATCCACTATAGTCCGAATAAGTAATGGTAAATGACAAATACCATAGTTTTTCTTTTTCATAATGCTAGCCCGACGTGGGCAACGGGTCACTCGCAAAGAGGTCCCATAAATATAGCTTCCCTCACCAGCTATCTGCAAAGCAGACAGGATCCAGCTTTGGGACATGGATCTAGGGTTTAAAGCAGCCTAGCCCTGCTACATTTAGAACCTCAATATCAGCAAAAAACTCGCTGCCTTCACGTTAGATTGAATACATCAAAGAAAAAGGGGTAACTATTATATTTTTAGCCAAAAACCAAAACTTAAACCTCAATTGGCAGAATTGAGCGTCCACTTTTCAAAGCACATAACATGTCCGTTTCAAGATGGGAATGTAGCAGGGCTAGGCTGCTTTAAACCCTAGATCCATGCCCCAAAGCTGGATCCTGTCTGCTTTGCAGATAGCTGGTGAGGGAAGCTATATTTATGGGACCTCTTTGCGAGTGACCCGTTGCCCACGTCGGGCTAGCATTATGAAAAAGAAAAACTATGGTATTTGTCATTTACCATTACTTATTCGGACTATAGTGGATTTAATTATCCCAGAAGAGTTCCTTGTTCCATGCACTGTCTGTGTGTATCATATATATATATATATATATAATATATATATATATATATATACATAGCCAATATATAACAGTCACTACATTTTAAATTAGTTACAGAATATAATTAAAATGTCCTTAGGAGTTACACAAATTATTATTAGTTGGCACATTTTTTAAATTTACGCAGTATAATACTAAAAGCTATATTGTGTACGGTGCATTTTTTTTTTAACAATTTAAAATAATTAATTAGCTGTGCCGAAGATATTTACCGTTACAATAGTTACATTCCAATTTTAGCTTGGGAAAAATAAAATAAAATTTTGAATTTCACAAAACATCTAGTGACTACAAACGGGAATCGGCTTTTTATCTGTCTACACACAAATTTATCATTAGTCTCAGGGTCACACGAGTCAAATAATTTTAGGAAATCGGTAAATTCGCCCCCGCGAGCCATATGCATGAGAAAACACAAGCAGTACTGCCCACATACTTCCCGTACAGACTCTGGAAACAATATGGATTCCAAAGTATTTGTGGAATTTGCAGTTGTTCGAGAAATTTTATAATCATGGCATCATTCCACGAGGGTTTGCCCAGTGAATTAAAGTAATACAGTTGTTCCCTATTTTCAAAATAAACGGCTATCCATTGGCGCCCTTCTTCACTGCTCATTAGGGCGGCTCGTTTTTACACTTTTTTCGATATTTGATTGGGGGTAGTGCGGAAAAGTTGCGATTTGGAGAGAAAATAAAGTGTGTAAATTTTTTTTGATCTACGTCAATACCTTCCGGTGGCGGCGAGTCCTTAAAAATCGAAAAATAGGCCTAAAAACACAAAAATTTTATATAATTTTATATAATTTTTATATAATGTTCATTTTTCAATGACTGCTATTAATTTATTCAAGCCTATAATAGTGTTCTCAGGGTTGTTTGCACAGAAATATACCGGAATTAACATTTGTATAACATCTTGTTAAAACTTGCTTTAAATCAATATTTTGGATATTTTAACGGCTAAGACGCCACCGGAAGTTATTAACAGATTGTGCTGAAATTTTTATTGTTTATTTTGTAAGTCTTTAAAACCATTTTCCAATCTACCCCGTTAGGCCTATTTTTCGATTTTTAAGGACTCGCCGCCACCGGAAGGTATTGACGTACATCAAAAAAATTTTACACACTTTATTTTCTCTCCAAATCGCAACTTTTTCGCACTACCCCCAATCAAATATCGAAAAAAGTGTAAAAACGAGCCGCCCTACTGCTCATGTCTGCGTTCACAGTAAATGGGCCGCAGTCTCTCGTAATTAGAAGTTTTACCGTTTCATTCTTCGCAAACACTCCGATAAATTTGCTACGCATGAAATGATCATTCTTCATCACCCTCTGGCGTGTAACTGTGTCCATTTTTAAAAGTCCATCATGACTCCCCTAAAGCGGTCAACTTCGATTACGGCCTGAGATTCAAGATAAACTACTATGCTAATAGGGTCGACTAGCGGCTTGTCAAATTCAAGTCTAAGTGATGTTTCCGCTCTGCTGTGGGCTTAAGTGTGTGTTTATACTCCCGCTGAAGTCGGTGGAGAGATCAAAAGGATACAGGTTGACCCTCTCGACGAATTCGTTCTGCGTTACCCCTGTACCTAAACTGTCACATCCAACGACGCTATGCGCTAGGTTGTTATATGCTCTCGCGCAAAGTGAAAACTCATCTGTAGAATAGCTCGTTTTCAGTGACCCCCCCTAAGGCCAAATCGTTAACATATAGCGTTATATTTTTAAGGCCAAAATTTTTTAATTTCAATGCAGATTTTTTTATATTTTCCATTCACAGAAGCGTGTTCCTGAATTCCAATTAATATCCAATTAATAGGCAGAATCCCGAGACCAACGATGTTAAACCTGAAGGGCCTGTAAACACCTTCATTTGGACTCTATTAATCGGGGATTTCACTGTGGCACGCGGTAAATTTTTCCCAATTTTCATCTGTTTAGCAGAGCTTAATTTCACACGCCATACGCGGAGATATGTTTCCATAATATGAATCACCACAGGCTTCGCACTCTTCTTGGGCAGCATCCAGATTTAAACAAATCTCAGGGCTCGTACGGGTGATTTTTAATTTCAAATCGACCCCATTCATTTACTCTTCATATTACTTTCATTTTTAGGCTGATAATAACCTTCGGTAGTTAAAAACGTGTCCTTCGCGCATTTTGAAAAGTTGAGTACATTTTGCAGACAGGAGCGAAAGTAGGAATATCCAGACCCTAACGAGATATTTGTCTGATTTAAATATACATCACACTGACTGAATATGGTGTGTAGGAAATTCGTTTCCGGATATACGGCGTAGTTGTTTTTGCAATCCGACCCATCTGAATGCGCTGTTCGCAGTTTAACCTACATGTACACATTGCTTGGGTCAAAAAAGCAATGACCCGTACTTGGGATTACAAATTCTATAGGAGCACTCGGAGAGCTAATGGTGTTTAACTGGTTAACTCTAATAAAGTCCATATCCTCTATAGACGTCTATGTAGGAGGAATATCAAAGATGACTAGCTCAGATTCACAGCATTGTGAACTACTCGGATGGATGAAACGTGCCATGACGCGGTAGAAACAATGTCACCTCTATCATCAAGTAGTAATCCGTCTATGAGGCCCAGGTGCAGCAACCTCAGCTTATATCAGTTAAAAAAGTGGTCAATCATTGGCTGTATGTGCTTAGAACATTTCTTTTTTTTTAAGTCCTTTTACGTTTAACACCTCGAGTTGGTAACCCTTTCTTCTTTTTCCTCTGTACAGTGCGCTTTTTCTTCCGGGTTTTATTTCCGCCGCCACGCATTTTTCTCTTCGCATCTTTGACGATGTCATCCCGTGTACGCCTTAAATGTTTTTTGAGAGCTTCTTTATGTTTAGTGCCAGCCATCATGTCTTCTACCGTAAGTCCTGATTGTAAGGCCTTCCTTCCAAGATATCTGGCACCACTCTTCAATAAGGGGACAGCCGTACGCAGTATAGTTGAAATACTGGATCCAATCCCGCTTCCGCGTTGATATCTCACACCTCGATATACGGTGAATGGCCTTTGCGATATTCTGTCGCAGTACGGAGGAAATGAAGCTTCACTGTTAAGCCCCCGTCACCGAATGGAAACTTTTCCCCGCAATCGTCCTTATATACAGGGCGTCCCAAAAAAATGTATACACACTTTAACAGCTGATAGCTCAATTGATGTTTCTTTCTTTCCAAGTTAAACCCATTAGAATTAATAATGGCAGTCAGACTAAGCTTTGAACAAAGGAAATTCATTCTAAAGTGCTACTGGAAGTGTGAAAACGCAGTTGAAGTGCAAAGACAGTTTAGGAGGGAGTTTCAAACAGATCCACCAACGCGACTTACCATCACTCGAATTAGAGATAAGTTTGAAGCCGATGGAACTGTTCAGAATGTCCACAAGAAGCGTTCCGGAAGACCACGGACATCGACAAGCCCCACAAAGCAAGAAAGAGTACTGGAAACGTATCACCAAAGTCCAAGAAAATCTGTGCGGCAAGCGAGTCGTGAGGTAGGAATTTCAGAATCGTCTGTCCAACGCATTTGAAGCGCTGTCAATGGAAAAGTTACATTCCAAGATTAGTCCTGATATTAATGAAGATGATCCGGACCGAAGAGTGGAGTATTGCGAGTGGTACTTGGCACGATGTGGATGTGGATTGGACGAAGGGGTTTCGTAGAATACCCTCCGCGTTCACCAGACCTCACACCACTAGACTTTTTTTATGGGGATACTTAAAAGACAAAGTCTACGCTATAAAACCTGCAACAGTCGCTGAATTGAGAGCAGCCATTGAACGAGAATGCACACAAATACCAAACGAAATGTTTCGTGATGTTTGCGATTCCATTGCTTCGCGTTATCAGCAGTGCCTGGACCAGAACGGACGTCAGTTTGAAAACAGGCGGAGACAAAACAATTAAATAATGTCTGTAGATTCTATTACATTTTGAAAATGAAATGTATTTTAATAAACACTGCCTTTATAGTTATTTAAAGTGTGTATACATTTTTTTGGGACGCCCTGTATATTGAGATACTGGTTAGTAGGTTTTGACATAAGGCTTATCATATGTAATGCTCAAACTCTTTCTTCTATGATGGGGAATGTGAGCAATACGTAACAGGCGTGCCTGGGTATCCCCAAGAAACTGGTGCCCCACGATGTTGCTGTAAATATTGCACATGTCCGGGGGAGGGTCTCCTTCGTTCAATTTCTCCAGTTTTAGCTGCTACAATAAACTGATCAAGTCATGCTGTGACTCGTGAAAAGTATCTCTTTGGAAGGCTAGGCCGTATCTGCTATCAGGTATAATTTTGAACAGTTTTTTGTCTTTAATATTTCTACTAGCCTTCGATTAATTATAGCAACAAAGTATGTGCCAACATATCTTTGTTTACAATTTTGTAAACTAACGTAAGGCTTGAACTTTTCAGACTCCCATTTAAGCCTCTCACAATATCCTCGGCTGTGTCATAATGTCCCGACCCTAGTGTTAATTCTGTACTGTAGTACTGCACCTCCCCGCTTCAGGCTGAACGCATAGTACCGTCCGGAGTTACTCCTGCCTTTTCACATTTGTCGCGGTTTCAAAGAATCATAAAAACGGTTTCTTTCTTATTAATACTTAAAAACTTGGTGGTCAAGTGAAATCCGTATATTCCAACCTCATATAATTCACGCTCCAAATCTATGGGCCCATGCAGTTGTTATAAAGCTGGACAGGGTATTGTTAGGGTGTACAGACAAAGAGGCAGAGGACGGGAGTGTGACGTAGAAGTGGTTAGGCAGTATGTTTTATACTATTTAAGCTTCATTATTGTATCAGCTTTTATATAGGTGTTGAAATTTTGGGTGCCCCAGTTATATTACAAGGTACATTTTTCTCTTTCTTGAACCTTTGCTTCCTAAAATTTTTTGAATTTTAAACACTTTTTTTCCTAAATTAAATGGCACTTTCTGCAACTCCTCGCCATAAAAGCCACCTCCAATTTCTTCCTCATTCAAATCTTCAACGTAATACATCATCGCTTCGTCTTCAGGCCTCATAAATCTAACTTTAAAAATCTCACGAGTCCACCCTTGCTCAAATCCTCTCGCAAATTTATTCCCCGAACGCGACAGTCTTACATAATCATTGATTTTGAAATGCACAGTGCGTGGTGAATAGTGATGCTCTGCGACTATCTTTTCTCACCTCATGCTCTGTATGCGTACCTCTTTTTAAAATCTTGTTCGGTGATGTACCAATCGTACGGTGGTGTGAACGGTTGTAGGATGATGCCAACGATTCCATAATGTCTATATATCTGTACGTGTTTTTATGCGTGAAATAGCGATGCATGCCTTCCTTTATGGTACGTTGAACTCTTTCGGCTAAAGATGTCTCATGCTCAGAATTGGATGTGTAATAACTGATATTAAACTCTGCCAACATGTTCTGAAAAGCTCAGCCTATAAATTCTTTCCCCATGTCTGTACAGAAATAACCGGAGATCCTGTTTTCCTTTAACATCACTGCTTGTGTAGCTTTAGCCACTGTTTCAGGCGATTTATTTTTAAGAGGTATTAGCCACAAGTATCGAGAGAATACATCTATTATAAATAGTATGTAGCGATAGCCGTCATTATACACCGAATACCTTCGCATATCTTATCAGTTACATCAGCCTGCTAAATAGAATTAATCAATGCGGCTACGGTCTTGACAGTTTTAAACCTTATTCTCACCGGTTTATAAAGTATATAACCGTCCTCCTCACGCAAAAACCTCTCGACATCTTTTTTCTCTAAGCCCTCAGTATAGGTCCCTCTGTACAGTCTATTAACTCCCACGTAAGAAGCTGGATCAGAAATATCGTAATAGTGCTTTCTTAATATGTTAACCATTTGCGTATTTTACAGTCGCGCGGGTCGGGTTGTGCGTTGCTATTTGGCCTCTTCTTCTTCTTCTTCTTCTTCTTCCTCTTCTGCCCCAAATCTTTTAATCTGTTCTGGTTGCCTATCAGCGTTCAGCGTTTTTGGAATGTTTATTTTCTGTAGTATGGCTTTAATATGTTACCAACCTGATGGTGATGGCCTATCCCACTTTCTCACCAAATCATGTACCCTATCAATAATGTTCGAACCCTGTACCTTTGACCCTTCAACACCAACCTCGCCTGTATCAGACCATTGTATAATGGGATCCTCACTCAATAGATTATAAAGACTTAGTCCTTTATTCCTCAGTGTATGAGGGGTACTATTTTTAACCCTTTAAGCCCTGAATTTTTTGTAGGGTTAAGTTATGAATGCTTGTATTTGAAACGTTAGCAGTTTGTACCTTCAGCCCTTAAGCTTAAAGGGTTAATATATGTTCGAGGTGTTGCGGACTCACCCCGTTGTTCTTTGCTTTATTGTCTATACACTCACCATGATTAGTTTCGCCCCATGTTTGACAACTATGGGGAACTCCACTGGGTTTTTATAATTTTCGTACTCATGAAGAAATTTCTGAAGAGCTTCTTCGTATAAGATTCTTTTCTCGTTAGGAGGCCTTTCACTGTTTAGTAAGTTCACCAATTCGCTTTCCATTCTTTTAAGCCTGTTTTTACTGGGTTCTAGAACGAATCTTGACTCTTTGTGTTTTGTAGTGAAGCATACATCTCGTGTGGAATCACAACTGCTTTCTTCATTATATTAAACTAGTCAATAAAGGCCCCAAAACTGAAAATAAGATGGGGAGGAATGAACCCCCTCTTTGTACAGTAATTCACTTTTTCTTTCCAACAGTTTGTCTTTTGCGAGCGAGTGCGTGTATTATGTTCTTGTAACGACGTAGGCGAGACTTCTGAGAGGGCTTCATTGGCACATTGCATTTTATAACGTTAAGACAGATTTCCCAGATGCATTTCAAAAAGTCTCGGTCAATATTTTTAACAAACAGGTGATGGAGAGTTCGTGGCAGTCGATTTTATTAATTCACAATATTTCTTTAACCTCTTTGTCATTCTGGGATATACACCGTTTCAGCCTCGTTTGGGAATATATTCGTTCTTGGAAGCACCCTAAACCAAAATATCCATAACGCTGACCTGTAGCTTCTTTATAAACGTCCAAAAACTCTTTACGGTGATTCGGGAACATTTGGCCGGCTAATACCCCAATTTGTGATACATCTCGACGCTGAGCGAATAAGACTAGATATTGTGTGTTTAGCGATAAATTGTGCATGTATCTGCTTTTGAAAAATAGATTCTGATTGATGAAGAACACGCTTATGTTAAGATGGTGGGAAAATACTGTAAATGTCCTGGCAAACGTTTTATCCATTTTTAACATGAGATCGTCAATTACAATAACCGTGTGCTCTTTCCCCTTTATAGAACTAACATCATAAACACCTTTGTGGAACAAAATATCATCTTGGTATTCGTTGAATACGGCTTGATACGTCGAATAGCACCATATAATTTTATGACTGTAGGACCGGATATAATGCATGTAGAAGGGCTCGTGAACCTGAATTTTTCTACAGATTCCATTTCTAACACGTCACACGCTTAAGTGGAACATTTTCAAAATATAATAAACTTTTAAGTGTTGTTCCTTATATTCTACAATCTTGCTTTCCTTCTTCCCCAGAACCGTGAATGAAGACGAAGATGGGGTACTATACCAGTAACATGTACCCATCGTGGATATTGCAGATGATGCTGATGATAGCGACGATAGTATAGTTATTGAGGCTACAAACTGCTCCACCAACGTCATGCCCACTAGCATTCCGGAGCCCTCAACAGTGACAGCCGTAGCACCCACACTCTCCATTTCGGGTAGAAAGCGGGTGCATGAGGATGCTAACAGCCCCATTGCTGAAATACCTTCCACGGCAGGTATAAAGCGTGTAAAACTCTCTACGAGCGCGTCGGCCGTTAGACCCACAGTAAGTTCCGAAAATGTAATACAAACTCAACTCTCTACGTCTTACGGTATATCCCCTACAGTAGCTCCTTCTACAAATAAAACTGTCCCCACTTATCCCTGTTCAATACCGCCCCCTACTGTATCCGCCGCCTCGGAAGCAATGTCTCAACCTGTAGACGGCGGCATATCATTCAATCTGGTGCGCAACGTCATCTCCACCCCGACCCTGGTTAGAAGGCGCTACTCAGTTTGGACCGATCCCCGAGTCGTGTATAACAACGCTGTTCAACACGGACTGCGGCACATAGTTGAACGTGTCGTAGAGTTTGCCCTTCAGAGCGGTTAGGGTAGCGAGTCCACAGTAAGACTGGCTGTTGGTTTCGGGGCAAATGATGGAGATCGAGACGACTTTTGGGGAGTGATAAGGCCGAGGATAAGGCCTACATTTTATGACGCATCGCTCAGGCCATCCGTAGCGAGACAGAATATAACATGGAGAATCTCACGATCGATATAGACCACGTCTTCCGAGCTGTAGGTTACGGCGCCACGCCTTATACTCTTAACTTTAAGTTAGCAAATATTCAGAAACCACACAAATCTCGATCGCGATTCTGGTTTTATGGCAATAATCTTGGCCCATATGTTAACTGTGCTAAATACAGCTACCAAAATAATTTGGTTGCCGGCGATTGTACAGCGTGCACTTAACCTAGCCACAGACTGCAGGCTTGAATTTTATTGTGATATAAGACCTGAAGAGCTGAGAAGGGTAGAGCAGGAAATGGGTGTGCGTATCGTTGTATTTGGATTGGATGATCGTCGTAGGAGTGTGTATGTTTTTAAAAGCAGTGTGAAAAATCGTACAAAGCCTCTAATTACACTGGTCAACAACAATTTTGTCACAAGGGTTTTGATGGGTGTTCTAAGTGTACTTTTTCATGCTGAATCTAAATATGAAATCAGATTTTTTCTATCAGGCTTAGTTTACTTGTGACGCTATGTTCATTTTTTCCTCATTTAGCATGATCACCGGATAAAACAATAATAACATATTATATATAATTAAGTATATAACAATATTATAATATAAAACATTATAAAAATAATAAATATAATAATATATTATATTAATTAATATAACTATAATAAAATATATTAATATTAATATATATGTTGTATTAATTTTTCTGTAAAATTAGTACAATTTATTCCTTTGGGGAGAAAGTTCTGATAATGCTGGCAGGATAAATTTGGTCGGAGCAGCAGACTGTGCAGGTTGAAACATGTTTGTACCTGTTCAGACATGAGCCTAGTTTCTGTGTGTAGAGCAGCTCCAAGTCAGTCTACTTGTAAATGTCACAGTGTTAACAGCTAGTGTCTGTTGCTTCTTGTTAATTTTACACCAGTGTTGTATTCATATAAATGTTTTGTAATGCCGCGGAACTGTCTGAATCATCCTAATTCCTTTTGTTATGTATGTGGTGATCTAACTTTAAAATCCCAGAAACGTAACTTTACACCATTAGTAAAAAAATGCTATGAACTTTATTTCGGATGTAAAGTAGGCGATCAGGACAAGAGTTGGGCCCCTCACATTTGTTGTGTGACATGTGTAAGACTACTTACAGGATGGCTAAACGGTTCACGTCACATGCCATTTGCTATTCCAATGATTTGGAGGGAACCCAAAGATCACACAACAGACTGCTATTTCTGCCTGGTAAATACAAAGGGGATCACTTCAAAAACAAAGAGCCTTATGAAATACCCTAATCTACCGTCTGCAATGAGACCAGTTCCCCACAGTGCTCAACTTCCAGTACCAAATCCTCCTGAACATGTAAGTTTAAGTGATGAGGAATCAAACGTAGCTGTAGCATATCACGAGGAAAAAGATGAAGACACTTCTGATCCAACATTCCAGGCTACCTGTTCCTCCAATGAACCACATTTACTGTCACAAGGAGGTCTAAATGACCTAGTTCGTGATTTGAAATTATCTAAGAAGCAGGCTGAACTTTTAGGTTCAAGATTAAAGGGTTGGAATCTACTGCAACGTGACACTAAAGTTTGTTTTTTCCGCAGCCGCCATGATGAATTCAAAGAATGGTTCTCCCATGAAGATGGACTTGTGTTTTGTAAAGATGTTAATTCAGTCATGGGGGCTCTTGGTCATGAACATAACGTGGATGAGTGGCGATTGTTCATTGACTCCTCAAAAGTCAGCTTGAAAGCAGTCCTTCTTCACAACGGAAATAAATTTCCTTCTGTACCTATTGCACATGCTGCAAACATGGAAGAGTCATACGACAACATGAAGTTGCTTTTAGAAAAGTTTCAGTATCAGAAATATAAGTGGAATATCTGTGGAGATCTGAAGGTCATTGCATTTTGCTAGGGTTGCAGCTAGGTTACACCAAGTACTGTTGTTTTTTATGTGAGTGGGACAGTAGGGACAAGCAAAACCACTACGTTAAGAAGGATTGGCCAAAACGCACCTCACTTGTTCCAGGCAAGAAAAATGTTGTGAATAGTTCACTTGTTGACCCTGAGAAAGTGTACCTTCCTCCTTTGCATATCAAGCTTGGACTTATGAAAAACTTTGTTAAAGCGATGGATAAAGCGCAAACAGGATTCACATACTTGAGAAATAAGTTTCCCCGGATCAGTGATGCCAAGATTAAAGAAGGCATTTTTGTAGGCCCTCAGATCAGAGAATTGTTAAGAGATGAGAGATTTGAAGGAGAGTTGAATGAAGTTGAGAAAGCTGCGTGGCAGAGTTTCAAAAGTGTCTGCACAAATTTTTGGGAAATCACAAGGCCGAAAACTATCCTGAAATAGTAGGAGATCTTCTTAAGTCTTACCAAGCAATGGGGTGCAATATGTCATTAAAGGTTCATTTCTTGGACTCTCACTTGGACTTTTTTCCGGAAAACCTGGGTGCGGTAAGCGACGAACATGGTGAGCGTTTTCATCAGGATATTTCTGCCATGGAAAACCGTTACCAAGGCAAATGGAGCCCCAGTATGCTGGCTGACTATTGCTGGACTCTTAAGAGAGACATGCCTGAGGCAAAGCACAGCAGAAAATCAAAACAAGCTACTTTTTAAACTACAGGTATGTCTTTTCGATCATATTTTAATAAGTATGTAACTATATGGGTTTTTAAAAATTTAATTGCATGTCACAGAAAAACCAGACCTGATAGAGAAATTTTACAAACTTATTTGGATTCAGCACAGAAAATACTATAAGAATAAGGTATTTTCATTCTTGGGACACGAAAAAACTTTTTTGTTGCCCAGTGTTATTTTAGGTTTGTCGGGGACAACTCTTTACGCGAGTTATGATAAAAGCCGAAAATATGGAAGACCACGATTTGTGTAAGGGTTATTGGTGGGGGGAGATTAATACAAAAATCGTTTCCACTCTTTTTCTTTTTGTTTTTTCCCTTCTACTCCAGATGGAGAGAGTTTTTTACTTCCGGGGTTAAACCTTAACCCTAAGGAATTTTTAGGTACAGCCTAGTACTAGGCGTAAGATAGAGGTGCTGTATCGTAATATCTCCCCTACAACTTCTCCAGATGTCACACTTATGGGCAGTTGGTTCAGGAACTCTACTGTAGATTTCTTTACTGCCCCTGTCGCCCCCACTACTATTGGGATGATCTCAGGTTCCACATTCCACATTCTCCTTATTTCGTGTTTGAGTCTGGTATTTTAAGACCTTTTCCCTTTCATAGTTCGCCACATTCCAGTCTGCTGGGACTCCTACTTCCACCAAGAGGCACTTGTTTCCCTCCTTCTCTCTCACAACTATGTCTGGTCTGCATCCTGATACCCTGATGTCAGTTGGTATTTCGTGATCATATAGGAGCAGCACCTTGTCATTGTCTTCTATTCCTTGTGGAATGTGTTCCCAGTGTTTTTCTGTTTCTAGCCTTATTTCATATTTCTTACACAGCTTGAAGTGGATTAGCTTGCAGACTGCATTGTGTCTGTCTGTGTAGTTTCCTCTGTGCAGGAGTATTTCACACCCCGATAGTATGTGATTCACAGTCTCTGGGCTCTTTGAGCACAATCTGCACATCTCACTTTCATTTCTGCCCTCAATATTCCTTTTGAACCAGTTTGTCCGTAGTGCCTGGTCTTGTGCTGCCATCACCAGCCGTTCATCTTCTGGTCTCAGTGCCCCTCTTACCAGGAACTCCACGGTTTTGTCCCTCTCTATGTATGCTCTGTTCAGCACGTTCTCTTTGTATACTTTGCTGAACTTGTGCTCTTCCCAGTTCTTCTTTTCTTTTGATCTTTTTTTGTTATACCTTCTTTTGATGGTGCTTATCTTTTCTATGAGAGGTTTATTTGAAATGTCCTCAAGCTGTTCAGGTCCTATGCCAGCATCCACTAGATAATCATTTGCCTTTTTTGAGAGTGATGTTGTTTGAGGCTTTTCACGTTCATGGTCTCTTACAAATCTGACTAGCCTTCCTTCTCCTTCCTTTATGTACTGTGCTAATCCTATTGTTGTGACTTTGTGCACTTGGTCAATTAGCGCAAGCCCTAATCCACCGACCCTCCTTGGCAGGTATAGCCTTGGTGTGCATTGGTTTTTATATATGACTTTATGCGCATGGAGCAATTTTCTGGTGATCGTATCCAGTTTGTTGATTTCTTGCCGGGTCCAATTGATTATGCCAAAACTGTATGACAGTACAGGTACCGCCAGTAAGTTTATGGAAAGGATCTTATTTTTACTGTTTATGTGGGATTTTAGGATTAGCTTTATCCTTTTTGAATATTCTTTCGCAGTCTTTCCTTCATGATGTCATTTTCCCTCTTTTCAGATTCCTCCATCTCCAGATATTTATATGTAGCCTTTTGCTCTAGTTCTTCTATCACGATATTGTCTACCCTGATGTTTTCTGATTCACACCTTTTGCCTTTCTTTAATGTGACAGTGGCACATTTCTCAAGACCAAACTCCATATGGATGTCATCTGAGAACTTTTTGACCTCCCTGACCTCTTCTGTTAGCTCACTTTTGTTTGGGGCATATAGTTTTAGGTCCTTCATGTAAAATAAGTGAGATATTTTCGGGCTGTTCTTTTCCCTTGGTCTCATTACGTAGCCTTTGTTTAGGTTATTTATTAGTTGGCTGAGTGGGTTTAGTGCCAGTACAAACAAAAGAGGGGATATTGAATCACCCTGGTAGATCCCTCTCTTGATTCTCACACTGCTCACCTCTAAAGTTCCCTTACTATGATGGAGAGTTAGGTCTGTTTCCCATCGTGTCATAGCTGTTTCTAAGAAGATTCTGATGGTAGGGTGGATCTTGTATAGTCTCAATACTTCCTTCACCCAGGAATGGGGTACACTGTCATACGCCTTTTTGTAGTCAATCCATGCCATGCTTAGGTTTGTCTGTTTCTTTCTGCTGTTCTCCAATATAGCCCTGTTGATTAACAGCTGGTCTTTTGTCCCATACGTTTTTCTGCTGCATCCTTTTTGTTCTGGGCTTATGATGTTGTTTTCTTCTGCATGGCTGTAGATCCTGTCAGCTATGATTCCTGTTCGTATTTTGTAGATTGTTGGCAAGCACGTTATTGGTCTATATTTACTTGGATTCTGGGTTTCATGGGACTTTGGTAGTAATGTTGCTTTCCCATTTGTCAACCATTCTGGTGCTTTTTCTTCTGCTGTTACTATCTTGTTGAAGCACCTTGTTAGTTTTCCATTTAGTGATGTTAGCTTTTTCAACCAGAAGTTCTTAATCATGTCTGGGCCTGATGCTTTCCAGTTGCTGCTTCTTTTTATTTTCTCCTCCACTTCTTTCACGGTTATTCTGTCCATGTCCATCTCTGAGGTCTTTCTCACCTTTTCACTGTTGTAAAGGCTCCCAATCCATTCTGCACCTTCATTATGGTTGACTTCGTTCTCGTAGATGTTCTTCCAGAAATGCTCCACTTGTTCTTTTTCAGGTGGTCTTTCTACGTTTATCTGGGCATTCTTTAACTCTCTAAATAGTTTTGTTGTGTTGTCTTCAAACATCTCATTTTGCTTCTTTTTTGTATCCAAGCGTATATATCTTGCCAATCTTTTTGCCTTTGCCGACAGGTCTAGCTTTTTCCTGGCAATGCTTTGTCTGCTCTTTCTTTCATTGTCTAGTCTTTCTCTTTGGATTAATACATTTACCTTCCTCCTGCCCAGTTCAGATCTTATTTCCCGGCTCATATGGGTAGTTAGGATTGAGATCTCCTTCCTGAGGTTACCTACTCTGCTCTCTAGTCTTTGCTGCCACCTTGGCTTCCTCTCATTTCCATTCTTTCCCTGGTTTTACTCCTGGTTATTCTGCTTGCGTGTTTTTACCCCTGCCATATTTGTTACGCTGACTGCTGTTGCATAATATAACCTATTTAATTCTGTGAGGTTACTCTCCTGGGGTGTTATTGCAGGTAGTACCTTGTTCGCTATCTCTATATATTTTCTGACCTTATAGGTGTTTATCAGCTTGGGCACTGGTCTTCTGTGGTTCAGTTCCTGGTGTACATCTTCTTCTCTGTGGATTAGGATCCTCCTTTTCATCTCCTTCTCTTCATCACCCTCCTCTTCTATCTCTTCCACACTATCATTGCCTGGTCCTGATGTAGAGTCTCCCTCATCATCTGATAGTTCACTTGGGGGAGGTGGAGGGGAGGGGGAGGGGTGGCAAGATGTTTGTGTGCCTGTGGTTCATTTCCACTTCCACCTCCTCCTCTTCCCGCCCTGGGCAGGCATCCTTGTCCACTTCTTTTGTGCTGTCTCTGGGAGGTGTTTCCACTACGGTACCTGGGGCTGTCTCCTTTGTTTTTTCTGTTATTGAGGGTTTCACGTGGCTTTCTGGTGTTTCAGCCAGTTTGTTTTTTTTGGTTTGTTTCTTCCCTCTACCTACTGTCCCTTTGCTCGTTCTTAGTTCTTCTAGGGTGTCAGCAGTTATTACCAGTTGTTCCTGTACAACCCACATTGCCTTTTCTTTTGATTTCTGTGCCTCATCATATGTTGGTAGTGTGGCTCTTTGTTTCCTCTCATGGTCAGTTCCTCTTTCTGCGATTGTCTTTAGGATATGATGTTTTTGCCTGATCACTTTTTTTCGGTCTACTGTATGATCTGTGTACCGCTTCTGGAACCTGTATACCATGTAGTCATTCTCATCGAACTCCTTCCTTTCAAATGCCCATTTTAGGAGTTCGCTCTTGTTCTCTTTTTCTGGGATCATCTGCCCTACATACATACTTTCTAACAGGTACAGATTTCTCTCCAGTGTCCATGTCCACTCGCTCATGGTGTTCTCATTTCCCTTTTGGACATATTCTTCTACCTCTCTCTTGATCTTTTTTATTTCATCCTTTGTGATCTCTGATTTCCCTAGTCTGATGTTTGCACTGATACTGTGGAACTGTTCAGATATGGCAGAAAGTGTGAAATTTGGCATGAAGTTACCGTTAGCCATATAGAAACATTTCCAGGTTGGGGACACGCTGGAACCTCACTCTTGCGGCCATTTTAAGCAAATTCAAAATGGCTGCCTCGATTCCACAGCCAAAACCATAAAATGCCATATCTCAGGAACTATTGGACCAATTTTGATTATCTTGGGCTCGTTTCTCATGCTTTTAAGGATGCCTGATCAATCTAACTATGTTTCGGAATGTTTCGAGGTCAAGGTCACATGATAAGTCACGGTCAAGGTCATTTTTTGCCCTAAAACACCTATATCGCTCTATCTCTAAAACGGCTGGGCCAAATTTGATGATTTTGGGCTCGTTTCTGTCAGATTTCATAGCTCCGCGGTTGCAGTTGCGGTTGTCAGGAAGTCACAACCGCGCGGTTGCAGTTGTTTCGTTTAAAGTTGAATTATCACTGTAACCTGTGTGAACTTATGGAGAATAAGAGTGATACCGGCAAATTAAAGAGTAACGCGTTTTAGCCACACTGTCTTACTGCGAATTCAATCATTATTCGATAGTCAAGTGTGTTCCCAGGGTGCGGGACGAGGACGCAACGCGTTATGCACCACACCAGCCACTTTCCCCAACCTTCGTTGTTATATTTACAGTTACACAAAACTAATCAAGAACATTGGGCAAGATCAAGTTAAGTTATGACACAGGGAGGGTGTCAAAACTGATCATACAATGAGAACACTAGGTAAGATCATCATTGTTAAAACAAGCACCTTCGTAGTGGCATAAAGAGGTGCAGTGTAAGTGCGCTTTGTTGCATTTGCAGTTGCCAGTGCATGATTTCTTACATCCACAGTGTCGAAGGATCGCGCAAGCCTTACTGACATCTGCAAGTGTCGTCAAGAACGGCACCAACTCCTTCTGAGCTGAGATCATCCATCCCGAGTCAGTAGGATCAGAGATCTCTTGATGAAGCCGCAGCGCCTGACCCCAAATGAAAGCTGCTTGAAGAATGGCTCGTCTCACATGTTGAAATAGAGCTGCCTGGCTAGGTGGGATATTGTCGAGGGTTCTGCTTCCTCGTGAGAACATCTCCCTCCGGGCTTAGTTCACGTAGCAGCTCCACAAGACTTACTGTAAAGTAGGACAATGAAACGTTCGATGACCTGCATCGGTACAGATTCCATGGTGAAGCAGTCGGGATCACGCAATATTGCGAGCAGGCTATCCGTGAGTTCCGGAGAGAGCTTTCACACTTCGCAAACTGTCTTCTTGCCAACTCCTACAAAGTGCGATGTAGTGTCCGAGCCTGTCAGTACATGGAATAAGGGAAGCGCAAGTCCCAACTCTGGGCCGAGCTGCGACGTTAGCACGTGAATGGGGAAACACTGGAAGTGTTTTCCAGTCCCAAAAGTCACCCATAGTTCAGACAATGACAGTTCAGGGAACGATGAGATTGCGACAACCACGACATCAGTGTCCACTGTGCGGAGGTATGCTTTGTCATGGCCGTGCTGAGCTGCATGTTTGAGGTGGAGGATCATCCTCGTGTCAGCTTCTTGATAGTTACACGGTTCCAGACTCTCCGTGTCACAGGGTGGTTGTGTGAGGACCTTTTCCTCTTGTGTTGTGATGAGTTGCACACCCAGGTCTTCCTCAGCTTACTCACGAGTGTGAAGAGTTCTGTTTTGTTCTCTGCATTTTTGAGGATGGCACTTCACTCTTTTCGGTTGATGGAAGTCTTGGAGTCAATTTTTTTCCTTGGACTAACTCCTCGATTCTCATGAGCTTGGTCTTTCAGGCTTCTCTCAGGGTAGATATCCCATATCCAGTCCATACGATCCACACAAGCAGAGACATGAGATCTTGCAAATATCACTGGTTGCTTCTCCATATATTCACCGGTCGTGTTCACGGTTTGGGCGAGTTGAATAAAATGGACTACAGCAGGACCATCGAAGATTTTCACTGTTGAATCTCCATCTGGTTTTTCAATGACCTTCTCGAAGCATTTCAGGAGATCGGACTTCGTACCAGTTCGCAAACGACCAGCAACAGCTAATGATGGGGATTCTTTTTGGTTTTCGTACATGAAAAACTCAGTATCTGCATCTGGTCGTGATTGCACAGATAGGAACAGCTGAGTGACCAAGGCTGAGTTATGTTTGAGACCTTGACCTTTTGCATCTTTCTGTTTGTCAGGTACTTTTTTGAACGTGTTCAGTCCTTTACGCTGGGTAGTTTCAGTGATGGCCTTTGAGGCAACAATGAAGCGTGTCTTCACGAAACCATTATACATGGCAGTTCTGATCTCATGAACATCTCTTAACGAGTTGGTCACACATGCATCCATGACCAATTTAGTGTCAAGGGTAGTAAGGTAAGAACTTGTGTCACTGAATGAGTTGCCATGCTCTTTTAGGACTCGTACCAGAGACTTCACGTCACTGTGAAAACGAATCTGGAGGCTCTGTGCCTCTTCGTGATGAGAAGAGGAGCTCGACGTGTGGTGCCGTGATATGAAGTCCTCATAAGTGGAGATGATGCCTGCGCGCTGAGGAGAAGTTAGCATCCATATGAGGAGGGGAATCGACTCTTCGTAAAGGCCAGATGCACCTCCATCTCCCTTGATGTGATCGTTTGAGTGTCCATGTGATTGGTCTTTCGCCATCATGGAATACCGGTTCTCTGACCTCTCTACAACGAAGTTGCCCTTCATAAACTCGTGGTACACTGTTGGATGTTTGTCCTTCGACTGCATGAGGTCTCTCACGTGTATTGCAGCCACCGTGCGTAGTTTGGATAGTCGAGAACGAAACGCCATGGGATTATCTCACCAAGCACTTGGACATAGAGTTCAAAATCTCCCTCTCTCTGAGACTTGATGAACCTGCAGTACATCAGTTGGCGATCCTTTGTCTGTGTCCAGTATTGGACTGTTGGATATGCTGCTTGTCCTTGTGACTCTGATTACACCTCTTCCCTCAATATGTGAAGAGCAAGCAAGGGACACTTGGTGTGCATATCGAGTTCTTTTTACGTTAGAGGCACTCAACGCCGAATGAACACGACCAGGTGATAGAACGCCTGCTTCAGCCAACGCGTGATCCCACCCTGAGCCATCAAGCCACTTGCCCAGGATCTCCTGCAGCACCATCTCAATGTGAAGCCCTCCCATCATCACAACATACTTGTCTTCAGTAAGTTGCTCTGGGTACTTCCATTGGATTCGTTTTGCCAGACTATACAATGGTTGGTCCATGTCAATGACTGGGGTTTGCCCTGGATTTAAAAAGTCGATTCCATTTTTACAACCTCCATTGAATGTTTGTTCATGGATGGGGATTTCGCTTTCTCTACAAAGAGTGGTAAAATCCCGATCTCTGCGCGAGGGCGCACATTGTCTTTCTGAAGGCTAACGTTATAACCTGACCAGGTTATGACGCCTCCCACCTCAATTCTCTTCTAACGCTTGAATCCCTCGTTAGAAGTGCTCAGATGATTCGTTTGTGATATCATCGTACCATGGAACTCCGAACGGGACAGATTTGATCGTTTCTTTTGATCGATATTATCCACATCACCTGTAGTGAAGACATTTCTACGCATATCGTGGGAACAACCACACCATCTTGGTGGAATTGGTTGGATACCCTAATTGCCAAATCCAACGAGACCTCCGATACTCTATCATAAGATGTTGACAGCCCAAGAGATGAGAAGTGATTTATGAGCTGCTTTGACCGACTGGTTTTGCAATTTCAACCCAACATAGAGGGGTGTGGGTGTTTCACGTTCTTTGGAATGACGCTTCTCATTACTGGTAGGCTTAACAACACGCTTTACAGTATTGTGGATGATAAGGTGAGACAACGTACACGCAACCTTGGCCCTAGCACCCTCAATGGAGTTCTGTGACTTAATACTTGGGCCTAGCAATGTCATTTTCATGAATGCAAACAGTGGAGGAGGGATAGATTTGAGGAGGCAGTCGTCCGCCAACGAACCTGAGAAAGCCTCTATCGGATTCTGAAAGATGTGCCTCCTCGGTATATTTGCCGCTTTAAGGAGGATCATCGCCTCGTCATAGCACAAGGTGGTTTCGCTGGAATGAGACAGCACAGATCCAACGGTATCGCTATGCGTAATCAATACGTCTCTTCCTGCAGGTTGAGCAACTAATCCTGGCAATTTTTCCATCTTCAGTCTTGTAGAATTGCGTGTGGATGTGCTGGTACACCCCAATTGTGTCAACCTCTCGTCATAGAGCTTGTAAAGTTCTCTCAATTTGCAAACTTGTCCTTTACACTCACTAACATAAGCAGCTAACTCAGTAAAAGCTATTGCCTCAAAAGATGTTGGTGGATTGCTACTATTACCACAAGTTTCAGATTTGACTAATGTTGCTTGTCGATCAGCTGAACGGGCAAGGGTGTATAGTTTTGTGTGGCAGGTCTTATGGTAATATGCATACATGGCATGCATATCAGATGCAGTAGCTAGTCTTGCTAACAGTTGGGAGTTGTTGGTTTTTGTGGCTAAGTTTCTGAATGTCATATCAATATCATCAGTTGATGCTTTGATAAGTTTTGCCTTCAGTTCAGTATCACACAATATGCACTGGGGCTGCTCACGATTAAAAGATGAAACAAAACTACTGCGTGTCTTTTTTGGACTGGAAACTTCCTCATTAGAACACTCTGACTTCACTAATGCTCGTTTCTTTGCTCGATCAGGCTTTTGAGCACTACATTTTCTCCTGCAATTTCCATGAATGACAGCCTTATTCTTCAACAATGTACTTTCTATACCTGAACCATCATCCAAACGCCTAAAATTCATAGGAAATGGCAACTCTTTGATCACATCAAATGCTGTCAAATTTTCAGACAATGTTTTTTAAACACCTTTATACCCATTTTCAGCTGGCATGTTAACTTATCATTCCGATTTTCTTGGCACAGAGAGCAAAGTTTCCAATTAGTGATCCGAGATGGAATTGTGCTGTCAACTGAATCACTCATAGGTTGACGTTCTCTTGGCACAGCCATGGTCAACATCTTCGACATCAGACGTCAGATGGAGCGACAGGGGGCATTACCTGAAAGGAAGAAAGTCTGAATGTAAAATTTGAAGGATATTTTGAGTCATACATTATCATTTTATTACACCAGTCATTAATTTTTAATAATATTTTTAATAAAAATTTTAATAATAATAATAATAATATATATATATATATATATATAATATATATATATATATATAACTGTTCTGTTTTAAATATGTATAGTAGCGTAATTTCATATTGCAGCAGAAGTACAAATGACTGTGATTTTCACCTTGACATTCACCGTAGCCGCACGGTTACATAACATTGGATTTGAACAATAATTGCCCTAAATTTAATACTGAATACTAAGCACACCGGACAAAAAATTAGTCACCCCTCTCAGAATGTACCTAATAACGTGTGACGGCGCCTCTGGCCTTGATAACCGCACGAATCCGGCGAGGCAGAGACTCTACGAGGTTGTGCATGTACCGAACATCGATTTGCTGCCACTCGTTCATCAGCCGGTCCCGAAGTTCCGCCAGAGTCCGTGGGTGTCTATTCCTGCGCTTCACTTTCTGTTTCCAGCCTGAACAACACCTTCGACGCATTCAGGATTAAAGGCTTCATTGGACCTGCGATGTACTCGTCGCCTCCCATCATTGGAGAACAACAAAAACGGGACTCATCGGACCAAATTACACGTTTCCAATCTGCCGCAGTCCAGTTTTTGTGCCTCTGAGCCCATTTATAACGTGCCAATTTGTGACTTGCTGTTAACAGCGGCCTCTTCCGTAGTACCCTGCTCCAGATGTCCATCGCATGCAGTTCTCGTCGCAATGTCCGTTCGGAAATTGGTCGCTGGAGAACCTCATTGGTTTCTTGGAGCAATTGTTCTCTGGTTTGAAAACGATTTTCAGTTACTAGACGAGAAACATGGCGGCGGCCCCTATTGTCGAGAATTGTTTTCCGGCCACAGTTACGCCGTCGATTGTCAGTTGATTGCGAACTACACCACTCTTTGTAAACTCGCTGGACAGTACGCGTTGACACACCAACAAATTGGTCTATTTCAGACATTTTGTGTCCGTGGGCTCTGCCAAACACGATGGCTTCTTTTTGCCACTGAGTAACGTCTGCCTCACGACCCATTTTGCAGACTATATCCAACACACACTTTGTTCTTCACCACCTCACGAAACAGATCTGATCCTGTGTGCTACGTCACCGCTACTTGTCACTTACCAATGCTACATCAGCGCCCTCTGTGTGACCTTGAACTTCCTACTATCGGTGCTATTAGAGGTGACTAATTTTTTGTCCGGTGTGCTTATATTACGCATTATAATGCGCACTGCGCTATTATTTTGTGTTTTGGTAATAAAATCACTTACCTGTTCAAAATTGATAAAACACTGCAACAGAAATTTCACCATTCACTCACTGAAGCGTAATGACGACTAACTTACTAAGCCTGAATAATGCTTGTGGAAGGGCCCGCACAACGCCATCTATTATAATTTTTTAAACTAAAATAATAAAACCGGATGACAATTTGCTCAAAGTGGCTGCCCAAGATCATCAAAATCAGCCAGGTAGTGTATTTTTGTATTAATCGACCCCACTATATCTCGAGTTTACGAATGATCTGTTGAAACATTGTAAGGATTGTCTCATGGTTCGCGGTCAGTGTAAAAGCCCCAGATGCGAAAGTCGGTTAGTTGAAGCTGAGAAAAGGGACTGTAATGTATGTAGACGCACGTTTTTCAATAATTTCTGTTTTGGATTCCATAAATCAAATAGGACGTGCAAGAAAATGAGAATGTCAATGATAGAGGCGAGTTCGTGCATAAGTGTGATGAAATTCACTGCTCTACATGTTATGAGAGATATAAGGCGGATGGTGTAAAGCATGTTTGCTATATGAAAGATGCTGAGCATAAAAAATAAAGGTGCTCTTCCAATATGTGCTCTACCGCGAAACTGTGATCTACCATATTCCAACTAATATTCCATATTCCAGGCTAACTAACGAAAATATCACGACTTAACCTAACCAATCGTCAAGGGCGTATAGTTGACCTAACGATTGGTTAGGTTAAGTCATGATATTTTCGTTAGTTAGCCTTATAAGGCTAGTTTCACGGTAGAGCACGTATTGGAATATGGTAGATCACAGTTTCGCGGTAGAGCACATATTGGAAGAGCACCAAAATAAATTGTGTATAACTGTATACTATGACATAGAGACTTACACAAACCCAGAAACCAAAGAGGTTATACCCCACCTACACTGCTTGTAAGCCAGACCATCTGCGACGAGTGTATGAACGTTGAGTGTGATGAGTGCCGTAAATGTGGTAAGCGGACAAACATTTTAAAGGCGACTGTAAGAGACCCCCGTGAAACTCAAGCTGTCGAACCAATTCAAAAAAGTGACTCTATATATTCTTGCTCATAACGCAACAAAATTTGATACACAGTTTCTTTATAAGGAACTGCTTGGACACGACACCTCAGAAATATTTACAGGTGATCCTTTGAAAAAAGGCAACAAACTTATTTAAATGCAGATAAGAAGTAATGTCCAATTTAAAGACACTCTGTTATTCACTCTATGGAAAAACTATACATGCCTACAATATGGTATCGTATATGGTACGTTTATTTCTTAATTAAATACAAATTATTAATTTATTGAATTAAATAACTACAAAATTGCCTCGGGATTGACGACATAGCCTATTAGGAATGGAAATAATTGCCATTCAATAGAACCCAATATGTAGGCATTGCCACAGGGCCACCGAGAGCTGACCCGGGCCCCAGGGAAGGATTGGTATAAGCCCCCCGCCCTGTTTACTCAGTATTTTATTATGAATATTTTTTGTGTACATAACAAGCAAACTGATTATATGTCCAAGTCACTATTCAAAACATACAGTATTTTCTTTTTCGAATCAATTATATTAATTCTATCACCATACAATTTACAAATATAGTACCAGTCCATGCAGGCAAGACAATTGTTTACTGCAAGATTTTCGTAATTAGAAGTGTACTTTCTTTGCCTTCTCTCTAGCAAAGTAGTAAATGATTCTGATGAAATTTAAAGTACGGGCTAACTAGCTTTCAATTACAATGGTTCCCAGATCTGTCAGTCGGTGTTGGGCATTAGTGGACCGCAGATAATATTTTATCTGTTTCAGTTTGACTATGATAATCTTTATAAAATGTATGTTCATTAATTATATTTCCTCTCTTTTATTTAATCAATTGCTTTATTAATATTTTTAGATTTTATCCCTCTCTTTCCGGGCCCCCTAGAGGTCCAGACCCCGGGGATTTATCCCGGCTACCTCGCCCTCTCGGCGGCCCTGGGCATTGGGTCCACATAACAAGAAAAACTATTATCGTATCATAATTTTCCATTGCTGACACATGAAAATTACTTCGAGAGAAGAAATAATGAAAACACAAAAATTAGACGTCTGGGGACTTTGTAAAGTCAGCGAATTTGTCAGACAAAAGGAATTTTATATTAGCTTATCGCAGGGCTGTTTAGTCACGAGCGTTGCTTTAGGCAAGGGAGAAGTGCTTAATCTTCCTATAAGTTCTGAGTGAATATCAAATAATATAAAACTAATAACACAAAAGGATAGGCCTATTCCTTCAGGTAGGTAAGTGTGGTAAATACCTATATTAGTTAAACCGAATAAACTCGTTGCGTAACCCCATCGCCTACATCGAAAGAGAGGCGCGACAGACAGCTGCGATAGACAGCCGTGCGCCTTACAACCAAAAGCGAGGGCCAGCGAAATAATAAGGTATGGTAATTTCCTTTTTTACCATTAGGCAGCGCTAAATACTGAAAGCATTTAAATTAAACATTAACCAAAAAAAAATACTTAAGAAAGTCTTTTGAAGACCTCCACAAACACAAATTTTTAACGAAAAGACGTAGGGTTTTCGTCGTCAGCTCTACACCAATATCTTCTCGAAATTTCCAACGGATGACGGTGACGGCAATCATCCATAACCCTATATAGTTTTTTTACACCCCTTGTAAATTAGCCAAGTTGCCCAAAGTAATGGGCGTGGAAGCTGAAGTTTCTAAAGATTAATTCTCTTACACATTCCTTACTGAAGACACTTTAAAGTATGTAGGACTACCGCCACCCAAACATTACATTAACTATGACAGTATGAGTACTAGTGAGCAGGAAGATTTTGAAAGGTATTACAACAGCTTTAACGATACCAATCCTTACAATATAGCAGATGAATGTAAGCGTTATTGCGTGAACGATGTACGCGTGCTTAGCATGTGCTTACAGACCTTCAGAAGGATGTACATAACCCGTTTCAATTGTGATCTGTTACTAGCCGTAACTACGATCGCGTCATTGTGCTTCACGGTGTTCAAGAATAACTTTATGTTTAAAGATACCTTCGCTGTCATTCTCTGTAATGTCCTCCCGTAGTTATGGGTATAAGGCTATTTACTGGTTGACACATCTTCAACAGCAGACTGGTGTGCTTATAAAGCATGCTCACAACACGGGTGAGATGGCCATTAAGATTAACGGGCACTTTTTTTGGGTGGATGGTCTAAGCCAGTATCCACACACCGGTATAAAGACAGTGCACTCATTTAACGGGTGCTGGTGGCATGGGTGTCCACGTACTGAGTGTGGTGTTACAGGGGATGACCATGGGAGATCGTCAGCTGATAGTCTTGCCTGGACCCGTGCCCGTAATCGGCTTATAAACTCCCAGTTCACTCACAAGGTGTTGTGGGAGCATGAGTATGATGCCCGGCTGGAGGGTGATGCCCAGTATCGTGAGGAAATAAGGGCCATCAAGCGCTCAATGGTTGTGAACCCTCTAAAATGCGGAGATAGTCTGTTTGGAGGTCGTATAAACCCTTTCAAGCTATACTTCCCGCCTACGAAGGGAGTGAAACTTCATTACTACAATTTCTGTCCTTTATATCTCTACATTATGAAGAAAAACCCGTACCCGTAGGAGAATCTGAAAAGCTGGTGGGTCATGCGCTACCTACCATCGAGGACTTCTCAGTTGGTTTGAATGAGAACTATTTGGGCTCTCCTTTGTCGATGTACTCCCTCCTACCGATTTATGGATGCAGATCCTGCCCAACGTTATGGGACACAAATTCATGTTCCCTCTGTGTGTGAAGTGTGCAGAGGAGAATAATGGTCATTGTCGCCACACACCCAACCAGAGGAAGATCAGAGGCGTTTACACAAGTCCTGAGCTAGCTTTCACTATTCATCACCGGTACAGAATACTGAAGATTTATGAGGTGTGGAGGATTCAGAAACTCCCCAACCTCTTTACCCCATACATAAATACTTTTTTGAAAGATAAAGTTCAGGCATCAGGTTACCTGCGAGGCGTTGAGTCCGAAGACGAAAAAATTGCCTATATTCAGCGCTACTATGATCGTGAAGGTATTCAGCTTGATCGGGGTCTGATTGCCAGAAATCCTGGCAAGCGCTTTAGTGCAAAATTGTGTCTAAATAATCCTTGGGGAAAATTTGCAAAGAATACAGACAGGGGAAACGTCCATCTAGCTCAAAGTTATAGTGAGGTTTGGGATTATGCAAACGCCATCAATAAAGAAGTTATGGAGATCGTGAATGTAGACAACACCTACATAATAAGATACAACAGAACAGATATCTACGTACACGTCACGTGCCAAAACACCCCTGTAGCAAGCTTCACAACAGCTTACGCACCCATCAAACTTTGGCGTCTGTTGCACTCTTGGACGGAGGGTTCTGTGCGAAGATACAAATAGCGTGATATTCACGGAGAGAAGTAAATATATGCCTCCGATTGGCGAATTCCTCGGCGAGCTGACTGACGAAATCAAGGATGAGTATGGTGATACAATCTACGCCGATTCTTTCGTTTCCACGGAGCCACAAACTTACGGTGTATGTGTGAGGACAGGTGACGAGTACAAACACATCGTCAAGGCTAAAGGTATCATTCTGAACCACGGAAACCAACAGACAGAAACAGACAGAACTTTAATTCTCTCAAATTACTAGTGAGCTTGGAAGATACTGAAAATGAGGGTGACCAGCCACCGCACTTGGTTGTGGGAACTCATAACTTCCGGGCACAGAAGTTGGGAAGGATACAGGAAATGTTACCAGGTACTTGGTACCTACGACAATGTTCCCTTTGGATACCGTGAGGCCTGAATATTTGTTATATAAATATATAGTTTGTATTAGAGTCTATTTACTTGTTAACGATATTTTAGAGTTTATTTATTTTTCTATATATTAAATGTGTTTTAAATAAATTATGTTTCAGCTAGCGTTTCATTTTCTCCTTTGTGTGTGTGTGTGTGTGTGAATGTACAAGATAAAACCAAACACTGCCCACTGTATGGTGCGCACCAATAAAAAGAATATCACGTAACTCCGACTACTAAACCAGTTGAAGGGCTATATCTCCTCCTGGCATGTTCAGTTGACTATAGCACGCCTTGGATCTCAGGCGTATCTTTTACCTTTTGAAGAATTCTCGCATAGACGAAAAAAATAACGATGGCAACTGCTGATATTGCATGCTCTACATTCCTGAAGTGGTACTCGCCAAAGTCTACAGATGTGATGAACACTCAAAGATCTTCTAGTCAAACGACTTTTGAGAGATTTAAGACCAGCCTAAATCGCGTGAAGCTGTGCGACCAGGATGCTCAAATACTTTATGAATTTTCTGGCAAGAGCATTACAAGCTTCCGTAATGTAAAAGACGTAATGGAGTATGTTGTGAGTTTGCGTTGTGTTAAGAAGTATGTATAATGTGGTGTGAAAGAGCCAACGTTTGCTAAAGAAAAACAGAGATTGTGGATCGTGAAACTCATTGACGAGTGGCACGATAAAGCCTTTTACGTTATGTTGCACTTCACCGAGTACACACATGTGATGCTAAATGCAAATCTCGAGATCGTGGACAACTTAAAATATTTCTGTCACTATATCCACGTATACCACGACGAGGTGGGTAGTGAAATTATAGCTAAAGGGATGTACGAGTTTTTAATAGAATTTGGTGACGAATACTGTTTATCACCCAAAGTTGAACAGTACGGACACGTATTTTTCTCAAATAGAATACCTCAGTGTCAATAAGTATTTTATTTACCATTTTACGTAAGAAATATGGTGAACCCTGTTATCCCTGAACATGATAAAAAGGCGTTGGTAAATGAGAACCAACTCTTTGTAATCGTTTATTTATTTATATAAAGTCAAACAATGACAACGGTCTTCTGAAAAAGGAATAAGCATAATAAGTAATCACTTGAATAAAACATAAACATAAACATAATCATTGTCCTCTATCTCCTCCCAAGTCTTTGATACTAGATGTGATATGAGGTAATTGCAGTACAGTAGTGCAAAGACTTATATTGTTTTATAAAGTGAATACAGTATAGTACTTTAATAGGAAAACATAGATACTAGTTTATTTAAGAGTAATATGAGAACATAAGGCTTTGCTATTACATCATGATGAATACGATACTGTAGAAACTAAAATATAAATACTTATGGAATTATACAGTACATTATATCCAATCAAACATATTACAATACAATTAGAGAGTTCAGCGAGAGATTGAATCATATATTAAAATAAGGGTTGTACAACGGTATTCCTGACAAAAGTAATAGTACAGTAATGAGGTTACAGCTGTATTGGGAACACAATATAAAGTTCTTAGTAAGTAAAGTGTAAAGTGTACTGTACTCTATCTCTCCCCCAAGTCTTTGAGCCAGCAATTTTATAAAGAAGATTATTAAGGATAATATGGAAAAAAAAAAAAAAAATTTGTATGTTTACGGATAAAGACTAAACCTTATTTTGTCAGTGCCCTTAATTTAAAGCATACTTGATTGGTTACTCTTCTTGATTCATATGGTAGTCTTCATGCCAGGTAGGGGGGCGTCTGGTACGGTTCGAACGCCTTAGTGGAGTTGCAGTTTGGGGTGCCGTACCCATTGGCCTAGGGGGTGCAGGTGGTAGTATGTCGATGGGCGGCGTTGACATGTCTTCTTGGGTGGGGGGTGTGGTCTCTTCAGGGTCGGGCGCCTGCGTTCAACGTGTGGGCTGGACCGTGTCGGACTACGGGGTGAAGCGGGTGTCTTTGGTCCTGGTGCTGACCTGGCAGGTGTAGGTGGTGCAGCAGGTGGGCTGTTGGTGGGCACCGCTAGGAAGTTCTTCAAATGTTGGTCTATGGTCATCTTTGGAGCAGGTGTGCTGAAGGGTTCATATTTTTTAAGGAATTTCCTGTTCCTTACAGTTACCCTCCCAGATCCATCGACCCTAACCACGTACTGGTCAAACTGCCTGACTTCGATGACCACACCTGTCTTGTCCCATTTACGGGCGTGTGGACCGACCTGGTTCTGGATGCGTATAAGGTCTCCGACTGCTAGTGGTGGGAGTCTCTTGGTGTGCTCTGACCAGCGTTCCGCTCCCCTCATGTGGCGGTTCCTCAGAGCTTCTTCTCGGGTGGCCAAGTTTTCACGCCACGTGTCGTGTGGTTTATATCGGCCGGGAAGGATTGGAATGAAGTCCCGGATAGGGCGGCCGAATACACACATTGCTGGGGAGTGTTTTGTATCTCTATCCGGCGTGTTTCTGTATTGAAGCATGGCCCGTTGAAAGTTTTCGGTGTTGAGGTCGCCGTTTGGTCCAGTGTTGTCGGTTATTAGGCGTTTCGTTGTCTTGACACCAACTTCTGCCCGACAGTTGCTGTGAGGGAAAGCCACTGATGAGAGTCGGTGGTGTACGCCCCAGTTTTTGAGGAACTGCCGTGTGGCTGCTGCGGTAAATTCAGGGCCCCCATCGGAAGCCAGTTCGTCGGGGATGCCGAAGGTGACGAAGGTCCGTCGGAGGCAGGCGATGAGTCCAGCAGCACCATCTGATGACCTCTCTACTATTGGCCAGTTAGAGTATCTGTCCACCACGACCAGGTAGTTTACTCCTTTGTAGTGGAAGTAGTCCGCGCAGACGCACTGGAAGGGGTATTCTGGTGATGTTGGTGGAGTGGGTGGAGCGCTGGGCTGGGTTGGTGCCATGCGGTTGCAGTGGTTGCAGCTAGCCCGTAGTGCTGTGATGGCTGGTGTGATGCCAGGCCAGAAAATGGAGTCTTCTGCTCTGGAGATCATGGATGAAGTACCTTGATGAGCTGAGTGGAGTGAAGCCAGTACTTCTTGCCTGAGGGCCGGCGGGATAACCGTGCGGTTCCTGTACATTACCACGCCGTCAACAGTGCGGAGGTCGTCGCGAAACTGGTGATATTCCCGCAGCTGTGCAGGGAGTGCATGGCGGGATTCAGGCATGCCGGACTCTATGACATTGGCTAAACTATTCATGACTTCATCGCTGGTCGTGGCGGTGCGTACTCGATCCCATGTCACTGATGCCAGGCTCAGCGAGTTGAGTGTTGATGCGGCTGCAGAAATGACGCAGGCTTCCATGCCATTACCATCTGTCAGTGATGTCCGTATGCCGGCTAGGAAGGGGGGGGGGGGAAAGAACGCCGTTCCCTCGCATGGTTGATGGATGGCTGCTACGTCATCGGGGAGTGTCAGTGGTATGGGGTCGCCAGTGGGGTATCGTGACACCCCGTCAGCAGCTTTGTGTTTCGCGCCTGGTACGTGGATCATCCGGAAGCGGTACCTGAGGGTTTTTTCCTTCAAGTTTCTGAGGCGTGTATTAGATATGTCCTCTAGGGATCTGTCACCAAACACTTTGAGGAGAGGTTTGTGGTCCACTGCAATTATTAGGTCTTCGCATCCCAGCACGAAGTACCTCGCCTTGTCAAGGGCATCGGCGACAGCAAGTGCTTCTCCTTCTACTGGTGCATAGCGGGACTCAGCTGAGGTAGTGAATCTACTGCCGACCAATGTGACACGCCATCCAGTATGGCAGCAGAAGGGTTCGACTCGTGTACAGGTGCAGTGTTTCTGAAGTAGCCAGTAGCCGATGCCTGTTTTCGACCAGTCTGTGGCGAGGCATGTGGGCTTGGTTTTGTCAAAAATTTTAACACCCTCCTCTATTTCTGTGATGATGACATCCTTTGATTCTTCGAAGATGGTTTCCAATTCGTCATCCCACTTGAAAGGTGTTCCTGGCTTCAGAAGTAGGCGGAACGGCTGCATCCTCTTGGCCATGCTGAAGGCATACGACACCTGGTTGATGAGCCCGAACCATGATCGAACGTCGGTGATGTTCTTTGGAGATGGAAACTCTAGGATTGCTTTGAGGTATTTTTTACAGGGTCGGACACTGTCAGATGTGATCTCGAAGCCTGCAAATTCAACCTTGTCCTGACAGAACACAAACTTGTCGGGGTTCAGTGTGATTCCGTGTCTGCCGCAGGTGTCAAGCCACTGGGTGGCCTGGAAGAAGCTCTCCTCCACTGTGTCTGACCAGAGCAAGACGTCGTCAATGCACTTTGTATTGTTAGGGATGCTCGATACAATTTCGTCGTACCTTCTTGTGTAACCGTCACCAGATGCAATGTAACCCTGGGGAGCGGTTTTGTAACGGTAGCGACCCCAGGGCGTTATGAAGGTGGTCAAGTGGCGGTCTTCTTCACAGATTGGTACGCTGTGATATCCATTCCATGCATCAAACACTGTTTTCTTTTTGCCTTGCGGTACTGATCTGGCCTGGTGGAATGGCGATTGAGTGTGGTGTGTTTCGCGGGTGGCGTGAGCGTTGAGGGGTTGAAAGTCAACGGTACGCCTTGGTTTTCCGTTCTTTTTGGCGCACACCACCATTCTGTGACACCAGGTTACGGGCTCACCAACGGGTACTGGTTCAAGGACACCCAGTCTGACATCTTGGTCGAGGCCAGCCTTCACGTCCTCCTGCCAGTGGATTGGTACTGGGACGGGGGTGTGATGTGCGACTGGTTTGGCATTGGGGTCCACCATCAATTTCATTGGGGGGCCGTCCATCATGGGCAGCGCTTGGTGGTCACAAGTGTTGAAGGTGCTTGATTTGTAATAGTCCAGCAGGTATTCCTTGAGCTTTTGCTGGTTCGCCGCAACAGCGGGTAGCGGTAGCTCGATTGGAGGTGATGGAGGATGTTGGCGTCTTGGACAGTCACAGTTAGTTACAAGTCCGCTGTCACTGTGTGGCGTGCTGGCACTGTTGTTACAGTATTGTGCTGGATCCAGTTGGACTTCCCCCACTGTAGGAATCTTCCCGAGATAATGCCGAGTGAAACGCATGCCTCTCTGCTGATGAAGAACTTGTCAGAAGAAATGTCACATATGTTACCTGTCTCGTTTCTACTTGTTGGCCCTGTTCATCCTTGCCAGTGAGGCGAAGTATGGCTGCGCCAAGGATTTTGATGCCCTTGTTGTTGGCGGCGTGCATCTTCATGGTCACAGGGATGAGGTCAGACTGGAGAAGCCCGAGGCGGTGGATAACCTTGATACCGGTGAGGCAGCTCTGACAGCCTGTGTCTGCCATGGCAGGCAGTACCACGGTTTTTGGGTGGGCATTGAGGGTTGCCCCAAGCGCCTCGTAGTCTTCGGGGAGAGTCCTGACTGTCAGGTTGATGTGTGGCTGTGGTTGTGAGTTCTCCTTGATCCACATGTCCGATAGTTCATTGTAAATGTGATGGTCGAGGGCGATTGCTCTTTTCTTATGTGGCTCGGAAGTGTTGCTTGTGGCGCAGAGAAGATCAAATACCGCACCTTCGCACTCATCAGCTTTATTAGGAGTGGCTGAAAGGCTCTTGTCCTTGTCTTTGCTCCTGCATACGGATTCCCAATGGCTGTCGCGCTTGCAAATTTTGCATTTGTGGTTGTACGCAGGGCAATCCTTCTTGCGTATGTGGACTGGGGCTCTTCTGCCGTGTCCTTTTTTACCACAATATGAACAGGGGGCATTTTTGTCTTGTGGGGGTATTTGCTTACTTCTCCTGTATGTGCTGCCTGCGGCCTCCACGGCATGGGAGTCCAGCAGTCGTGATGCTGAGCGCTTGCCTGCTTCCTTCGCCTCGACAAACTGAAAGACGTCTTCCAGGGTCATCTCCTGGTTACTGTTGCCGAGGAGTTCCAGTTGTATTTCCGGGTCAGCAATTCCGCGGGTAAGGACGTCGCGAAGGATGGGGTCAGTGTAATTTACGTTGTTGTTGCAGCTTGGGCATTCAACAAGAAATTTGCAGACTCCGGCCTGACCACGAAGACGGGCTCCAAAACTGCGCACAGTTTCGTCGCGGTCTTGTCGCATATTGTGTAGGGTAACCCTGGCTACCATGGTGTTCTCCTCTCGGACAGCTAGTTTCTTGATTGCAGCAAGGACTTCATCTTCGGTTTTGTTTGTTAGGCTTCCACCTGCGGATCTTGTCAAATCTTTGCGGAGTGAATCGTCGCAGCATTCAAGTAGTTGTACCACTTTGTCCCTACCAGTGATTTTTGTAGCTTCCGCATAATCTGTCCAACGCGACGTAAAATATGCCCAGTCTTCACTGGTACCTGCAGCCGAAATGGTTGGCCGTCTTACTTTCTCAACCTTTGCAGAGACTGTCGGGCTTGGGACATGGGTCGTGCAGTGGGCTGTTATAAGTGCGGCTACAATGGCTGGGTCCAGGTCTGCTGTGACATAGGTACAACCTGTGATAGGACATTCTACGGCAGGCATTGTGGATAGTGTTTGTTGAAGTTGCTTAATTAGGTTGGGGTGGTTGACAGTTGCTTGAATTTACCACGTATGTAGACTTATTTTATTATTTATTTAATTAATCAGTCATTTGTACCTAAGACCGTTGTCATAAATGAGAACCAACTCTTTGTAATCGTTTATTTATTTATATAAAGTCAAACAATGACAACGGTCTTCTGAAAAAGGAATAAGCATAATAAGTAATCACTTGAATAAAACATAAACATAAACATAATCATTGTCCTCTAGTTGGTACGTATCCCAGGCAACGGGTATGATAAAACTTTGAAACCTGTGTTGCTTCATGTACCCCAGATGGAAAATTTCTCTAATCACTTACCCTGTATAATGGGTCGCGGGTTTAAACATTCATTTATACGATTTAGACGTGTCGATGTTTTCATGTTGGAACAACTCCGTACAGGAATTCGACGTCGTGTAGTAACAGACGCAGTGCATGTTCCGTCCCGCACGGCACGCTAACTGAGTCAAACAGCTCACAACCGTCTCAGAGCTTGGCCCGACTGGACATTCTCTCCTCGCAGAATCGTTAGAAAGGTGATAAAAGATGGAGCTTCCATTAAGCAGCATCCTCAACGCAGAATACAATATCTCTGTCTTCAAATCAGTTCGTGTGTTTAAACGTAACAGCGGCGCTATTAATTATGCACTTGAAACAAAATGTAAACAGGCAGACTCGGGCAGACGTAATGTTATTTATTTGAGTATTGAGAAAATGGATAAAATATTCATGGTGGTTGAGAAGTGAGCAGTGGAGAACTATAAAATACCTGCAGGGGTGGGTACAAGAAGAAAGCAAATTAACGACACCCCCTTATACTCTGTTATTTGCACACTGCATGTGAACCACGATAATCGACAGCCCTGTGTCGATATACGACTGATGTGGAAAAATAGTGTTAACAGCACTCTTATACCTACAAGAAACCGGTTCATTCTCGATAGACTATTTGAAATTGGTGCTCTCCGTAAACTAAAACCCTTTTTAGATGGTCATGTCGCTAATATGCCTTATTTCGACATGTTCTCGAACACGCGTACACTGTGCTACTCGACAGCATCACCGCATGCCGAGACGAGCAAAGGGAGAACGGTCTGGAGCTGAAAGCATATTTAGGAGCTACAGACTCCGAGAAATATCATAAACTCTGGATCAAAGTTATAGAACGCTACAAACCCAAACTCGCCTTCACCGTTTACCCAGAAGAATTATTTCCATACATAAGGTATAGCTGTCATAATGACTTAGAAGACTTCCTCAACCATCTTTATGAGTTGTAAAAAATTTACAGTTGAAAAGATTAGTGAAAAAAGAATAAGTGCGCTTGGAAAGAGTAGTCTATAAACTCGATTTTGCTGATAATGTCGCGGCAAGTAATTCCGTCTTTGAGCGTACTTTTGATTGTCGTCTAGACTTATTTAAAGATCATAGCCGTTTTCCTTCCATTTTTAAAGTGGGGACAAAGATAGTGTTAAACGAGCTGAAAAGTCTTTATCTTGAATATAGAGCCCCACATACTTTGAGTGGTGAATTAATGTTAAATCGCATTTACTGCTCACTACAGAGTGATGAGGATGCAAATGTGGATTCGATTACGTGTGAGTTTACTATTTTCCTTGAGCGTGGTAGAAACTGAACTTAAAGCTTGTATTTCCATTTTATGTTTGATGCGTATATATATATATATATATTAAATAAGTCTTGGATATTCTTGTTTTACAACGACTATATACAGGGTGTTCGAAAAGTCCCGTCACCCCCTACGAAATATACATATTGTAATACCAATTTTATTTTTGTATGATTAATTGTATTTATATGTGTTAGGTGTAATTTAAGAAACAAGTCACTAGCAACAATTACTTTAATTACAGTAAATACAGTTCCTAATTACAGTTACTAATCAAGAATATCTGTGTGCACACCATCATTTTCGTGACAAAAGATTATGACGGGGGTATGGTTTCATGCCGAGATCTTTTGTCATGTGATCTCTCATTGTGGACATGGGGACTGCAAGTTCTTGTGATCGTTTCCGAAGTGATTTTTTTTCGGCGAACGAGCCACCGATGCAATCACATCTTCACATTGTTCTGCTGGCGTTGTTGGTCTTCCTGACCGTGGTCTGTCTTTGATGGAGCCAGTTTCAAACAGCTTTTTCTCCCAGCGTAATACCGTCTTGTTTGGTGGTGCAGCCTTATTGAATCTTGTGTTGAAATCATTCTGGATATCATGAATCGTTTTGCCAGTATGTGCCCTTTCATGGGCCCATGTGCTCATCAGTATCAGTAGTATGGGCGCAAAACGGGAGAGTGCAGGAACGTTGCAATGAAATGTTGACCAATGTTGCAAGGGGGTTATGCAATGAAGGGGGAGGGGTTATGCAATGAACGGGGGAGGGGGTTATGCAACAAATCAATGCTTCAGAGGGGAGAAAGGGTTATGCAACAAATCAATGCTGCAAAGGGGGAGGGAGGGGGCTTCGGGGGGAGAAGGGATGATGACCTCCCTCAAGGGATAACCTTAACCTAAGAAGAGAGGGAGAGAAAGGAGAAGGAGGAGGGGTGTTCGCCTGGCTCCAGCCAGACGCATAATGAGAGTTCATCTGAGCGCCCGCTGTTTTATAAGGTGTAAATCAGCCAGTTGGCTTAATCCGCCAGTTGGCTTAGAAGGCTTCTTAGAATCCGTAAATGGCTTGTTCAGGTGTATATTATTAGGGGTGAGTTGGCAGATTGCGCTATTTATTTAATTAAAGCATATATTCTTAACAGTTGGTTAAGAATTCCGTCAGTCGGTTTAGAAGGTTTAATCTGGCTTAGAAAGCGTAAGTGGTTTGTTCAGGCGTACATTATTAGGGTTGAGTTGCCAGATGCGCTATTTATTTAATTAATGCATATATTCTTGACGGTTGGCTTAGAAATCCGTCAGTCGGTTTAGAAGGCGTAACCAGCCATTTGGTATACATATAATTAAATAATAATTTCGTTTATATGTAAAACCAAAAGAATTAAATAAAACCATTACATCATTCTGTTTATTTAGACGAATTACTGGGATCAATTTCATGAAATATATAGAAAATAAATATACAATCCTATACAAACGATGTAATATATATGATCAAAAAATAATAATAGTATAAGAAATATGAACGAGAAATATATATATAATAAAAAAATATAAAAAAATAATATAATACAAAACGATGGAGTATAACCATCAAAATAATAGTACAGGAGAAATATATATATATATATATATATACACACACACACACACAATTATATTAAATAATTAAATATATTGAAAATATAGTACATCAAAATACATTCACTTTGTTCTACTGCCCAAAACACTAAACTCGCACGTAATCGGGTCTACAGTCACATCATTATTGCTTTGCACTACGCGATAAATACGGCTTAACATTATTTCACAGCTCAAGTTATTAGGATACCTATACTCTATGTAAATGGCCTTCATATCGTTCAATACTATTTTTGTGCCCACTTTACATTCGGTTGGCAAGTTATTTTTAAATACGACTAGAATACAATCAAAAGCACTCACAAAGAGGTCATCGTTAGCCACAACATCATTATTAAATACAAGTTTATAAACACTCCTTTCCAATCGATGGTTTATTCTTACCGACCCGAGCTTTTCAATCGTGAACTCTTCTTCACACTGCATAGCGGCAGTTGAAATAATCTTCTAAGTCGTTACGACAGTTGCTCATTATATAAAAAAATAGTTCTTCAGGGTGAACGGTGTAGATGAGCTCAGCCCTGTACACCGTTCAAGTGCTTTGTACCAAAGTTCATGATATTTCAAAGAGTCTAAACCTTTTAAATAAACATCCAGCTCTAGACCATTCTCGCCTTGTTCAGTCCAACACCCGGTAAACCCATCGAGCAGAGCGGTGTATGCGTATTCAAGAACCGTATCAAAATAAAGCATATCCGTAATACGCGCGTCTAATATAGGCTTCAGCTTGCGGAATCCGACGCTTTCAAACATTCTGTCGAGGATGAATCGGTTTCCCGTAGGGACAAGAACGTTATTATCAGAAGCATTCTTCCACATCAGTCGTATATCAATGCATGGCTGATCGTTATTTATACACAACGTACAAACAATGGCAAACGAGGGGTATCAATAATCTGCTCTCTTCTTGTACCTACGCCTGCAGAAATTTTATACCGATCCTCACTCCACTTCTCAACTACCACGAAGACTCTATTCATCTCCTCAACACTTAAATAAACAACATTCCGTTTGTTTGTTTGTCTACAAGTCGTTTCCAGTACATAGTTAATGGCACCGGTTTTACACCTGTACACGTGCAACGACTTCGTCACGGACACATCGTACACGGCATTGAGAATGCTTCTCAAAGGAAGTTCCATCGTATTCGAGGAGTGCACGTCCAGTCGGTTCAAGCTCTGAGATGACTGTGAGCAACAGGCGAGCGGATCGGCTCGACGGGAGGAGTGTCACACCATAAGCTGATGAAACGTGTACGGCGTTGTTCAAATACTTGTACTTGTATTGTAATTTTCCGATACATGAAGCAATACCGGATTTAATGTTTTATCACTCCCACTCCCCAGAATACGCACCAGACATTTTTGCTTAGGGGGATTTTCACGAACTAAACAAATTTTATTCACATTCCGGCGCACTATTTGAGAGAAATATATGACCATATTTTTCCTTTTTGCTTAGTATGCGATACTCATCTCAAAATTCTGTTAAATACTCACGCAAACCTTTAGCCACAACCTCACGACAAACCTCGTCATGATATACTGTATATTAATGTAGTGGTAAAAATACTTAAGATTCTCCATGATGACAAGATTTACATTCTCAGTCACAGGGTACGAGTACTCGGTATGATGCAACATGACATAATATCGCTTGTCGCACCACTCATCAACAAGACTCACTAACCATATCCATTGCTTCTCTTCTGCACGTGTTGTTTCTTCTACTTCACGGTATATGTAAGCTTTTATAAAGTTTAGTCCTACAATATAGTTCAATACATCACTCGCTCTCGCCAGAATAGCCGTAGAGTATTTGTACTCTTGTTCCTTCGCACGATTCAATGTAGTCTTAAAGGTATCAAAGCGGGATGGAATAGGGAGCCATTCAGTAACCTTATCTTCACACTTTGCCGAATACCACTTCATAAACGTCGAACACGCAATATTAAAGGTAGCCATTACTATTTTTCGTCTACGTGGGGAAATGCACGTTTGAGACCCAGGGTTTGCAGCGGTCAACTGAGCACGCAGGGAAGAGATATGCCCAGGTAGTAGCAGGAGTCACGTGACCGATCATACAGGTGGGCGGAGCTTAGAACTTTCGCCTGCACACACACACACACACACAAAGGAAAAAGTGAAACGCTAATTGAAACACGATTTATTTAATAAACGAAATATTCAAGGAATATATATATATATATATATATATATTTACAAATACGTGTAATAAATAAACATATCGTTAACAATACACATATCAAAGATTATGGTATCCAAAGGGTACGGTATCATAGGTACCAGGCACTTGGTAACGTTTCCTATAGATGTTACGGCACACCTTCGCACCCCTAAGTTCCTTCACGCCCTCCAGCTTCTGCGCCCGAAAATTGTGGGTCCCTACAGTTAGTTGGGATGGCTGGTCGCCCTCATCATCATCCAAGCACACTAGCTCCTTCAACGAATCAAAGTTAACGACCCGCCGATTCGCCTGGTTGAGTGTGATAGCCTTAGCCTTCACGATATATTTCATATCCTCCTCCGCCTTCACCCGTACCCCATAAGTTTTTGGCCTTGTTGAGAAAATGGAGTCGGCGTATGCGATGTCGCTGTACTCATCCTTGATCTCATCAGTCAACTATTCGAGGAATTCACCAATAGGAGGCATGTATTCATCCTCCCTCTCTGTGAATATCACACTATCTGTATCGGCGTACAAAACCCTCCTCCCAAGAGAATGCAATAAGCCCCAAAGTTTGTGCGTATCTGCGGCCATTTAGGTATTGTTGTACTTTATTATGTAAGTATTACCTACATTCACGATCTCCATGACCTCTTTATCGGGAGCGTTGGCATAATCCCAGGCTTCACTATAATTTTGTGCCAAATGAACGTTCACTTTGCCAGTATTTTGTGCAAATTTTACCCAAAGACTGTTTAGACACAACTTTGCACTAAAGCGTTTGCCTGGGTTCTTTACAATTTGAGAACGGTCAAGCTGTATCCCTTCACGGTCACGGTAACGTTGAATATAAGTCGATTTTTCATCTTCGATATCAACTCCTAGCGGATTCCCTGATGCTTCTACCTTATCCTTCAAAAAAGTGTTTATATATGGCATGAAAAGGTTGGGTAGCTTCTGAAACCTCCATACCTCATGTATCTTCAATATTCTGTAGCCATGGCGAACAGCTAGATCCAGCTTTGGACTTGTATATACACCTCTGATATTACGCTGGTTGGTTGTGTGATTGCAATCCCCATTGATCTCCTCTGCGCACTTCACGCACAGGGGAAACATGAGCTTGTGATCGATAACGACGGGTAAGATCAGCATCCATAAATCGCGTGGGGGGAGCACATCTACGAAAGAAAGGCCGAAATAGTACCCGTTCAAATTTGTTGAGAACACCTCGATGGTGGGCAGATCAGGTCCCACCAGTTTCTCAGGTGCACCCACGGGATACAGATTGTTCTTCATCACGTAGGGATATAAATAACAGAAGTCGTAGTAATGGAGTTTCACGCCCTTCGTAGGCGGAAAGTATAGCTTGAAGGGATTTGTACGCCCTCCGAACAAGCTATCACCGCATTTGAGAGGATCTAGCACCATTGAACTTTTGATCGTGTTTATTTCTTCACGGTACTGTCAATCTGTTTCCATCCGTGCATCATACTCATGCTCCCACAAGACTTTGTGATTGAACTGGGGGCCTATAAGTTGATAGCGGGTGCGGGTCCACGCAAGACTGTCGGCAGGAGATCTATCGTGGATATCTCCTACGATTCCACACTCAGGACGGGGGCATCCGTGCCAACAGCAACCGTTAAAGGATTACACAGTCTCCTCACCAATGGCACGGTTTTCACTTAGCCCATCAACCCAAAAAGCACTTCCCCCGTGTTGCGGGCATGCTCTATGTATACACTTGTCTGCTGCTGTATGTGTATGAGCCAGTAAATAGCCTTGTGCCCATAACTGCTGGGATTGTTTCTGTGAATAACGTCTAAGACTCTAAGGTGTCTTTAGGCATGAAGTTATTCTTGAACACCGTAAAACATAATGAGGCGATGGTGGTTGCGACTTGCAACGGATCGCATTTGAAATGGCCTATGTACATCCTTCTAAAGGCCTGGAAACATATTCTAAGCACGCGCATATCATTCACGCAATAACGCTCACATTCATCAGCTATATTATAAGGATTAGATTCATTAAAACTGTTGTAGTATCGGTCAAAATCTTCATGTTCATCTGCACTCATACATTCATAGTTAAAGTAATGTTTGGGTGAAGGTAGTCCTACGTAAATTAAAGTTTCGCTAGTGAGGAATGTGTAAGGGAAATATCCTTTTGAAACTTCAGCGGCTACGCCCATCACCTTGGGTAGCTTTGCTAATTTACAAGGTGTGAATAATAAAGTGTCTTTAAACTGTACAGTACCTCTTATTTGCATTTGTATTAGTTTGTTGCCTCTTTTCAAGGGATCACCTGTAAATATTTCAGATGACTCGTACTCAAGCAACTCCTTATAAAGGAACTATGTGTCAAATTTTGCACCGTTATTGACAAAAATATACACAGTCATTTTTTTTAACTTGTCCGCTAAATTGACAATATAGGACACAAAGAGTTTCACAGGACTATCGTGGGCATTCGTTTATCCGTTTACCACATTTGTGACACTCATCACACTCGATCTCCATACACTCATCACGGATAGTCTGGCTTACAAGTAAATGTGGAATAACCTCTTTGGTTTCAGCGTTCGTGTATGTTTCTATATCGCAGTACACAGTTATACAAGCGCTATTTTTAGGCTCAGCGTCTTTCATATAACATACATGCTTTACTCCAACCGCCTTATATTTCTCATGGCATGAAGAACAATGAATTTCATCATATTTATGCTTGAAATTCCCCAATTATCCATCATATGAAACATACCACATTCACAGATTCTCATTTTCTTGCAAGTGCCAATTGATTTATGGAGCTCAAAACAGTTGTTATTGAAAAATGTACGTCTACACACATTTGGAGCTTTTACACTGCGCACATACCATGTGGCAATCTTTACAATGTTTCACTATATCATCCGGAAACTCGATACACCCCTTATACAAATCATGATGCCGTCCATATTTTCGACTTTTATCATAACTCGCGTAAAGGTTCCTTATATTACGGATGGGGAGATACGTTGTCCCTGACAGCCCTAAAATAAGTAGGGGTCTTGTACGATCTCTCGCACAGCTTTTAAAAACATACACAGTCCTACGACGCTCATCCATTCCAAATACAACTATACGAACATTCATTTCCTGTTCTACTCTTCTCAGCTCTTCAGGACCCATATTACAGTCAAACTCAAGTTTACAGTCTGCAGCTAGTTTACGGGCACGCTCCATTACCGTAGGCAACCAAATTTTTTGCGTCCGTGTATTTAGTACAGTAAACATACGAGCTAAGACTACTGCTATAAAGCAGTGCGCCCCAACTCGAATGTTATACCATCCTCTACAGAAAGAGAAGCTGCTGCGGCTGTAAAGGATGTACCCGGAATTGAACAGGAATAAGGGGTATATTTTTATTTGAGGAAGGTACTATTGTGGGGGTTGTGTTGTAAGACGTAGAAGGTGGGGCTCTATTACTGGTGGTCTAACAACCAGCGCAATCCTGGCATGCTTTATACCTGACGTAGTGGGTTCTTCGTCATGCCTCCGCTTTGAATTGGCGCGTGCTACAGGTATCGTTGGTGTGGACTCGGCAATGGGGATGGCGTCTGTGATCACAACTACACTCTCGTCGGGGTCATCTGTAATATCGATGATGGTTTGCTGTACCTCATCGTCATTCACGGTTCTGTGGTAGAAGAGAAAAGCAAGACTGGAGAATATAAGGGTCATCACTTAAATATTTATTATATTTTGTAAATGACCCACTTAGGAGTGTGACGTGTTAGAAATGGATTCTGTAGAAAAATTCAGGTTTACGAGCCCATCCACATGTATTATATTTGGCCCTACAGGATGTGGTAAAACTGTGTTTATGCTTAAAATCATTAAAGAAAAGGGAAAGATGTTCTCAAAATTTGTGCATAAAGTTATATGGTGCTATTTGACGTATCATTCAGTGTTCAACGAGTACCAAGATGATATTTTGTTCCACAAAGGTGTATATGACGTTAATTCGTTAAAGGGAATGAACATACTGTCATTGTAATTGACGATCTCATGTTGGAGATGGATAAAACGTTTGCCGAGACATTTACAGTATCCTCTCACCAGAGGCGTAACTAGAGTTGATCGCGCCCAGGACAAATCAATAAATGGCGCCCTTAAAACCAGTGTTCTTTAAAATTCTGGCTGAATTCTTATAATGGTACTCAAACTGGTTACTCGTAATAATACCGCTAACAAAATATACTTTTAAGAAGTTTATTTTATGATAAATGAAAATGAAAAACAGTTATATACATATAAAACTGTACAAAAATATGTAAAATTAAATTGAAATGAAATGAAAATACAATTCCTAAAAATTATTTTTACAGTTTATACTTTAATGTTTTTCTATCCATATACATAACCGCGTATATTTACTATTAAGGTTGATATTAAATTTCTATTAATACAATTTAATTTTATAGAACCAAAGTATGGTTAATTATTTGCCGAATTACAACAGAAACAATTAATATATGTACAAGGAGAGGCATAACTGTTCGTGAGAATACACTTTGATGTTTTCTTGAATTTTACTGAATTACCGATAGCAGAATTAGCAATTAGAATATTAGATACCGACAAAAATCATTCCAATTATATGGTACTTTAAAAGAAATGCCTTGTTTGCACCTATTATTTTTGGCTCTTTTAATGAATAATTTGGAACTTCACACTAAACATGTATTTTTCTTACTGTTGCTGATGCAAACGTATCAATAATGTCATCAAAATTTGTTATTTCAGTTTCCTCACGTTCAATGCTGAGCAAGGCTAAAGCAGAAAGTCTTTCTTGGCCCATTGAAGCTCTCAAATATGATAAGATCAATGTTAACTTGCTGAAAGATCGCTCACAGCTGGCAATTGAAATTGCAATAGTGAGCATTATCTGAATAGCTACTCTCAAATTTGGAAAAACATTTTCATCTCCATACTGAACAATAAACTTGAGGAGTTCCTCAACTTTAGAAATCTAAACATTTGGGCGACTTTTCAGAAGCATCTTACAATCCAGGATTTCTTCATAAAGCTCAAAGCCGTCAATATCATTGCTATAAAACTGTCCAAGGTTGAGACAACTTTTCTTTAAGATATCTACGTCATGACTACTGTTGCTTTCATTTGAGTCAAACAATAATCCTCTAGCATCTAAAAGAAATCCAAATTTTGAATCCAAGTCATGGAGACGGACAAATCTTTCTTCCATTTCATTATGGAGACGATCAATAGTTTCTTTCATTATTCTCATCATTTCTTCTTTCGCAGTTAACCCTACATCCTTGGCTTTTTCACCAGGCATTTGTTTCTTCTTTCTGGGGCGTCTTTCTACTTGAATATCCCATTCATCACACAGTTTCAGCCCTGCTTCAAGTGATTCACTGGCCAATGATTCTCGACTGCTTAAAAAATATTCTTGAAGGGCTTTTAAATCATAAGCAGCATCATGAAAGTTCATGGTATGATCTTGGAGTCGTTTTTGAACACGATCAATCCGAACAAGAATTTTGTTCCAAAATCCAAGCAAAGCCAAGAAATGAAAAGTCAAAATTTGATTCAGCACCTGCCTTGCATCACCTCTTGTATCAGCAGTTTCATTTTGATCATCAACCATGCTTTGCAAGAGTTCCACTATAATATCAAAGTATTCATGAACAGGCTTCACAGCCTCTGTTCTGGAACTCCATCGAGTTTCAGATTCAGATTTGACAACTATTGGTATGGCATGTTTCAGCTTTTGCCAACGGAGAGTTGAACGTGAAAAGAATGAATAAAGCGACTGAATTGCATCAAAAAAAGTCACCATCACTGCATCATGGTCAGCAGCACGTACTCCAACCAAATTGAGAGAATGATTATCGCAGTTTACAAAAATAGCTTGGCTATTTTTTTCAATAATCCTCTGTTGAACACCACTTTTATAACCAGCCATAACTGCAGCATTGTCATAGCATTGAGATCGACAGTCTTCTAACGGCATTTTGTCTTTTTCCAGTTGTTCCAAAATCACTTCCACAATGTTTTCAGCATCCTTTCGTTGTAATTGGAGAAATCCAAGAAAAGACTCTTTTATAAAAATTGTTTTCTCCTGAAAATCAATATCAACATAACGAACTGTTTCTGCCATTTGCTCTCGATGTGCTTGATCTGGAGTAGAATCAAACATGAGGCCAAAATATTTTGCCTTATGAATGCTCTGTAACAATTTCTTGCGAACAGTAGAAGCCATCAGCTGAATAAATTCATTCTGCACTAACGGAGATAAATATGATGTTCTTCCAGGGTGCTTTTCCACAATACTGAGATGTTCTTTCATGACAGGATCAAACCTTGCCAACAATTTTAATAACCCAAGAAAATTTCCAATATTGCTTTCCTCTTCCTGTCTAAGGGATTCCTTGTGACCACGCAATGCAAGGTTCTTCTGTTTTTTAAGATTTCTTTCCATTTCCTTCCATTGGGTGAAGCAGTATCGATGATTTTTTGCATTTTCATGGGTGCTAAGCCTTTCTGGTGCTTTCCAATGATTGAACCCATTTTCTTGCTCCAATGAAGACTGATTGTCAATTTGAGAAAATAGCAAACAACAAAAGCAAAAAGCTGCTTTCTTCTCTGGAGAATAAACAAGCCATGAGCGCCAAACTTCTCCACATCCATTTCCCAACTTTCTTTGAAACCATCTTTCATTCATTGATCGGGTTTGTGTGGGAACAAATGGCCCTTCACTATTTTGAAAATACTTCGAACCCAATGTGACCTCAGGGCATCTGATAAAATTACTTTTTTTGATATTTTATCAAACTCCAAGAAGCCTACATCGTGATGTTGAATCGCATCTGGTATAGGCTGTGCTGTTTTTTCCTGCTTTTCGCTACTTAAAGTTTTAGTATCTTCTGGCTTCTTGAAAGACACTTCTGGTTCTTGAAAGACACTTAATTCTCCTTCTGATACACTGGCGGGTTGGTCAACACTCATATCTGATGCAGTTAATGCTGATGAAGGACCAGCTTGTTGCTGTTCAAGAAATGACATCATAAAGCCACTTGACTTTTTAGCTTCTGCTTCTTGCATTTTTCTTTTCTTCCTGCCTTCTGCTCCACTCAGCTTCTTTTTCAGACTTTTCGGTATCGGCAATGTTCGCTTCATGGTAAAATTTTCTAGAGAAAGAAACAAAAAAATAGAATAAATTATGTAATAATTCATAATAAAATTCTAATAAAAATAGAATGAATTAATAAAGTTAAATGAAGTTAAAAATTTGAAATTCATGAAAATTCGATGACAAGAGATATGGTACCAGTACATTTCCAAAAGAGCATGTTTTTACTCTTAAATTTTTTTTTAAATCATAAAAATGGCGCCCCCCTCAAATTTGGCGCCCAGGGCACGCGCCCCACCTGCCCCACCCTAGTTACGCCACTGCCTCTCACCATCTTAACATAAGCGTGTTCTTCATCACTCAGAATCTATTTTTCAAAATAGACACATGCGCGATGTGTCGTTAAATACACAATAGCTAGTCTTATTCGCACAACGTAGAGATGTATCACAAATTGGGGTATTAGCCAATCAAATGTTCCCGAATCAGCGTAAGGAGTTTTTGGAAGTTTATAAAGAAGCTACAAGCCCGCGTTACGGATATTTGCTCTGCAACCTTCATCCGCGAAACACGTTTAGGGTGCTTCTAAGAACGAATATATTTTCAAACGAACATGAAACGGTGTATATTCTAGAATGACAAAGAGGCTGAAGAAATACCATGAATTAATAAAAATCTATCATCGACTGCCCCAGGGCAATGCAGCAGATGTTTGCTAAAAATATCGACTCCGACTTTTTAAAATGCATCTGTGAAATCTGTCTTAACGTTATAAATTTCAATGCATCGATGAAACCTCCTCAGAAGGCTCGCCTACGCCGTTACAGGAACATAATCCGAGCACTCGCTCGTAAAAGTCAAACTGTGGGGGAAGAAAAAACGAATTATTGTACAAAGAGGAGGGTCATTCCTCCCCATCTTATTTTCAGTTTTGGGTCCTTTACTGACTAGATTAATATAATGAAGAAAGTGGTAGTGATTCCACACGAGGTGTATGCTTCACTGCAAAGTTCAAAGAATCCAGAAACGGTTCTAGAACCCCGTAAAAGCAGTCTTAAAAGAATGGAAAGCGAATTGTTATCCCTATTAAACAGTGACAAAACACCTGAGAAAAGAATCTTATACCAAGAAGCTCTGCAGAAATTTCTTCACGAGTACGAAAATTATAAGAATCCGACATAGATTCCCGTGGTTATTAGGCACAGCACGGAGAACGATGGACATGGTGACATAGGGCCTGTGTCCGACGATAGAGCTGACCAACCAAAGATTAACGGATCGGCCACACAACATATCGAGCATGTATTAAAAAGCACCCTCCCACATACATTGAGAAATAAAGGTTTGTCTTTATAATCTATTGAATGAGATCCCAACATAAAATGGACCGATACAGGTGAGATCAGTGTGGAAGGAGCAAAGGTACAGGGATCGAATATCGTAGACATCGTCCATGATCTAGTGAGAAAGTGGGATAGGCCCTCACCATCAGGATGGAAGCATATTAAAGCAAGACTACAGCAAATAAATGTCCCCAAAACAATGATAGGAAATCCGAACAGGTTAAAAGACTTGGAACATTCATCGCACGTGACACAATTGAAAACGCCATCACCCCCGGAGGTAACACCTCTGAAGAGAAGAGAGAAGAGGATAAACCGATAAACCCTACCCATGTGCCTCTAAAATGTAAATTTTGACAAATTGTTCACTTTCGATAATAGTAATACTCGTAATAACGGATTTAAGTTGCGTGGCAGACGTTTCATTACTAATATCGCTAAAAACTTCTTTACGTTTAAAGTAATTGATAAATGGAATAATCTTCCCGCGCCCGTCGTGAACTCTACCAGCGTTAATGTGTTTAAGAACCGTCTTGACAGACATTTTAAAAATATTAACGTTGTTTAAAATAAAAAAAACAATTAGCAACAGGAACTCTGGGGGTGGTGGTCGAGGATGAGTCTGTTGACGATTAATGCCAGCTTGTGACATGCCAGCGTGTGATGCCAGCAATAAAAAAACTAACCCACTTTTTGTTTAACTTTACCTACTTTTTTTTTTTCTTATAATCTCCTTACTTTGCATGTCTGTAACTCTCTTTTCTTGCATGTTTGTAGTTTGCATGGTATGACAGTGAGTTAAGACTGTGTTTGCATGGTTTGTAAGCGTTCTTATTTTACTTCTTTTCATCTTTCACCCCTCTCCTATTTTCTCCGACTATTTTTCTGACTTGTCGGCAGTGGCCGGCGGATGATGATGGTGAGTCTTTTTTCTCTTTTTCTGAATGAATGTTAACCCACGAGTGATAGGTGTTCCTCCTTACTTAACCCCTTATTCTCTTCTCTTCTCTTCTCTTCTCTTAACCCTCTACTCTTTCCTTTCTCTCGGGCTAGCCTTAGAGTGGATCTTGTAGATCTGTAGATATTAAGAAGACGCTATTATGATATTTCTAGCCCAGCTTCCTACGGAGGCGTAGATAGACTGTACAGAAGTGTTTACAATGCTGGAGTAGGGAAAATGATGTTGAGAGTTTTTTGCGGGAGCAGGATGCTTATACACTTCATAAACCTGTGAGAAAAAGGTTTAAAACAGGCAAGACAACAGCTGCTTCATAATAGATGTATTCTCTAGATATCTGTGGCTAATTCTTCTGAAAAATAAATCGCCTGAAACAGTTGCTAAAGCCACCAAAACGTTGATGTTGAAGGAAAACAGGGTTCCTGGCTATTTTTGTCCGGATATGGGGAAAGAATTTATAGGCCGAACTTTTCAGAACATGTTGACTGAATTTAATATCACGTACTACACTACCAATTCTATACATAAGGCATCTTTAGCTGAAAGAGTTCAACGTACCATAAATGAACGCATGCACCGCTATTTTGCACATAAAAACACATACAGATTTCTAGACATTCTGGAATCATTGGCCTCATCATACAACAGCCCTCACCATCGCACGATTGGGACAACACCTAACGAGATTTTAGAAAGAGGTGCACGCACAGAGCCTGATGTAAGAAGATATAGAACACCACCACCACACTCTGTGCGTTTCAAAATCAATGATTATATAAGGCTGTCGTGTTCGGGAAATAAATTCGCGAAGGGATTTGAGCAAGGATGGACACGCGAGATTTTTAAAGTTAGGGCTATGAAATCTAAAGACGAGAGAATGTTGTATTTCGTAGAAGATTTGAATGGAGAAGAAATCGCATGAGGCTTTTACCGCGAGGAGTTGCAGAAAGTGACATTTAATTTAGGAAAAAATGTGTTTAAAATTGAGAAAATTTTAGGAAGCAAAGGTTCAGGAAAGAGGAAAATGTACCTGGTGAAATGGCTAGGATAGCCAGAGAGCTTCAACACCTATATAAAAGCTGATGCAATAATGAAGCTTAAATAGTGTGCAACATGGCGCCTAACCATTTCTACGTCACACTCCCGTCCTCCTCGTCCCTGTCTGCACACTCGAACAACACACTAGCCAACTTTGTAACAGAATTCCACGTACCCATTGAATTGGGTCGTGATACGTATGAGGTAGGTATATGCGAAATTCAGCTGAATACCCTTTTTTTAAGTATTGATTATAAAGAACCCGTTTTTACGATTCTTAGAGACTGTAATGAGTGTGAAACAGCCGGGGTAACTCGGGATAAAACCATGCGTACCGCCATGACAGGGGATACACGGTATTACAGTACAGATGTAACACTAGGACCGGATCACTATGGTGCGGTCGAGGATGTTGTGAGCGACTTAAACATAAGTTTAAAAAGCTCAAATCTTACGGTCGATTCAGTATACGAAATCGTAAACAATAATCCCCATGCATGTACTCTGGCCCTAAAATCGCAGGCTAACCGAAATATTAAAGACCAAAGTGTGTTCAAAATTATGACCGATAGACGATATCGCTCAGTCATCCAAAGAGATACATTTCACGAGGCACAACACGACTTGTCCAGCCTAATGTATCAGTTGAAATTGGAAAAAATGGTTGATGGCTATAAACCCCCAGACATGTGCTATATTTACAGCAATATAGTGGAGCACCAGTTTGTTGGGGATACCCAGGCTCACCTGCTGCGCATAGCGCACATCCACAACCATAGAGGAAGGAGTTTGAGTATTACATATGACAGGCCCCATTATGTGAATGTCGCAGCTAATCTAATAACCAATATCTCAATATATATAAGAACGATTGAGGGAAAAAAATTCCCATTCGGTAACGGGAGCTTAACAGTGAAGCTGCACTTTCGACGCACTGAGTTATAATGGACAGACGCCCTTCACAGTCTATCGAGGTATGAGATACCAGCGTAGTAGTGGACTTGGATCAATTTTTTAAACCATACTACGTACGGCTGTCCCCTTGCTGAAGAGGGGTGCCAGATACCTCGGGAGGAAAGCGCTACAATCAGGTCTTAACACGGTAGAAGACATATCAGCTGGGGCTAAACCTAAAGAAGCTCTAAAAAAACACTTAAAGCGTACACGGGACGAAATCGTCAAAGATGCAAAGAGAAAAATGCGTGGTGGTGGGAAGAAGAAGAGGGCTGTCCGGAAGAAGGGATTACCACCACGTGGCATTAAACGTAATAGGCTATAAAAATAGAAGGGTTATAAGCAAATGAAACCTATGGTTGACCATTTTTTTGACTCATATAAGCTAAGGACATTGATCTCATGAATCATAGTTTGTTTACTACTTGTCGAGAGAGGAGCCACTATTTCTAACTCGTCATGGCACGCTCCATCCATCCGTGTAGTTCACAATGTTGTAAATCTGAGCTGTTCCTCTTTGACATGCCCCCAACTCAAGTTTCTGTTGAACACAGTGACTTTATTACAATTAACCCTTTAAACACAATTAGTTCCCCGAGTGCCCCTATAGAATTCGTGATACTCAGCTCTGGCCCTTACTTTTTTGACCCAAGCTGTGTGCACATGTACGCTAAACTACGTATAGCCCATTCTGATGGAATGGACTGTGATGACAAATATGATGTATACCCTGAAACAAACTTTTTGCACTCCTTATTCAACCAGTGTGACGTATATTTAAATCAGGTCAACATATCGGCAGGAACGGGGTACTACCACCAACGATCCTATCTGGAAAATGTGCTGAACTTTTCCAAAGAAGCGAAGGATACCTTCTTAAGGTCCGAGGGCTATTATCAAGCTAAATACGAAAGCAGTATAAAGGACAAATTTAAAAATTCTAAAAAGAAGATATACGATTGTTTTGGACGCCTGCATACAGACGTCACATTCCAGAAGTTGCTTGTGAATGGGGTCGATATGAAAATAAAGCTCACTCGCACGAATCCTGAGATCTGTTTAAATATGGGAACTGATCAAGAAGGGGGAGCAAAACCCGTTGTGATTCACATTATGGAGACACCTCCGCGTACGGCGAGTGAAATTAAGTTCACCAAAACAAATTGAAATTGAGAGAAATTTACTACACGCCACAGTAAAATACCCAATTAACAGGGCATAGATGAAACTATACACGGTGCCAGCAGGGCTGGCATCGAAACAGATAGAAAACATGGCCCTGGGAAATCTACCTAAAAAGATATTAATTGGAATGCAGGACCATGCTTCGGTGAATGGAAAATATAAAAAGAGTTCCTTTAAATTCGAGAATTTCGGCCTTAAAAATATAACTCTATACGTTAATGGCATTGCGTTGGGCGGGCTATGGATATGGATTATTCATCAGACGCTGTGTTCCCGCTTTACGCGAGAGCATATAATAATCTGGCCCATATTGCAGGTGATTGTGATGAGCTCGGGATTGGGGTAACGCAGAAAGAATTCATCGATCAATTTAACCTTTATCCGTTTGACATCACACCTGACTTATCTGCTAGTGTAAATACACACTTAAGTCCACAACAGAGTGGAAACATCTCAGTCAGATTGGAATTCGCCAAACATATAAGCGTGCCTATAAGTGTACTAGTATACCTCGAGTCACAAGCCCTATTAGAAGTAGACAGATTTAGGAGCGTTGTCACTGACTTTTAAAATGGATGCGAATACACTCCAGAGAGTAATGAATAGTGAACGAATCACACGTTCCAAATTTATCGGTGTATTTGCGAAGAATGAAACATTGAAATTGCCAAGTACGAGAGACTGCGGTAGCCTTATTGTGAATACAGCTGTTATTGGTAGTGAAGGGATTCATTGGTTTTCAATCTATTTCAAAAATAGGGACCGCATGTACTATTTTGATTCACTCGGCACTCAACCCTGGAGTGACCCTGTTATTGTAAAATTTCTCGATCAGATGCATATCCCCGAAGTTGTATGGAATCCCTTCCGGCTACAAGGATATTTTAGTAATACTTGTGGGCTGTACTGCTTTACATTTCTCATGCATATGTCACGTGGTAAGGAATTTATAAATTTTTAAAAATTATTCGACCCGTGTCACACTCAACGAAACGACGAAATGGTATGCAGACAGATAAAAAGCCGTTTTCCGATTGTGCGCACTCGTTGTATAGTATGATGTTTTGTTCGTGTGTATATATATTTGTAACCAATGATGTTAGTTTGTATATTCTGTAGCTTAAGATGGTTATTGTACTAAAAACTTGATTTCTTTCATTTACTAAATTGATGAAAATACATTGTGTCTTCTTCCCCGAAAAAAGAGCGAAACATAAAAAAAATACTTACATTATTTCGTTAATGATGTGACAATCGCTGGGTTGACTGCTCGGTAAATCTTCTACCTCCGTATTCAGGTCCACGATATGCGTTTCCTCAAAACGAAAAGATTGTATAACACGTGTCAAATCCTCATCGGGCCTTAAAGGAGAAAGAATAATTAATTAGTTCATACTGAATCTTTTTTAATAAAAATCCAGTTGTTGTAAACATATGCAGAGTACACATATATAAGAGTATTACAATGTGAAGATATCTTTGAACGGCTCAGGGAAGTTCCTTTAAGAGAAAATGCCGCATAACATTTATTATGGAATTTATAAAATTATTTAAAACATGCAAATGATTGCTATAAAAAATTCAATGAATCAAAACAGGACTTTAGCTTAATTTTAATTGCAAACTAATCTATAATTGCGGATACCTAAATGAAGCATTTTAATGTGATGAGACGAATTACTACAACCCTCCATACATACGATGAAATAATCCAGAACAGTGGTCTTTCTCCTAATGACAGGCACACTAAACAAATAACCAGTTCGCGAATAATTGGCTACAAAAAATAAAATTACAGGCACATAATTACTTACATTTCTACGGCAGTCCCTTGCGTCGGATCGTATGGAGCATCATTGCAAATATCATCAACGGTTTGCGTTGGAAATAATCCATCCCGGTCGGCTGCGTTAAAAGGATTAATTGTAGACAACGCGACAGTGTCTCCATCTTCATATAAATCCGATAAACTGAAAAGTTCTTGATTCATGACGGAGGGAATGTTTATTCACTGGCGAAAATAACTACTGTGACTCCCAGCTGAAAATACTCACTTTTATATGCATGATCCCCAAGCACCACCCCAAAAGACTAATAGGCGGTTCGTAAGTTTAATGATTGGTTGTCAATGTAACTGGGCGAACCTATGTTAAATTTTGTGTACCAATTGTAACCGATATAACGGGTCCACGCTTTGGATGTCCTGATTGGTTGACTAATGGTGTCTTTCTCTTCTCTCCGTAGATTTAATGTTTACATCTCAAGGTGTATTGCCACTTGCAATCTCTACCACGACAATATTTGCATTAATATTTGCGCCCATACCATTCTCGGTTTTCCAATTTTAGAACCCACCCCTTTCTGCAATACCCCTCACCCCTTTGCAACACTGATCAACATTTGCCACTTGCAATCTCTATCACGACAATATTTTGCATTATTATTATTTGCGGTCATACTATTCGATCTTCAACTTTGATTCATCTATTCGGCTTGACTTTCTTCTTACCAATTCTCGCGTAGGAGTGTGATTAAATTGTGTTTAGTTCGTGAAAATGAATGTCTGGTTGGGCTGGTAGATAATTGGCGTCCTAGGTATCCTAGTGGTTAAGACGCTGGGGTGCTGATCGGAGGTTGAGAGTTCAAGTCCGGATGGTGACATTGTAATTTCTTGGTACATACAATCTCCGATGAGCCGGGTGTACCTATGTGAGGTGGAGAGTAAAAGAAACCAACTCACCACTTCATCAAATCAACTCGAGAGGAGGGGCGATAAGCTTAATCTTCGTGGAATCATCGCACGTAATAATAATAATAATAATAACCCTTTCCATTTTTTCATTTTCATTCATTCATTTCATTTCAATAACAGAGACAATGTAAAGTTTTAACACAATTATGAAGAAGATACCACACAAATTACACGCAAAGAAAAATAGTTCGGATTCAACGTTAAATTGTAGGTCTAAGGCGGGTGACAAGCTTGATCTTTGTCAAAATGAACAATTCGGGGAGAAGGAAAACCGATTTAGTCTATTATTACTAATGTAGTTGCACCACCCTATATGAAAATGAAAATGGAAATGAAAAGGTTTATTGGCAGAATATAGTCCATATGACAAATATTATTAATACAATGAGAGTTCATATACTAAGGATAGAAATATATACAATTGATTAGAAATAATACTGTAATGTCGAAGTTAAGTGGAGCTACAGACAGACGTTTTCGTGCCAAGAAGTCCATAGCTTAGAGGGTTGGTTGATTTTTTAATTCTTTGCACGGTATCAGCTAAATTATGGAATCGGTTCATCACTATTTACTATCTATTTGTGTATTTAGCAAAAAAATCTAATCTCGATAGTGTGTATGAAATTTTTTTTCGTTCAGATTGATCGCAAGGGACTTGAAATTTAAAAAAAAAATTTGTTGTTGTTGACATTGTTGAAGAAAGAAAATACATTCAACATAAGGAAAAAGAATTACTTTAAATATTGGTACTGAATTTATGAAACTAAAAAAAATTATTTTATTATTTCACTGAATAATAAAACAATTTACGTCAGTTTAGCTATGGTATATGAGTAATAAATTCTGGTGCTATATATTGTAGAATGAACGAAGCAAAACATTTAAAGGAATTTGAAATGTAAAAATATGAAAATTGAAAGTTTCCACATTAAACTAGGAAAATTTGTGAATGGAATAAATTTTTTAAAATACAAGAAAAGAATCAGCATCGGTATCGGTATCAGCTAAATTATGGAATCGGTTCATCACTATTTACTATCTATTTGTATATTAAGCTCAAAAAATCTAATCTCGATACTGTGTATAAAATTTTTTTTTCTTCAAATTGATCACTAGGGACTTGATATTTTAATGAAAATTTTGTTGTTGTTTACAGTGTTGAAGAAAGAAAATACGTTCAACATTAGGAAAAACAATTACTTTATAGAGGGTCCGCAAAAAAAAAGGAGCATGACGAAAATTGCTCTCACGCCCGCATTCTTTGCCGGACCCTTAAATGTTATATATCTAGCTAAAGATAAAAGAGCCCAGAGTTGTATAAAACAAATTTCATCAAAATCGGTCATAAAATAAAGATTTTATGGCCACAAACGTGCAATGACTAAAAAAAGTGAATTTCCGCGTAAAAATTTAATGTTTTCCTCATTACAAATTATTTTTTTCAGATGCCTAAATAATTTTAATCAATAAAAATGATAATATGCCCTTTTCTAAAGAAGATAAAATATTAATAAAACATTATAGACTTGATAAAAATTATGGCGCAATAAAATTATTACAAGAGTTTCCGAATAAACCATGGTCGAAAGGAGGTTTGGACAAGCTGTTAAGAAAAATCGACGAAACTGAAAGTACTGAAAGGAAACAAGGAAGCGGGAGGCCAAGATCAGCTCGAACCGAAGAAAACATCAGAGATGTGGAACTAAGAATTTGTAGTCAAGAAGGCAGACCAAGGACTCACGTGACACCGTCCAGAATTGCTAATGAATTGAGCATATCCGAAAGTAGCATCAGAAACATTATTAAAAACGACCTTGAACTAAAACCTTATAAACGGATACACGGGCAGAAATTAACTGAAATTAACGAACAGAAAAGAGTTGTTTGTTCTGAACGCATGTTAAGAAATATCACTCCCGAAAAAGTAGACCTCGGCTTTTTTACTGACGAAAAGAAGTTTACGGTAGAACCACTGCGAAATTCCCAAAATGACAGAGTGTATTCAAGAGTTAATCGTAAAAATGAAATACCAGATGATAGACTTTATGCTACCCGTAATCATTTTTCTGCCAGCGTAATGGTATGGGTCGGTGTGTCTAAACTAGGCAAGACATCTGTTTTTTTCGTAGAGCCAAACATCAAAGTAGACGCCCGCTATTACACTGAAACTTTGTTGGAACAAATGCTGCCCGAAATGAGACGATTGGCGAATAATGGTTACTTCTTATTCCAAAAGGATGGCGCTCTGGCGCATACCGCTAAGTCAACTATTGAATTTTTAGAAAATAATGTTCCTGAATTGCTTTACCCAAAAGATTGGCCCCCTAATAGTCCAGATTTGAATCCCGTAGACTACGGAATATGGGAAATGTTGGCTGAGAAAGTGTACAAGCATAAGATCCGAAATGTCGAACATTCGAAAGAAGTTATCGTACAAAAATGGGAAGAAATTACCCAAGATCAAGTAGATAAAGCTATAGATCAATTTAGGCCCCGATTACGAAGGGTTGTAGAGGTTTCTGGCAAACATATCGAACAATTTTTATAGTCTTATAATTTCGTTTTCTTTGGAAATTGTAAAATTATATGACATGTTGTAGTAAAACTTTTATATTTTTTTTAATTTTTGACGTATTGACATGAAATTTGGTACTAACTTAGTTTATTTGTTGCTTATTTGCCTAAAATAAATTATTTGTCATTATGTGTAAAAATAAATGTACAGTAAACATTTCTGGCAAACATATCGAACAATTTTTATAGTCTTAGAATTTCGTTTTCTTTGGAAATTGTAAAATTATATGACATGTTGTAGTAAAACTTTTATATTTTCTTTAATTTTTGACGTATTGACATGAAATTTGGTACTAACTTAGTTTATTTGTTGCTTATTTGCCTAAAATAAGTTATTTGTCATTATGTGTGAAAATAAATGTACAGTAAACATTTTCGTCATGCTCCTTTTTTTTTTGCGGACCCAATATATTGGTATTCATTTTATGAAACTAAATTAAAATTATTTTATCATTTTACTGAGTAATAAAACAATTTACATCACTTTAGCTATGGTATATGAGTTGCAAATTCTGGTGCTGTATATTGTAGATTGAAGGAAAGAAAAACGTTTAAACAAATTTGGAATGTAAAAATATGAAAATTGAAAGTTTCCACATTAAATTAGGAAAATTCATGAAAGGAATCGATTTTTTAAAATATAGGCAAAGAATCGGCATCGGTATCCGTATCAGCAAAAATAAAATAATTTTATCATTTTACTGAATAACAAAACAATTTACATCACTTTAACTAAGGAATATGCGTAACAAATTCTGGCGCTATATATTGTACATTGAAGGAAGGAAAAGCATTTAAACAAATTTTGAATGTAAAAATATTAAGATTGAAAGTTTTCACAATAGATTAGGAAAATTTATGACGGTAATCGATTTTTTAAAATTCTGGCTTAGAATCGGCATTCATATCGGCTAAATTTAAGAATCGGTTCATCACTATTTACTATCTATTTGTGTCTTAACCTTAGAAAATCTAATCTCGATCCTGTGTATGAAATTTTTTTTTATTCAAATTGATCACTAGGGACGTGATATTCTAATGAATATTTTGTTGATGTTTACATTGTTGAAGAAAGAAAATACATTCAACATTAGGAAAAACAATTACTTTATATATTGATATTCATTTTATGAAACTAAAATAAAATTATTTTATATTTTTACTGAGTAATAAAACAATTTACATCACATTAGCTACGGTACATGAGCAACAAATTCTGGAGTTGTATTTTGTAGAGTAAACGAAAAAACATTTGACAAATTTGAAATATAAAAATATTTAAATTGAAAGTTAACATTAATTTAGGAAAATTTATGAAGGGAATCGATTTTTTAAAATAGAGGAAAACAATCGGCATCGGTATCGGTATCAGCCCAATTGTGGAATCGGTTCATCACTATTTACTATCTATTTGTGTATTAAGCTTAAAAACTCTGATTTCGATAAAGTGTATGAAATTTTTTTTATTCAAATTGATCACTAGGAAATTGAAATTTTAATGAAAATTTTGTTGTTGTTGACATCGTTGAAAAAAGAAAAGACGTTGAACTTAAGGAAAAACAATTACTTTAAATATTGGTATTCAATTTATGAAACTAAAATAAAATTATTTTATTATTTTACTGACTGAGTAATAAAACAAATTACATCTCTTTAGCTATGGTGTATGAGTAATAAATTCTGGTGCTGTATATTGTAGATTAAAGGAAAGAAAAACATTTAAACAAATTTAAAATGTAAAAATATGAAAATTGAAATGTTTCACATTAGATTAGGAATATTTATGAACGGAATCGATTTTTTAAAATACAGGCAAAGATTCGGCATCGATGTCGGTATCAGCTAAATTATTGAATCGGTTCATCACTATTTACTATCTATTTGTGTATTAAGTTTAGAAAATCTATTTTCGATACTATGTATGAAATTTTTTTTTATTCCAATTGATCACAAGAGACTTCAAATTTTAATGAAAATTTTGTTGTAGTTGACTTTGTTGAAGGAAGAAAATATATTCAACTTAAGGAAAAACAATTACTTTAAAATTGGTATTGAATTTATGAAACTAAAAAAAAATTATTTTATTAAATTACTGAATAATAAAACAATTTACGTCAGTTTAGCTATGGTATATGAGTAATAAATTCTGGTGCTATATATTGTAGAGTGAACGAAGCAAAACATTTAAAGAAATTTGAAATGTAAAAATATGAAAATTGAAAGTGTCCACATTAAACTAGGAAAATTTGTGAATGGAATCAATTTTTTAAAGTACAGGCAAAGATTCGGCATCGATATCGGTATCACCTAAATTATCTGATCGGTTCATCAGTATTTACTATATGTTTGTGTATTAAGCTTAGAAAATCTATTCTCGACACTGTATATGAAATTTTTTTTTTATTCAAATTTATCACTATGGACTTGATATTTTAATGAAAATTTTGTTGTTCTTTATATTGTTGGAGAAAGAAAATACATTCAACATTAGGAAAAACAGTTACTTTATATATTGGTATTCATCTTATGAAACTAAAATAAAATTATTTTATCATTTTACTGAGTAATAAAACAAATTACATCTCTTTAGCTATGGTGTATGAGTAATAAATTCTGGTGCTGTATATTGTAGATTAAAGGAAAGAAAAACATTTAAACAAATTTGAAAAAGTAAAAATATGAAAATTGAAAGGTTTCACATTAGATTAGGAATATTTATGAACGGAATCGATTTTTTTAAAATGCAAGCAAAGAATCGATATCGTTATCGGTATCAACTAAATTATGAAATCGGTTGTTCACTATTTACTATCTATTTGTGTATTAAGCTTAAAAAATCTAATGTCGATAGTGTGGATGAAATTTTTTTATTCCAATTGATCTCAACGGACTTGAAATTTTAATGAAAATTTTGTTGTATTTCACATTGTTGAAGGAAGAAAATATATTCAACATGACGAAAAACAATTACTTTAAATATTGGTATTGAATTTATGAAACTAAAAAAAAATTATTTTATTATTTTACTGAATAATAAAACAATTTACATCGCTTTAGATATGGTATATGAATAACAAATTCTGGTGCTGTATATTGTACATTGAAGGAAGGAAAAACAATTAAACAAATTTGAAATGTAAAAATATGAAAATTGAAAGTTTCCACATTAAATTAGGAAAATTCATGAAAGGAATCGATTTTTTAAAATACAGGCAAAGAATCGGCATCGGTATCCGTATCAGCAAAATAAAATAATTTTATCATTTTACTGAGTAATAAAACAATTTGCATCACTTTAACTAAGGTATACGCGTAACAAATTCTGGTGCTGTATATTGTAGATTGAAGGAAGGAAAAGCATTTAAACAAATTTGGAATGTAAAAATATTAAGATTGAAAGTTTTCACAATAGATTAAGAAAATTTATGAAGGACTCGATTTTTTAAAATTCTGGCTTAGAATCGGCATTCATATCGGTTAAATTTTGGAATCGGTTCATCACTATTTACTATCTATTTGTGTATTAAGCTTAAAAAATTAAATTTTGTTACCGTGCATGAAATTATTTTTATTCAAATTGATCACTAGGGACTTGAAATTTAATGAAATTTTTTTTCTTGTTAACATTGTTGAAGAAAGAAAATACATTCAACATAAGGAGAAACAATTATTTTAAATATTGGAATAAAATTTATGAAACGAAAATAAAATTATTTTATCATTTTACTGTGTAATAAAACAATTTACATCAGTTTAGGTATGGTATCTGAGTAACAAATTTTAGTGCTGTATATTGTAGATTGAATGTAGGAAAAATATTTAAACAAATTTGAAATGTAAAAATATGAAAATTGAAAGTTTCCACATTAGATTAGGAAAATTTATGGAGGGAATCGATTTTTTAAAATACTGGGTAGAGTCTGCATCGGTATCTTTATCGGCTAAATTATGGAATCGGTTCATCACTGTTTACTATGTATTTGTTTATTAAGCTTAAAAAATCTAATCTCGATACTGTGTATGAAATTTTTTTTTTATTCAAATTGATCACTAGGGACTTGATATTTTAATGAAAATTTTGTTGTTGTTTATATTGTTGGAGAAAGAAAATACATTCAACATTAGGAAAAATAATTACTTTATATATTGGTATTCATTTTATGAAATTAATTAAAATTATTTTCTCATTTTACTGAGTAATAAAAGAAATTATATCTCTTTAGCTATGGTGTATGAGTAATAAATTTTGGTGCTGTATATTGTACATTGAAGGAAAGAAAAACATTTAAACAAATTTAAAAAGTATAAAATATGAAAATTGAAAGATTTCACATTAGATTAGGTATATTTATGAACGCAATCGATTTTTTAAAATAGAGGCCAAGATTCGGCATCGATATCGGTATCAGCTAAATTATGGAATCGGTTCATCACTATTTACTATCTATTTGTGGATTAAACTTAGAAAATCTATTCTGGATACTGTGTATGAAATTTTCTTTTATTCAAATTAATCACTACGGACTTGAAATTTTAATAAAAATTTCGTTGTTGTTAACATTTTTGAAGAAAGTAAATACATTCACTTAGGGAAAAACAATTACATTAAATATTGGTATTCATTTAATAAAACTAAAATAAAATTATTTTATGGTTTTACTGAGTAATAAAACAATTTACATCACTTTAACTAAGGTATATGCGTAACAAATTCTGGTGCTGTATATTGTAGATTGAAGGAAGGAAAAGCATTTAAACAAATTTGGAAGTAAAAATATTAAGATTGAAAGTTTTCACAATAGATTAGGAAAATTTATGAAGGAATCGATTTTTTAAAATTCTGGCTTAGAATCGGCATTCATATCAGTTAAATTTTGGAATCGGTTCATCACTATTTACTATCTATTTGTTTAGTAAGCTTAAAAGATCTAATCTTGGTACTGTGCATGAAATTTTATTTATTCAAATTGATCACTAGGTACTTGAAATTTTAATGAAAAATTTTTCTTGTTAACATTGTTGAAGAAAGAAAATACATTCAACATAAAGAGATACAATTACTTTAAATATTCATATAAAATTTATGAAACGAAAATAAAATTATTTTATCATTTTACTGAGTAATAAAACAATTTACATCAGTTTAGGTAGGGTATATGGGTAACAAATTTTAGTGTTGTATATTGTAGATTGAAGGTAGGGAAAATATTTAAACAAATTTGAAATGTAAAAATATGAAAATTGAAAGTTTCCACATTAGATTAGGAAAATTTATGAAGGGAATCGATTTTTTAAAATACTGGATAGAATCGGCATCGGTATACTTATCGGCTAAATTATGGAATCGGTTCATCAGTATTTACTATATATTTGTGTATTAAGCTTAAAAAATCTAATCTCGATACTCTGTATGAAATTTTTTTTATTCAAATTGATCACTAGGGACTTGATATTTTAATGAAAATTTTGTTGTTGTTTACATTGTTGGAGAAAGAAAATACATTACACATTTTGAAAAACAATTACTTTATATATTGGTATTTATTTTATGAAATTAATTAAAATTATTTTATCATTTTAGTGAGAATAAAAAATTACATCTCTTTAGCTACGGTGTATGAGTAATAAATTCTGGTGCTGTATATTGTAGATTGAAGGAAAGAAAAACATTTAAACAAATTTAAAAAGTAAAAATATGAAAATTGAAAGTTTTCACATTAGATTAGGTATATTTATGAACGCGATCGATTTTTTAAAATACAGGCCAAGATTATGCATCGATATCGGTATGAGCTAAATTGTGGAATCGGTTCATCACTATTTACTATCTAATTGTGTATAAAACTTAAAAAATCTAATTTCGATACTGTGTATGAAATTTTTTTTTATTCAAATTGATCACTAGGAACTTGAAATTTTAATGAATATTTTGTTGTTGTTGACATCGTTGAAAAAAGAAAAGTCATTGAATTTAACGAAAAACAATTACTCTAAATACTGGTATTCAATTTATGAAATGAAAATAAAATTATTTTACCATTTTCTTGAGTAATGAAACAATGTACATCACTTTTGTTATGGTATAGGAGTAACAAATTCTGGTGCTGTATATTGTAGAGTGAACGAAGTAAAGCATTCAAAGAAATTTGAAATGTAAAAATATGAAAATTGAAAGTTCCCAAATTAAACTAGAAAAATTTGTGAAGGGAATCGATTTTTTAAAATAAAGGAAAAGAATCGGCATCGGTATCGGTATCAGCTAAATTTTGGAATCAGTTCATCACTATTTACTATTTATTTGTGGATTAAGCTTAGAAAATCTATTCTGGATACTGTGTATGAAATTTTCTTTTATTCAAATTAATCACTAGGGACTTGAAATTTTAATAAAAATTTCGTTGTTGTTGTTCACATTTTTGAAAAAAGAAAGTACATTCACTTAGGGAAAACAATTACATTAAATATTGGTATTCATTTAATAAAACTAAAATAAAATTATTTTATCATTTTACTGAGTAATAAAAGAATTTACATTAGTTTAGGTATGGTATATGAGTAACAAATTTTAGTGTTGTATACTGTAGATTGAAGGAAGGAAAAATATTTAAACAAATTTGAAATGTAAAAATATGAAAATTGAAAGTTTTCACTTTAGATTAGGAATATTTAGAAGGGAATTGATTTTTTAAAATACAAGCAAAGAATCGATATCGTTATCGGTATCAACTAAATTATGAAATCGGTTGTTCAATATTTACTATCTATTTGTGTATTAAGCTTAAAAAATCTAATGTCGATAGTGTGGATGAAATTTTTTTTTATTCCAATTGATCTCAACGGACTTGAAATTTTAATAAAAATTTTGTTGTATTTCACATTGTTGAAGGAAGAAAATATATTCAACATGACGAAAAACAATTACTTTAAATATTGGTATTGAATTTATGAAACTAAAAAAAAATTATTTTATTATTTTACTGAATAATAAAACAATTTACATCGCTTTATCTATGGTATATGAGTAACAAATTCTGGTGCTGTATATTGTACATTGAAGGAAGGAAAAACAATTAAACAAATTTGAAATGTAAAAATATGAAAATTGAAAGTTTTCACTTTAGATTAGGAATATTAAGAAGGGAATTGATTTTTTAAAATACAAGCAAAGAATCGATATCGTTATCGGTATCAACTAAATTATGAAATCGGTTGTTCACTATTTACTATCTATTTGTGTATTAAGCTTAAAAAATCAAATCTCGATAGTGTGGATGAAATTTTTTTTTATTCAAATTGATCACTAGGGACGTGATATTCTAATGAATATTTTGTTGATGTTTACATTGTTGAAGAAAGAAAATACATTCAACATTAGGAAAAACAATTACTTTATATATTGATATTCATTTTGTGAAATGAAAATAAAATTATTTTATCTTTTTACTGAGTAATAAAACAATTTACATCACATTAGCTACGGTATATGAGAAACAAATTCTGGAGTTGTATTTTGTAGAGTAAATGAAAAAACGTTTGACAAATTTGAAATATAAAAATATTTAAATTGAAAGTTAACATATTAATTTAGGAAAATTTATGAAGGGAATCGATTTTTTAAAATAGAGGAAAACAATCGGCATCGGTATCGGTATCAGCCCAATTGTGGAATCGGTTCATCACTATTTACTATCTATTTGTGTATTAAGCTTAAAAACTCTGATTTCCATAAAGTGTATGAAATTTTTTTTATTCAAATTGATCACTAGGAAATTGAAATTTTAATGAAAATTTTGTTGTTGTTGACATCGTTGAAAAAAGAAAAGACATTGAACTTAAGGAAAAACAATTACTTTAAATATTGGTATTCAATTTATGAAACTAAAATAAAATTATTTTATCATTTTACTGAGTAATAAAACAAATTACATCTCTTTAGCTATGGTGTATGAGTAATAAATTCTGGTGCTGTATATTGTAGATTAAAGGAAAGAAAAACATTTAAACAAATTTAAAATGTAAAAATATGAAAATTGAAATGTTTCACATTAGATTAGGAATATTTATGAACGGAATCGATTTTTTAAAATACAGGCAAAGATTCGGCATCGATGTCGGTATCAGCTAAATTATTGAATCGGTTCATCACTATTTACTATCTATTTGTGTATTAAGCTTAGAAAATCTATTCTCGATACTCTGTAGGAAATTTCTTTTTATTCCAATTGATCACAAGAGACTTCAAATTTTAATGAAAATTTTGTTGTAGTTGACTTTGTTGAAGGAAGAAAATATATTCAACTTAAGGAAAAACAATTACTTTAAATATTGGAATTGAATTTATGAAACTAAAAAAAAATTATTTTATTATTTTACTGAATAATAAAACAATTTACGTCAGTTTAGCTATGGTATATGAGTAATAAATTCTGGTGCTATATATTGTAGAGTGAACGAAGCAAAACATTTAAAGAAATTTGAAATGTAAAAATATGAAAATTGAAAGTGTCCACATTAAACTAGGAAAATTTGTGAATGGAATCAATTTTTTAAAGTACAGGCAAAGATTCGGCATCGATATCGGTATCACCTAAATTATCTGATCGGTTCATCAGTATTTACTATATGTTTGTGTATTAAGCTTAGAAAATCTATTCTCGACACTGTATATGAAATTTTTGTTTAATTCAAATTTATCACTATGGACTTGATATTTTAATGAAAATTTTCTTGTTCTTTACATTGTTGGAGAAAGAAAATACATTCAACATTAGGAAAAACAGTTACTTTATATATTGGTATTCATCTTATGAAACTAAAATAAAATTATTTTATCATTTTACTGAGTAATAAAACAAATTACATCTCTTTAGCTATGGTGTATGAGTAATAAATTCTGTTGCTGTATATTGTAGATTAAAGGAAAGAAAAACATTTAAACAAATTTGAAAAAGTAAAAATATGAAAATTGAAAGGTTTCACATTAGATTAGGAATATTTATGAACGGAATCGATTTTTTTAAAATACTGTACAAGCAAAGAATCGATATCGTTATCGGTATTAACTAAATTATGAAATGGGTTGTTCACTATTTACTATCTATTTGTGTATTAAGCTTAAAAAATCTAATCTCGATAGTGTGGCTGAAATTTTTTTTTATTCAAATTGATCTCAACGGACTTGAAATTTTAATGGAAATTTTGTTGTATTTCACATTGTTAAAGGAAGAAAATATATTCAACATGACGAAAAACAATTACTTTAAATATTGGTATTGAATTTATGAAACTAAAAAAAAATTATTTTATTATTTTACTGAATAATAAAACAATTTACATCGCTTTAGCTGTGGTAGATGAGTAACAAATTCTGGTGCTGTATATTCTACATTGAAGGAAGGAAAAACAATTAAACAAATTTGAAATGCAAAAATATGAAAATTGAAAGTTTTCACTTTAGATTAGGAATATTAAGAAGGGAATTGATTTTTTAAAATACAAGCAAAGAATCGATATCGTTATCGGTATCAACTAAATTATGAAATCGGTTGTTCACTATTTACTATCTATTTGTGTATTAAGCTTAAAAAATCAAATCTCGATAGTGTGGATGAAATTTTTTTTTATTCAAATTGATCACTAGGGACGTGATATTCTAATGAATATTTTGTTGATGTTTACATTGTTGAAGAAAGAAAATACATTCAACATTAGGAAAAACAATTACTTTATATATTGATATTCATTTTGTGAAATGAAAATAAAATTATTTTATCTTTTTACTGAGTAATAAAACAATTTACATCACATTAGCTACGGTATATGAGAAACAAATTCTGGAGTTGTATTTTGTAGAGTAAATGAAAAAACGTTTGACAAATTTGAAATATAAAAATATTTAAATTGAAAGTTAACATATTAATTTAGGAAAATTTATGAAGGGAATCGATTTTTTAAAATAGAGGAAAACAATCGGCATCGGTATCGGTATCAGCCCAATTGTGGAATCGGTTCATCACTATTTACTATCTATTTGTGTATTAAGCTTAAAAACTCTGATTTCCATAAAGTGTATGAAATTTTTTTTATTCAAATTGATCACTAGGAAATTGAAATTTTAATGAAAATTTTGTTGTTGTTGACATCGTTGAAAAAAGAAAAGACATTGAACTTAAGGAAAAACAATTACTTTAAATATTGGTATTCAATTTATGAAACTAAAATAAAATTATTTTATCATTTTACTGAGTAATAAAACAAATTACATCTCTTTAGCTATGGTGTATGAGTAATAAATTCTGGTGCTGTATATTGTAGATTAAAGGAAAGAAAAACATTTAAACAAATTTAAAATGTAAAAATATGAAAATTGAAATGTTTCACATTAGATTAGGAATATTTATGAACGGAATCGATTTTTAAAATACAGGCAAAGATTCGGCATCGATGTCGGTATCAGCTAAATTATTGAATCGGTTCATCACTATTTACTATCTATTTGTGTATTAAGCTTAGAAAATCTATTCTCGATACTCTGTAGGAAATTTCTTTTTATTCCAATTGATCACAAGAGACTTCAAATTTTAATGAAAATTTTGTTGTAGTTGACTTTGTTGAAGGAAGAAAATATATTCAACTTAAGGAAAAACAATTACTTTAAATATTGGAATTGAATTTATGAAACTAAAAAAAATTATTTTATTATTTTACTGAATAATAAAACAATTTACGTCAGTTTAGCTATGGTATATGAGTAATAAATTCTGGTGCTATATATTGTAGAGTGAACGAAGCAAAACATTTAAAGAAATTTGAAATGTAAAAATATGAAAATTGAAAGTGTCCACATTAAACTAGGAAAATTTGTGAATGGAATCAATTTTTTAAAGTACAGGCAAAGATTCGGCATCGATATCGGTATCACCTAAATTATCTGATCGGTTCATCAGTATTTACTATATGTTTGTGTATTAAGCTTAGAAAATCTATTCTCGACACTGTATATGAAATTTTTGTTTAATTCAAATTTATCACTATGGACTTGATATTTTAATGAAAATTTTCTTGTTCTTTACATTGTTGGAGAAAGAAAATACATTCAACATTAGGAAAAACAGTTACTTTATATATTGGTATTCATCTTATGAAACTAAAATAAAATTATTTTATCATTTTACTGAGTAATAAAACAAATTACATCTCTTTAGCTATGGTGTATGAGTAATAAATTCTGTTGCTGTATATTGTAGATTAAAGGAAAGAAAAACATTTAAACAAATTTGAAAAAGTAAAAATATGAAAATTGAAAGGTTTCACATTAGATTAGGAATATTTATGAACGGAATCGATTTTTTTAAAATACTGTACAAGCAAAGAATCGATATCGTTATCGGTATCAACTAAATTATGAAATGGGTTGTTCACTATTTACTATCTATTTGTGTATTAAGCTTAAAAAATCTAATCTCGATAGTGTGGCTGAAATTTTTTTTTATTCAAATTGATCTCAACGGACTTGAAATTTTAATGGAAATTTTGTTGTATTTCACATTGTTAAAGGAAGAAAATATATTCAACATGACGAAAAACAATTACTTTAAATATTGGTATTGAATTTATGAAACTAAAAAAAAATTATTTTATTATTTTACTGAATAATAAAACAATTTACATCGCTTTAGCTGTGGTAGATGAGTAACAAATTCTGGTGCTGTATATTCTACATTGAAGGAAGGAAAAACAATTAAACAAATTTGAAATGCAAAAATATGAAAATTGAAAGTTTTCACTTTAGATTAGGAATATTAGAAGGGAATTGATTTTTAAAATACAAGCAAAGAATCGATATCGTTATCGGTATCAACTAAATTATGAAATCGGTTGTTCACTATTTACTATCTATTTGTGTATTAAGCTTAAAAAATCAAATCTCGATAGTGTGGATGAAATTTTTTTTTATTCAAATTGATCACTAGGGACATGATATTCTAATGAATATTTTGTTGATGTTTACATCGTTGAAGAAAGAAAATACATTCAACATTAGGAAAAACAATTACTTTATATATTGATATTCATTTTATGAAACTAAAATAAAATTATTTTATCTTTTTAATGAGTAATAAAACAATTTACATCACATTATCTACGGTATATGAGAAACAAATTCTGGAGTTGTATTTTGTAGAGTAAATGAAAAAACTTTTGACAAATTTGAAATATAAAAATATTTAAATTGAAAGTTAACATATTAATTTAGGAAAATTTATGAAGGGAATCGATTTTTTAAAATAGAGGAAAACAATCGGCATCGGTATCGGTATCAGCCCAATTGTGGAATCGGTTCATCACTATTTACTATCTATTTGTGTATTAAGCTTAAAAACTCTGATTTTGATAAAGTGTATGAAATTTTTTTTATTCAAATTGATCACTAGGAAATTGGAATTTTAATGAAAATTTTGTTGTTGTTGACATCGTTGAAAAAAGAAAAGACATTGAACTTAAGGAAAAACAATTACTTTAAATATTGGTATTCAATTTATGAAACTAAAATAAAATTATTTTATCATTTTACTGAGTAATAAAACAAATTACATCTCTTTAGCTATGGTGTATGAGTAATAAATTCTGGTGCTGTATATTGTAGATTAAAGGAAAGAAAAACATTTAAACAAATTTAAAATGTAAAAATATGAAAATTGAAATGTTTCACATTAGATTAGGAATATTTATGAACGGAATCGATTTTTTAAAATACAGGCAAAGATTCGGCATCGATGTCGGTATCAGCTAAATTATTGAATCGGTTCATCACTATTTACTATCTATTTGTGTATTAAGTTTAGAAAATCTATTTTCGATACTATGTATGAAATTTTTTTTTTTTCCAATTGATCACAAGAGACTTCAAATTTTAATGAAAATTTTGTTGTAGTTGACTTTGTTGAAGGAAGAAAATATATTCAACTTAAGGAAAAACAATTACTTTAAATATTGGTATTGAATTTATGAAACTAAAAAAAAATTATTTTATTAAATTACTGAATAATAAAACAATTTACGTCAGTTTAGCTATGGTATATGAGTAATAAATTCTGGTGCTATATATTGTAGAGTGAACGAAGCAAAACATTTAAAGAAATTTGAAATGTAAAAATATGAAAATTGAAAGTGTCCACATTAAACTAGGAAAATTTGTGAATGGAATCAATTTTTTAAAGTACAGGCAAAGATTCGGCATCGATATCGGTATCACCTAAATTATCTGATCGGTTCATCAGTATTTACTATATGTTTGTGTATTAAGCTTAGAAAATCTATTCTCGACACTGTATATGAAATTTTTTTTTATTCAAATTTATCACTATGGACTTGATATTTTAATGAAAATTTTGTTGTTCTTTATATTGTTGGAGAAAGAAAATACATTCAACATTAGGAAAAACAGTTACTTTATATATTGGTATTCATCTTATGAAACTAAAATAAAATTATTTTATCATTTTACTGAGTAATAAAACAAATTACATCTCTTTAGCTATGGTGTATGAGTAATAAATTCTGGTGCTGTATATTGTAGATTAAAGGAAAGAAAAACATTTAAACAAATTTGAAAAAGTAAAAATATGAAAATTGAAAGGTTTCACATTAGATTAGGAATATTTATGAACGAAATCGATTTTTTTAAAATGCAAGCAAAGAATCGATATCGTTATCGGTATCAACTAAATTATGAAATCGGTTGTTCACTATTTACTATCTATTTGTGTATTAAGCTTAAAAAATCTAATCTCGATAGTGTGGATGAAATTTTTTTTTATTCCAATTGATCTCAACGGACTTGAAATTTTAATGAAAATTTTGTTGTATTTGACATTGTTGAAGGAAGAAAATATATTCAACATAACGAAAAACAATTACTTTAAATATTGGTATTGAATTTACGAAACTAAAAAAAATTATTTTATTATTTTACTGAATAATAAAAATTTACATCGCTTTAGCTATGGTATATGAGTAACAAATAAAAATTTACATCGCTTTATCTATGGTATATGAGTAACAAATTCTGGTGCTGTATATTGTAGATTGAAGGAAGGAAAAACAATTAAACAAATTTGAAATGTAAAAATGTGAAAATTGAAAGTTTCCACATTAAATTAGGAAAATTCCTGAAAGGAATCGATATTTTAAAATACAATCAAAGAATCGGCATAGGTATCCGTATCAGCAAAATAAGATAATTTTATCATTTTACTGAGTAATAAAACAATTTACATCACTTTAACTAAGGTATATGCGTAACAAATTCTGGTGCTGTATATTGTAGATTGAAGGAAGGAAAAGCATTTAAACAAATTTGGGATGTAAAAATATTAAGATTGAAAGTTTTCACAATAGATTAAGAAAATTTATGAAGGACTCGATTTTTTAAAATTCTGGCTTAGAATCTGCATTCATATCGGTTAAATTTTGGAATCGGTTCATCACTATTTACTATCTATTTGTGTATTAAGCTTAAAAAATCTAATTTTGTTACCGTGCATGAATTTTTTTTTTATTGAAATTGATCACTAGGGACTTGAAATTTTAATGAAAATTTTTTTCTTGTTAACATTGTTGAAGAAAGAAAATACATTCAACACAAGGAGAAACAATTACTTTAAATATTGGAATAAAATTTATGAAACGAAAATAAAATTATTTTATCATTTTACTGAGTAATAAAACAATTTACATCAGTTTAGGTGTGGTATTAGAGTAACAAATGCTAGTGCTGTATATTGTAGATTGAATGTAGGAAAAGTATTTAAACAAATTTGAAATGTAAAAATATGAAAATTGAAAGTTTCCACATTAGATTAGGAAAATTTATGGAGGGAATCGATTTTTTAAAATACTGGGTAGAATCTGCATCGGTATCTTTATCGGCTAAATTATGGAATCGGTTCATCACTGTTTACTATGTATTTGTGTATTAAGCTTAAAAAATCTAATCTCGATACTGTGTATGAAATTTATTTTTTATTCAAATTGATCACTACGGACTTGATATTTTAATGAAAATTTTGTTGTTGTTTACATTGTTGGAGAAAGAAAATACATTCAACATTAGGAAAAATAATTACTTTATATATTGGTATTCATTTTATGAAATTAATTAAAATTATTTTCTCATTTTACTGAGTAATAAAAGAAATTACCGTACGAGTAATAAATTCTGGTGCTGTATATTGTACATTGAAGGAAAGAAAAACATTTAAACAAATTTAAAAGGTAAAAATATGAAAATTGAAAGTTTTCACATTAGATTAGGAATATTTATGAACGCAATCGATTTTTTAAAATAGAGGCCAAGATTCGGCATCGATATCGGTATCAGCTAAATTATGGAATTGGTTCATCACTATTTACTATCTATTTTTGGATTAAACTTAGAAAATCTATTCTGGATACTGTGTATGAAATTTTCTTTTATTCAAATTAATCACTACGGACTTGAAATTTTAATAAAAATTTCGTTGTTGTTAACATTTTTGAAGAAAGTAAATACATTCACTTAGGGAAAAACAATTACATTAAATATTGGTATTCATTTAATACAGCTAAAATAAAATTATTTTATGGTTTTACTGAGTAATAAAACAATTTACATCACTTTAACTAAGGTATATGCGTAACAAATTCTGGTGCTGTATATTGTAGATTGAAGGAAGGAAAAGCATTTAAACAAATTTGGAAGTAAAAATATTAAGATTGAAAGTTTTCACAATAGATTAGGAAAATTTATGAAGGAATCGATTTTTTAAAATTCTGGCTTAGAATCGGCATTCATATCAGCTAAATTTTGGAATCGGTTCATCACTATTTACTATCTATTTGTTTAGTAAGCTTAAAAGATCTAATCTTGGTACTGTGCATGAAATTTTATTTATTCAAATTGATCACTAGGTACTTGAAATTTTAATGAAAATTTTTTCTTGTTAACATTGTTGAAGAAAGAAAATACATTCAACATAAAGAGATACAATTACTTTAAATATTCATATAAAATTTATGAAACGAAAATAAAATTATTTTATCATTTTACTGAGTAATAAAACAATTTACATCAGTTTAGGTAGGGTATATGAGTAACAAATTTTAATGTTGTATATTGTAGATTGAAGGTAGGGAAAATATTTAAACAAATTTGAAATGTAAAAATATGAAAATTGAAAGTTTCCACGTTAGATTAGGAAAATTTATGAAGGGAATCGATTTTCTAAAATACTGGATAGAATCGGCATCGGTGTCCTTATAGGCTAAATTATGGAATCGGTTCATCAGTATTTACTATATATTTGTGTATTAAGCTTAAAAAATCTAATCTCGATACTCTGCATGAAATTTTTCTTTTTATTCAAATTGATCACTAGGGACGTGATATTTTAATGAAAATTTTGTTGTTGTTTACATTGTTGGAGAAAGAAAATACATTCAACATTAGGAAAAATAATTACTTTATATATTGGTATTCATTTTATGAAATTAATTAAAATTATTTTATCATTTTACTGAGTAATAAAACAAATTACATCTCTTTAGCTATGGTGTATGAGTAATAAATTCTGGTGCTGTATATTGTAGATTAAAGGAAAGAAAAACATTTAAACAAATTTGAAAAAGTAAAAATATGAAAATTGAAAGGTTTCACATTAGATTAGGAATATTTATGAATGGAATCGATTTTTTTAAAATACAAGCAAAGAATCGATATCGTTATCAACTAAATTATGAAATCGGTTGTTCACTATTTACTATCTATTTGTGTATTAAGCTTAAAAATCTAATCTCGATAGTGTGGATGAAATTTTTTTTTATTCCAATTGATCTCAACGGACTTGAAATTTTAATGAAAATTTTGTTGTATTTGACATTGTTGAAGGAAGAAAATATATTCAACATAACGAAAAACAATTACTTTAAATATTGGTATTGAATTTACGAAACTAAAAAAAATTATTATTATTTTACTGAATAATAAAAATTTACATCGCTTTAGCTATGGTATATGAGTAACAAAATAAAATTTACATCGCTTTAGCTATGGTATATGAGTAACAAATTCTGGTGCTGTATATTGTAGATTGAAGGAAGGAAAAACAATTAAACAAATTTGAAATGTAAAAATGTGAAAATTGAAAGTTTCCACATTAAATTAGGAAAATTCCTGAAAGGAATTGATATTTTAAAATACAATCAAAGAATCGGCATAGGTATCCGTATCAGCAAAATAAAATAATTTTATCATTTTACTGAGTAATAAAACAATTTACATCACTTTAACTAAGGTATATGCGTAACAAATTCTGGTGGGATGTAAAAATATTAAGATTGAAAGTTTTCACAATAGATTAAGAAAATTTATGAAGGACTCGATTTTTTAAAATTCTGGCTTAGAATCGGCATTCATATCGGTTAAATTTTGGAATCGGTTCATCACTATTTACTATCTATTTGTGTATTAAGCTTAAAAAATCTAATTTTGTTACCATGCATGAATTTTTTTTTATTGAAATTGATCACTAGGGACTTGAAATTTTAATGAAAATTTTTTCTTGTTAACATTGTTGAAGAAAGAAAATACATTCAACACAAGGAGAAACAATTACTTTAAATATTGGAATAAAATTTATGAAACGAAAATAAATTATTTTATCATTTACTGAGTAATAAAACAATTTACATCAGTTTAGGTGTGGTATCTGAGTAACAAATGCTAGTGCTGTATATTGTAGATTGAATGTAGGAAAAGTATTTAAACAAATTTGAAATGTAAAAATATGAAAATTGAAAGTTTCCACATTAGATTAGGAAAATTTATGGAGGGAATCGATTTTTTAAAATACTGGGTAGAATCTGCATCGGTATCTTTATCGGCTAAATTATGGAATCGGTTCATCACTGTTTACTATGTATTTGTGTATTAAGCTTAAAAAATCTAATCTCGATACTGTGTATGAAATTTATTTTTTATTCAAATTGATCACTACGGACTTGATATTTTAATGAAAATTTTGTTGTTGTTACATTGTTGGAGAAAGAAAATACATTCAACATTAGGAAAAATAATTACTTATATTGGTATTCATTTTATGAAATTAATTAAAATTATTTTCTCATTTTACTGAGTAATAAAAGAAATTACCGTACGAGTAATAAATTCTGGTGCTGTATATTGTACATTGAAGGAAAGAAAAACATTTAAACAAATTTAAAAGGTAAAATATGAAAATTGAAAGTTTTCACATTAGATTAGGAATATTTATGAACGCAATCGATTTTTAAAATAGAGGCCAAGATTCGGCATCGATATCGGTATCAGCTAAATTATGGAATTGGTTCATCACTATTTACTATCTATTTTTGGATTAAACTTAGAAAATCTATTCTGGATACTGTGTATGAAATTTTCTTTTATTCAAATTAATCACTACGGACTTGAAATTTTAATAAAAAATTTCGTTGTTGTTAACATTTTTGAAGAAAGTAAATACATTCACTTAGGGAAAAACAATTACATTAAATATGGTATTCATTTAATACAGCTAAAATAAAATTATTTTATGGTTTTACTGAGTAATAAAACAATTTACATCACTTTAACTAAGGTATATGCGTAACAAATTCTGGTGCTGTATATTGTAGATTGAAGGAAGGAAAAGCATTTAAACAAATTTGGAAGTAAAAATATTAAGATTGAAAGTTTTCACAATAGATTAGGAAAATTTATGAAGGAATCGATTTTTTAAAATTCTGGCTTAGAATCGGCATTCATATCAGCTAAATTTTGGAATCGGTTCATCACTATTTACTATCTATTTGTTTAGTAAGCTTAAAAGATCTAATCTTGGTACTGTGCATGAAATTTTATTTATTCAAATTGATCACTAGGTACTTGAAATTTTAATGAAAATTTTTTCTTGTTAACATTGTTGAAGAAAGAAAATACATTCAACATAAAGAGATACAATTACTTTAAATATCATATAAAATTTATGAAACGAAAATAAAATTATTTTATCATTTTACTGAGTAATAAAACAATTTACATCAGTTTAGGTAGGGTATATGAGTAACAAATTTTAATGTTGTATATTGTAGATTGAAGGTAGGGAAAATATTTAAACAAATTTGAAATGTAAAAATATGAAAATTGAAAGTTTCCACGTTAGATTAGGAAAATTATGAAGGGAATCGATTTTCTAAAATACTGGATAGAATCGGCATCGGTGTCCTTATCGGCTAAATTATGGAATCGGTTCATCAGTATTTACTATATATTTGTGTATTAAGCTTAAAAAATCTAATCTCGATACTCTGCATGAAATTTTCTTTTTATTCAAATTGATCACTAGGGACGTGATATTTTAATGAAAATTTTGTTGTTGTTTACATTGTTGGAGAAAGAAAATACATTCAACATTAGGAAAAATAATTACTTTATATATTGGTATTCATTTTATGAAATTAATTAAAATTATTTTATCATTTTACTGAGTAATAAAACAAATTACATCTCTTTAGCTATGGTGTATGAGTAATAAATTCTGGTGCTGTATATTGTAGATTAAAGGAAAGAAAAACATTTAAACAAATTTGAAAAAGTAAAAATATGAAAATTGAAAGGTTTCACATTAGATTAGGAATATTTATGAATGGAATCGATTTTTTTAAAATACAAGCAAAGAATCGATATCGTTATCAACTAAATTATGAAATCGGTTGTTCACTATTTACTATCTATTTGTGTATTAAGCTTAAAAAATCTAATCTCGATAGTGTGGATGAAATTTTTTTTTATTCCAATTGATCTCAACGGACTTGAAATTTTAATGAAAATTTTGTTGTATTTGACATTGTTGAAGGAAGAAAATATATTCAACATAACGAAAAACAATTACTTTAAATATTGGTATTGAATTTACGAAACTAAAAAAAATTATTTTATTATTTTACTGAATAATAAAAATTTACATCGCTTTAGCTATGGTATATGAGTAACAAATAAAAATTTACATCGCTTTAGCTATGGTATATGAGTAACAAATTCTGGTGCTGTATATTGTAGATTGAAGGAAGGAAAAACAATTAAACAAATTTGAAATGTAAAAATGTGAAAATTGAAAGTTTCCACATTAAATTAGGAAAATTCCTGAAAGGAATTGATATTTTAAAATACAATCAAAGAATCGGCATAGGTATCCGTATCAGCAAAATAAAATAATTTTATCATTTTACTGAGTAATAAAACAATTTACATCACTTTAACTAAGGTATATGCGTAACAAATTCTGGTGCTCTATATTGTAGATTGAAGGAAGGAAAAGCATTTAAACAAATGTGGGATGTAAAAATATTAAGATTGAAAGTTTTCACAATAGATTAAGAAAATTTATGAAGGACTCGATTTTTTAAAATTCTGGCTTAGAATCGGCATTCATATCGGTTAAATTTTGGAATCGGTTCATCACTATTTACTATCTATTTGTGTATTAAGCTTAAAAAATCTAATTTTGTTACCATGCATGAATTTTTTTTTATTGAAATTGATCACTAGGGACTTGAAATTTTAATGAAAATTTTTTCTTGTTAACATTGTTGAAGAAAGAAAATACATTCAACACAAGGAGAAACAATTACTTTAAATATTGGAATAAAATTTATGAAACGAAAATAAAATTATTTTATCATTTTACTGAGTAATAAAACAATTTACATCAGTTTAGGTGTGGTATCTGAGTAACAAATGCTAGTGCTGTATATTGTAGATTGAATGTAGGAAAAGTATTTAAACAAATTTGAAATGTAAAAATATGAAAATTGAAAGTTTCCACATTAGATTAGGAAAATTTATGGAGGGAATCGATTTTTTAAAATACTGGGTAGAATCTGCATCGGTATCTTTATCGGCTAAATTATGGAATCGGTTCATCACTGTTTACTATGTATTTGTGTATTAAGCTTAAAAAATCTAATCTCGATACTGTGTATGAAATTTATTTTTTATTCAAATTGATCACTACGGACTTGATATTTTAATGAAAATTTTGTTGTTGTTTACATTGTTGGAGAAAGAAAATACATTCAACATTAGGAAAAATAATTACTTTATATATTGGTATTCATTTTATGAAATTAATTAAAATTATTTTCTCATTTTACTGAGTATAAAAGAAATTACCGTACGAGTAATAAATTCTGGTGCTGTATATTGTACATTGAAGGAAAGAAAAACATTTAAACAAATTTAAAAGGTAAAATATGAAAATTGAAAGTTTTCACATTAGATTAGGAATATTTATGAACGCAATCGATTTTTTAAAATAGAGGCCAAGATTCGGCATCGATATCGGTATCAGCTAAATTATGGAATTGGTTCATCACTATTTACTATCTATTTTTGGATTAAACTTAGAAAATCTATTCTGGATACTGTGTATGAAATTTTCTTTTATTCAAATTAATCACTACGGACTTGAAATTTTAATAAAAATTTCGTTGTTGTTAACATTTTTGAAGAAAGTAAATACATTCACTTAGGGAAAAACAATTACATTAAATATTGGTATTCATTTAATACAGCTAAAATAAAATTATTTTATGGTTTTACTGAGTAATAAAACAATTTACATCACTTTAACTAAGGTATATGCGTAACAAATTCTGGTGCTGTATATTGTAGATTGAAGGAAGGAAAAGCATTTAAACAAATTTGGAAGTAAAAATATTAAGATTGAAAGTTTTCACAATAGATTAGGAAAATTTATGAAGGAATCGATTTTTTAAAATTCTGGCTTAGAATCGGCATTCATATCAGCTAAATTTTGGAATCGGTTCATCACTATTTACTATCTATTTGTTTAGTAAGCTTAAAAGATCTAATCTTGGTACTGTGCATGAAATTTATTTATTCAAATTGATCACTAGGTACTTGAAATTTTAATGAAAATTTTTTCTTGTTAACATTGTTGAAGAAAGAAATACATTCAACATAAAGAGATACAATTACTTTAAATATTCATATAAAATTTATGAAACGAAAATAAAATTATTTTATCATTTTACTGAGTAATAAAACAATTTACATCAGTTTAGGTAGGGATATGAGTAACAAATTTTAATGTTGTATATTGTAGATTGAAGGTAGGGAAAATATTTAAACAAATTTGAAATGTAAAAATATGAAAATTGAAAGTTTCCACGTTAGATTAGGAAAATTTATGAAGGGAATCGATTTTCTAAAATACTGGATAGAATCGGCATCGGTGTCCTTATCGGCTAAATTATGGAATCGGTTCATCAGTATTTACTATATATTTGTGTATTAAGCTTAAAAAATCTAATCTCGATACTCTGCATGAAATTTTTCTTTTTATTCAAATTGATCACTAGGGACTTGATATTTTAATGAAAATTTTGTTGTTGTTTACATTGTTGGAGAAAGAAAATACATTCAACATTAGGAAAAATAATTACTTTATATATTGGTATTCATTTTATGAAATTAATTAAAATTATTTTATCATTTTACTGAGTAATAAAACAAATTACATCTCTTTAGCTATGGTGTATGAGTAATAAATTCTGGTGCTGTATATTGTAGATTAAAGGAAAGAAAAACATTTAAACAAATTTGAAAAAGTAAAAATATGAAAATTGAAAGGTTTCACATTAGATTAGGAATATTTATGAATGGAATCGATTTTTTTAAAATACAAGCAAAGAATCGATATCGTTATCAACTAAATTATGAAATCGGTTGTTCACTATTTACTATCTATTTGTGTATTAAGCTTAAAAAATCTAATCTCGATAGTGTGGATGAAATTTTTTTTTATTCCAATTGATCTCAACGGACTTGAAATTTTAATGAAAATTTTGTTGTATTTGACATTGTTGAAGGAAGAAAATATATTCAACATAACGAAAAACAATTACTTTAAATATTGGTATTGAATTTACGAAACTAAAAAAAATTATTTTATTATTTTACTGAATAATAAAAATTTACATCGCTTTAGCTATGGTATATGAGTAACAAATAAAAATTTACATCGCTTTAGCTATGGTATATGAGTAACAAATTCTGGTGCTGTATATTGTAGATTGAAGGAAGGAAAAACAATTAAACAAATTTGAAATGTAAAAATGTGAAAATTGAAAGTTTCCACATTAAATTAGGAAAATTCCTGAAAGGAATTGATATTTTAAAATACAATCAAAGAATCGGCATAGGTATCCGTATCAGCAAAATAAAATAATTTTATCATTTTACTGAGTAATAAAACAATTACATCACTTTAACTAAGGTATATGCGTAACAAATTCTGGTGCTCTATATTGTAGATTGAAGGAAGGAAAAGCATTTAAACAAATGTGGGATGTAAAAATATTAAGATTGAAAGTTTCACAATAGATTAAGAAAATTTATGAAGACTCGATTTTTTAAAATTCTGGCTTAGAATCGGCATTCATATCGGTTAAATTTTGGAATCGGTTCATCACTATTACTATCTATTTGTGTATTAAGCTTAAAAAATCTAATTTTGTTACCATGCATGAATTTTTTTTTATTGAATTGATCACTAGGGACTTGAAATTTTAATGAAAATTTTTTCTTGTTAACATTGTTGAAGAAAGAAAATACATTCAACACAAGGAGAAACAATTACTTAAATATTGGAATAAAATTTATGAAACGAAATAAAAATTTTATCATTTTACTGAGTAATAAAACAATTTACATCAGTTTAGGTGTGGTATCTGAGTAACAAATGCTAGTGCTGTATAGTAGATTGAATGTAGGAAAAGTATTTAAACAAATTGAAATGTAAAAATATGAAATTGAAAGTTTTCCACATTAGATTAGGAAAATTTATGGAGGGAATCGATTTTTTAAAATACTGGGTAGAATCTGCATCGGTATCTTTATCGGCTAAATTATGGAATCGGTTCATCACTGTTTACTATGTATTTGTGTATTAAGCTTAAAAAATCTAATCTCGATACTGTGTATGAAATTTTTTTTTTATTCAAATTGATCACTACGGACTTGATATTTTAATGAAAATTTTGTTGTTGTTTACATTGTTGGAGAAAGAAAATACATTCAACATTAGGAAAAATAATTACTTTATATATTGGTATTCATTTTATGAAACTAAATTAAAATTATTTTATCATTTTACTGAGTAATAAAACAAATTACATCTCTTTAGCTACGGTGTATGAGAAATAAATTCTGGTGCTGTATGTTGTAGATTGAAGGAAGGAAAATCATTTAAACCAATTTAAAATGTAAAAATATGAAAATTGAATGTTTTCACATTAGATTAGGAATATTTATGAACGGAATCGATTTTTTAAAATACAGGCAAAGATTCGGCATCGATATCGGTATCAGCTAAATTGTGGAATCGGTTCATCACTATTTACTATCTATTTGTGTATTAAACTTAAAAAAATCTAATCTCGATCCTGTGTATGAAATTTTTTTTTTATTCAAATTAATCAAAAGGGACTTGAGATTTTAATAAAAAAAATTTATTATTGACATTGTTGAAGAAAGAAAATACATTCAACATATGGAAAAACAAATACTTTACGTATAGGTATTCAATTTATGAAACTAAAATAAAATTATTTTATCATTTTACTTAGTAATAAAACAATTTACATCACAAAAGGTATGGTATATGAGTGTCACAACCATGCGATTTACCATTTCTATGGTTGAACAGTATTCATGTTTGTGCCATTAGAAGTTCGCTGTGAACAGCGAATGTCCCTCCCTTAGCTGTGCCTCTCTAATTCGTCTCCTTTGATTTCTCCCAAATAATGACTTATACTGTACGTACAGAGTAAATCACTCTGACGTCATAAAGTAACTTAATTTCCTTCCATACCTTGAATACTGAATCACGTGTTTAGTATGTGGATATCTTTTGTATTCAATGTATGGTAAATTATTTAATAATAATAAAAACTTCACTCTCTATAAGCCATTATTTATATGTTGTGTCCTGTCTGGTGTTATGCAACATAAATATTATTCAACTATACTCATTATTCAACCATACTCATTCATACACCCATGTTCTTTCTTGACCGCTATCCTTTATTAATTTTATTATTTATTCATTCATCTACCTATTGTCTACTTATGCCCTATCAACTTATCAGTCTATGTTTGCTCGTGTCTAGATTACGCACACAACTTATTGTGTGACGACTGTGTACACTACTTTGTGCAGTCGTACATGTCCCTTGACGATCATGATTACGTACATGTAAACACGTTCACGTGTATTCTTTATACTTTTTCTTTTAATTATTTCACCTCTCGCAAGGTACTCGTTAATGCTGACTGAGTGTTCGAATTCCGATGTCGTCGCCAAAACCAAGCATCTGAATTCGAAAATCTCCTCTCTTGCTTCTGCTACAAATTTATAACATTAAGATGTTATGTATATTATTATATTATACTATATTGTCTGTATTATGTTATCATTAATGTCCGTGTACTTCCAAATGAAAAGTACACCATATTTTTCCGTGGCCGGTCGATTCGCCGACGGACGTTTTGCCGACAGACATTTTGCCGACGGCTGTTTCGCTGAACGGACGATTCGCCGAATGGACTGTCATTAATAAAAAAAACAAATATAATTTAAATACGAAAATTAGTTGTTAACTTTTATAATTTAAGTCTTGCGTTTGTGCCTTTATAGTTTAAGCTATTCTGAAACGTTTGTTCGTTTGTTGCCTTTTTGAAATCTTAGTAACTTATGTCTTAGGTTTTCGCACTTAAAATTGCAGTCATCCTGGAACTTTTACATTGTTTACTGTTCAGTGACCCACAATGCCTCTTCAATTTATTGATTCAGAGAAAGGCCATAAAAAGTTAGTACACCCTTGACGATTGGTTAGGTTAAGTCATGATATTTTCGTTAGTTTACTGTTAAAACATATGAAAATATCACGACTTAACCTAACCAATCGTCATTTTTTAAATAATATTAGTAATAGTTTCTCTAGACAAATTGTATCTGTAGACAAATTATTGTAGTTAAATTGTATCTGTAGACTAATTGTTGTAGATAAATTGTTGTAGACAAATTGTTGTAGATGAATTGTATCTTTAGACAAATTGTTGTAGACAAATTCGCCGGACACCGTCAAAGTGAATTCCATGGTCTAAAACGAAAGTTTTAAATTATACAATATACACCGAGAAAGATATATATATATATATACACACAACATTTTATATAGTATTATCGATATAAATTTATTTAAAAAAGGTATCTATGTTTTTATGTCAAGCGTCTATAACTGTCAATTTAACATAATTTAATATTTTAACAAAATAATTCAATAACATTTAATAATAACCTTTAATAACATGTGTGTGTATTTTGTCATAGAAATATTAATGACAGTCCGTTCGGCGAAACGTCCGTCGGCAAAATGTCTGTCGGCAAAACGTCCGTCGGCGAATCGACCTGGTACCGTATTTTTTTCCGTTTTTATCATCGCTAGCTTTTAGGCTTTCAAATCATGATAACCAACCATTCCTCTAATAATATTAGACATAATTTGGCGTAATTATTGTTAACTATAAATATAGTATAACATTATTGTTAATCCCCTGTAAATTATAGAACAACGGAGAACTCCTTCATTATTTAAATTGTATTACCTATTCAGATTACTTCAGTATTAGATATGTCAATTAACAAATTGCTACAATTGTAATTAACGGTAATTAATGTACTTAATATAATGAATTTATGTACTTAATATCAGAGCTGGGCACTTGCGTTTTTTTTGCGGTACTGCGGTACTACCGTGTTGGTCGGTACCGCGGAAAGTACCGCGGGAAATTTGAATGCGGTAGCGGTACTGCTGTACTTTCAGCGATCCTTTGCGGTACTGCGTTATGCGGTACCGGTTTGGTAGTGCGGTAGTAGTACCGCAGTACCGCAAAAAAACGGGCAAAAAAACGCAAGTGCCCAGCTCTGCAAGTTAATATATTCGGTACATGTCGGCCCCCGACATTATGTCGCCATCCAAAAAAGTGTATATCTTACAAAAATTAGTATTTTTTTTAACTTTTTGCTTAAATTATGCTTCACGTCAGAATTCTTCAGCTCTCCAGCTAAAGTGGGAGCTTAACCTTCAACTGCATTCCCCCAAAATTGAGGCTTATTTATTTCTTGTATTGTAAATTAATTCATTCCTGCCTGAGCCTTTACTCGAGGAGGCCGAGCACCCCCCGCCTTAGACTTTACCCGAGGAGGCCGAGCCCCCCTCGCCTTAAATTCCTGCCTGGCCCCTTGTTACCAGAGGTTGCACCTCGTCCCCTTTAAATTCCTGCCTGAGGCTTAGACCAAGGAGGCCAAGCCGCCTCATTTTAAATTCCTGCCGTTAAACTCGAGGAGAACAAGCCTCCTCGCTTTCAATTCCTACCTTAACTGTTGTCAAACGGGGTCGAACCTCTACCCCTGTAAATTCCTGCTTGAGCTGTTGTTGTAAGAGGTAAAACCTCTCCCCCTGTAAACTTCTGATTATTATCAGTGCTTCGTTCTGTATATACTTTGTAAATAAAAATTTATGAGTGAACTAAAACTCCAATTTTTGAAGTGAAGTGTTTCCATTCACCCGTTCGGGAAAAAAACTTGGTAGAAACTGTTTTGTAGCAACTCGGATGCTCTCGGCTAAGGCCGAGCTAAACCAACAAGGACCACCCTCGTTGGATTATCCAAAGTGAGTTCATCTTAAAAGTCGCAGCGGGCAGAGGCCTGCGGAAGCTGCGTGACACTGGAGGTCCCACCGAAACTGTTTTAGTTTCCCAACACCGAGACCGCTTTAGTTCCCCAACACCGAGACTGTTTCAGTCCCCCACCGAAAAAACCTTCGTCCTTCAATGGATGTCCCTACTTTGAACAATTTTTGAAACACCATGGATTCACTCGTTCGACGTCGACCGCAACCTCTTCAACTTGGACTCCAACCCCACCATCTGCAACCTCAATTTAATTCAACTCATCGTTGACCTTCAACCAACTTCAATCGGCATCGGTATCGGTATCAGGTAAATTATGGAATCGGTTCATCACTATTTACTATCTATTTGTGTATTTAGCAAAAAAATCTAATCTCGATAATGTGTATGAAATTTTTTTTCGTTCAGATTGATCACAAGGGACTTGAAATTTAAAAAAAAATTTTGTTGCTGTTGACATTGTTCAAAAGAAGATACAGTCAACATAAGGAAAAAGAATTACTTTAAATATTGGTATTGAATTTATAAAACAAAAATAAAATTATTTTATAATTTTTCTGAGTAATAAAACAATTTACATCACTTTAGCTATGTTATAGGAGTAACAAATTCATGTGCTGTATATTGTAGAGTGAACAAAGAAAAACATTTAAACAAATTTGAAATGTAAAAATATGAAACTTGAAAGTTTCCACATTAGATTAGGAAAATATATGAAGGGAATCGATTTTTTAAAATACTGGATAGAATCGGCATCGGCATCTTTAACGGCTAAATTATGGAATCGGTTCATCACTATTTACTATATATTAGTGTATTAAGCTTAAAAAATCTAATTTCGATACTGTGTATGAAATTTTTTTTCGTTCAAATTAATGGCGAGGGACTTGAAATTTTAATAAAAAATTGTTATTGTTGACATATATTTGTGTCTTAAGCTTAAAAATTCTAATCTCGATACTGTGTATACAATTTTTTTTTATTCAAATTGATCACTAGGGACTTGATATTTAATGAAAATTTTGTTGTTGTTTACATTGTTGAAGAAAGAAAATACATTCAACATTAGGAAAAATAATTACTTTATATATTGGAATTCATTTTATGAAATTAATTAAACTTATTTTATCATTTTACTGAGTAATAAAACAAATTACATCTCTTTAGCTATGGTGTATGAGTAATAAATTCTGGTGCTTTATATTGTAGATTGAAGGAAAAAAAAACATTTAAACAAATTTAAAATGTAAAAATATGAAAATTGAAAGTTTTGACATTAGATTAGGAATATTTATGAACGCAATCGATTTTTTAAAATACAGGCCAAGATTCGGCATCGATATCGGTATCAGCTAAATTATGGAATCGGTTCATCACTATTTACTATAGATTTTCTAAGCTTAATACAAAAATATATTCTCGATACTCTGTAATTTTTTTTTATTCAAATTAATCACTACGGACTTGAAATTTTAATAAAAATTTCGTTGTTGTTAACATTTTTGAAGAAAGAAAATACATTCACTTAGGGAAAAAACAATTACATTAAATATTGGTATTCATTTAATAAAACTAAAATAAAATTATTTTATCATTTTACTGAGTAATAAAACAATTTACATCAGTATAGGTATGGTATATGAGTATGAGTAACAAATTTTAGTGTTGTAGATTGAAGGAAGGAGAAATATTTAAACAAATTTGAAATGTAAAAATATGAAAATTGAATGTTTTCACATTAGATTAGGAATATTTATGAACGGAATCGATTTTTTAAAATACAAGCAAAGATTCGGCATCGATATCGGTATCAGCTAAATTGTGAAATCGGTTCATCACTATTTACTATCTATTTTTGTATTAAGCTTAAAAAATCTATTCTCGATACTTTGTTTGAAATTTTCTTTTATTCAAATTAATCACTAGGGACTTGAAATTTTAATAAAAATTTCGTAGTTGTTAACATTTTTGAAGAAAGAAAATACATTCACTTAGGGAAAAACAATTCCATTAAATATTGGTATTCAATTAATAAAACTAAAATAAAATTATTTTATCATTTTACTGAGTAATAAAACAATTTACATCAGTTTAGGTATGGTATATGAGTAACAAATTTTAGTGCTGTATATTGTAGATTGAAGGTAGGAAAAATATTTAACCACATTTGTAATGTAAAAATATGAAAATTGAAAGTTTCCACATTAGATTAGGAAAATTTATGAAGGGAATCGATTTTTTAAAATACTTGATAGAATCGGCATTGGTATCTTTATCGGCTAAATTATGGAATCGGTTGTTCACTATTTACTATCTATTTGTGTATCAAGCTTAAAAAATCTAATCTCGATAGTGTGGATGAAATTTTTTTTTATTCCAATTGATCACAAGGGACTTGAAATTTTAATGAAAAGTTTGTTGTATTTGACATTGTTGGAGGAAGAAAATATATTCAACATAACGAAAAACAATTACTTTAAATATTGGTACTGAATTTATGACACTAAAATAAAATTATTTTATCATTTTACTCAGTAATAAAACAATTTACATCACATTAGGTATAGTATATGAGCAACAAATTCTGGAGCTGTATTTTGTAGAGTAAACGAAAAAACATTTAACAAATTTGAAATGTAAAAATATTTAAATTGAAAGTTAACATATTAATTTAGGAAAATTTATGACGGGAATCGATTTTTTAAAATAGAGGCAAACAATCGGCATCGGTATGAGCTAAATTATGGAATCGGTTCATCACTATTTACTATCTATTTGTGTATTTAGCAAAAAAATCTAATCTTGATAATGTGTATGAATTTTTTTTTCGTTCAGATTGATCGCAAGGGACTTGAAATTTAAAATTTTTTTTTGTTGTTGTTGACATTGTTGAAGAAAGAAAATACATTCAACATAAGGAAAAAGAATTACTTTAAATATTGGTATTGAATTTATGAAACAAAAATAAAATTATTTCATCATTTTTCTGAGTAATAAAACAATTTACATCACTTTAGCTATGTTATAGGAGTAACAAATTCTTGTGCTGTATATGGTAGAGTGAACGAAGAAAAACATTTAAAAAAATTTGAAATGTAAAAATATGAAAATTGTAAAGTTTCCACATTAAATTAGGAAAATGTGTGTAGGGAATCGATTTTTTAAAATACAGGAAAAGAATCGGTATCAGTATCAGCTAAATTATGGAATCGGTTCATCACTATTTACTATCTATTTGTGTATTAAGCTTAAAATATTTAATCTCGATACTGTGTAAAAAAATTTTTTTTTTTCAAATTGATCACTAGGGACTTGATATTTTAATGAAAATTTTGTTGTTGTTTACATTGTTGAAGAATGAAAATACATTCAACATTAGGAAAAACAATTACTTTATATATTGGTATTCATTTTATGAAATTATTTAAAATTATTTTATCATTTTACTGAGTAATAAAAGAAATTACATCTCTTTAGCTATGGTGTATGAGTAATAAATTCTGGTGCTGTATATTGTAGATTGAAGGAGAGAAAAACATTTAAACAAATTTAAAATGTAAAAATACAGGCCAAGATTCGGCATCGATATCGGTATCAGCTAAATTATGGAATCGGTTCTTCACTATTTACTATATATGGTATAGGTATGGTATAGGTATGGTATATGAGTAACAAATTTTAGTGTTATATATTGTAGATTGAAGGAAGGAGAAATATTTAAACAAATTTGAAATATAAAAATATGAAAATTGAATGTTTTCACATTAGATTAGGAATATCTATGAACGGAATCGATTTTTTAAAATACAGGCAAAGATTCGGCATCGATATCGGTATCAGCTAAATTGTGGAATCGGTTCACAACTATTTACTATCTACTTGTGTATTAAGCTTAAAAAATCTAATCTCGATAGTGTGTATGAAATTTTTTTTTAATTCAAATTAATCACGAGGGACTTGAAATGTTAATGAAAATTTTGTTGTTGCTTACAGTGTTGAAGAAAGAAAATACATTGAACATTAGGAAAAACAATTGCTTTATATATTGGAATTCATTTTATGAAATTAATTAAACTTATTTTATCATTTTACTGAGTAATAAAACAAATTAAACCTCTTTAGCTATGGTGTATGAGTAATAAATTCTGGTGCTGTATCTCGTAGATTGAAGGAAAGAAAAATATTTAACCGAATTTAAAATGTAAAAATATGAAAATTGAAAGTTTTCACATTAGATTAGGAATATTTATGAACGCAATCGATTTTTTAAAATAGAGGCCAAGATTCGGCATCGATATCGGTATCAGCTAAATTATGGAATCGGTTCATCACTATTTACTATCTATTTGTGGATTAAACTTAGAAAATCTATTCTGGATACTGTGTATGAAATTTTCTTTTATTCAAATTAATCACTACGGACTTGAAATTTTAATAAAAATTTCGTTGTTGTTAACATTTTTGAAGAAAGTAAATACATTCACTTAGGGAAAAACAATTACATTAAATATTGGTATTCATTTAATAAAACTAAAAAAATTATTTTATGGTTTTACTGAGTAATAAAACAATTTACATCACTTTAACTAAGGTATATGCGTAACAAATTCTGGTGCTGTATATTGTAGATTGAAGGAAGGAAAACATTTAAACAAATTTGAAATGTAAAAATATGAAAATTGAAAGTTTTCACATTAAATTAGGAAAATTTGTGAAGGGAATCGATTTTTTAAAATAGAGGAGAAGAATCGGCATCGGTATCGGTCTCAGCTAAATTATGGAATCGGTTCATCAATATTTACTATCTATTTGTGTATTAAACTTAAAAAATCTAATCACGATGTTGTGTATGAAACTTTTTTTTATTCAAATTAATGAAGAGGGACTTGAAATTTTAATGAAAATTTTTTATTGTTGACATTGTTGAAGAAAGAAAATACATTCAACATAAGGAAAAACAATTACTTTAAGTATTGGTATTCAATTTATGAAACTAAAATAAAATTATTTTATCATTTTACTGAATAATAAAACAATTTACGTCACTTTAGCTATGGTATATGAGTAACAAATTCTGGTGCTGTATATTGTAGATTGAAGGAAAGAAAACATTTAAACAAATTTGAAATGTAAAAATATGAAAATTGAAAGTTTTCACTTTAGATTAGGAATATTTAGAAGGGAATCGATTTTTTAAAATACAGGCAAAGAATCGATATCGTTATCGGTATCAACTAAATTATGAAATCGGTTGTTCACTATTTAATATCTATTTGTGTATTAAGTTTAAAAAATCTCAATACTTTGAATGAAATTTTCTTTTTATAGAAATTGATCACCTCGGACTTGAAATTTTAATGAAAATTTTGATGTTATTGACATTATTGAAGAAAGAAAATACATTCAACATAAGGAACAGCAATTACTTTAAATATTGGTATTTAATTTATGAAACTAAAATAAAATTATTTTATCATTTTACTAAGTAGCAAAACAATTTACATTACTTTAGCAACGTTATACGAGTAACAAATTCTGGTGCTGTATAAGGGGCGGCTACAATGATAGAACGAGTGGAAGAAACATGCAACAAACACACTCTGAAAATAAATGCAGCAAAAACCAAAATAATGAAAATAGGGAAAATAGATAAAGTAGTGGATCTACGCCTTGCAAACAGCCAAATTGAACAAGTAAATGAATTCAAATACCTGGGGGTCTGCTTTACCAGTGACAACAACACTTATCGAGCAATGCAGGAGAGGATTAAACTGGGATATGCAGTAATGAATAAAATCTGGAAAGACAACCACATCAGTATGAAACTAAAAATTAGATTATATGAATTCATAGTACTGCCAACAGTACTGTTCGGAGCTGAAAGTTGGATAATGAGGGAGAAAGAGCGGAAAAAGTTAAATGCATTTGAGATGTACTGTTTGAGAAGGATTTGTGGGGTGAGATGGATGGACCGGGTGGCCAATGAGGAGATCAGGAACCGGACCAACGTTAAGATCCCAGTGAATAGCAAAGTAATAGATATTCAGAGAAGATGGTTTGGGCATGTGGAGAGAATGAGGGAGGAGAGGTTGCCCAGAAGAGCCATGTACGCAAGAGAGGATGGAACTCGACCGCAGGGACGCCCAAGAAGAACATGGTTGGCGAGCTTTAAGAGCGGAAACGCGGGGAGAGAAAGGAGAGAGCTGACAACGATGGCGAGAGACAGACGAACCTGGATGGAGTACAGAAGTCATCAGAGGGACCCAACCCGGCTCTAACCGGATGGGAAATAAGTCAAGTAAGTCATATTGTAGAGTGAAGGAAGGAAAAAGATTTTAACAAATTTAAAATGTAAAAATATGAAAACTGAAAGTCTTCACATTAGCTTTGGAAAACTTATTTGGGGAATCGATTTTTTAAAACACAGAAAAAGAATCGGCATCGGTATCGGATAATTTATCGAATCGTTTCATCACTATTTACTATCAATTTGTGTATTAAGTTTAAAAAATCTCGATACTGTGGATGAAATTTTCTTTTTATTCAAATTGGTCACTAGGGACTTGAAATTTTAATGAAAATTTTCAGATCTACAGAAGCTAAGGCTAACAAAGACCCTAAGATCCACTCTAAGGTTAGCCCGAGAGAAATGAAAGAGTAGGGGGTTAAGAGAAGAAAATAAGGGGTTAAGTAAGTAGCAACACCTATCACTCGTGGGTTAACATTCATTCAGAAAAAGAGAAAAAAGCCTCACCATCATCATCCGCCGGCCACTGCCGACAAGTCAGAAAAATAGTCGGAGAAAATAGGAGAGGGGTGAAAGATGAAAAGAAGTAAAATAAGAACGCTTACAAACCATGCAAACACAGTCTTAACTCACTGTCATACCATGCAAACTACAGACATGCAAAAAAAGAGTTACCGACATGCAAAGTAAGGAGAGGATAAGAAAAAAGGAAAAAAAAAGTAGGTAAAGTTAAACAAAAAGTGGGTTAGTTTACGCTACGAGCTACATCTACGTTCGTGTTAGTCATTTTTTTTTTTTTTTTAATAATTTTATTGCTGGCATCATACGCTGGCATTAATCGTCAACAGACTCATCCTCGACCACAACCCCCAGAGCTCCTGTTGCTAATTGTCTTTTTTTTTAATTTTAAACAACGTTAATGCTTTTAAAATGTCTGTCAAGACGGTTCTTAAACACATTAACGCTGGTAGAGTTCACAACGGGCGCGGGAAGATTATTCCATTTATCAATTACTTTAAACGTAAAGAAGTTTTTAGCGATATTAGTAATGAAACGTCTGTCACGCAACATAAATCCGTTATTACGAGTATTACTATTATCGAAAGTGAACAATTTGTCAAAATTTACGTTATCGATGTTATTAACGATTTTGAAAACTTCAGTAAGCTCCCCCTTTAATCTCCTAGTTTCGAGTGAATCGTATCTTCAAAGGCTTATTTCGCAATGACGGAATTAGTTTCGTGGCACGACGCTTAACCTTTTCTAACCTATCAATATCCTCATGCAAGTACGGACACCAAAACTGAACGGCATATTCTAAATGAGGCCTGACTAGGGACTTGTAAAGGGGTAATATAATATCCTTCGATTTAAATTCGAAATTACGCGCTATGAAGCCTAACATCCTATTAGCTTTTGCGCAAGACTCCAGGCACTGGTTCCTAACTTTTAAATCCTTAGATACGCGTACGCCTAAATCTACTTCCTTGTCAACGCTCGCCAACTCCCTATCATCCATCGTGTACGTGTAATTATTGTTACGAGAACCTATCTGCAAAACTTTACATTTGTCTACGTTAAATTGCATCTGCCACTTATCCGACCACTCCATAATCCTATTTACATCGTCTTGGAGCCTATTTCTATCGTCCTCGTTAACAACCTTACCGCCTATTTTAGTATCGTCCGCGAATTTTGACACGTTACTAGTCAATCCTACATCTGTCGTTAATGTAAATTACGAATAGCAATGGGCCTAACACTGAACCCTGTGGGACACCGCTACCTACATCCAACCACCCCGATTCACTACCATTAACTACCACCCTCTGCCTGCTACCACGAAGCCATTCTTCTAACCAGTTAGCTACCTGACCGCGTATACCGTGCACTTTGACCTTCGCAATTAATCTCCTATGCGGAACTGTATCGAACGCCTTTTTAAAATCTAAATAAATAACGTCAGCCGCTCTATGCCTATCGTATTCGCTCACTATTTCATTATAAAATTCTCACAAATTGGTTAAACAAGATCTATGGCGTCGAAACCCATGCTGACTACTATTAATCAAATCTCTACTTTCTAAGTGATCGATGATACGCTCCCTAACTACGGATTCCAAAAGTTTACCGACAATTGACGTTAAAGTAATGGGCCTATAATTGCTAGCTACTGTGCGGTCGCCTTTTTTAAAAATAGGCGTGACGTTAGCTAATTTGAAGTCTTCAGAAATAATCCTCGTTTCGAGTGACTGATTAAAAATCTTCGTTAAGAGGCCTACGATAACGTCTTTCAAATCATTCAAATGTCTGGGATAAAAAGCGTCAGGGCCTGGAGCCTTGCTAACTTTTAGCCTATCGATATAATGCGCAATCTCACCCGCGTAAACAGTTATTTCATCCAAAATAGTCTCGCTACTAAATGGAACGATATCGTCCACGTCGGGGACATTATTTAAGTCTTCTACGGTAAAAACTGTCGCAAAAAAGTTATTGAAAATACCCACCATCGCCTGAGCGTCAGAAGCCAAGACGCCATTAACATCCACTAGAGGGCCTATGTTATCTTTTATCGGCTTACGATTATTAACGTATTCAAAAAACCTTTTTGGATTATGTTTACTATCCGCAGCTATAAGTATCTCTAAATTACGCTTAGCATTCCTAACTGAGCTTTTAACCTGACGTCTAAGCTCGATATATCTATTAAAGTTAGCTGCCGTGCCATTGCGCTTATTAAGTCTATACGCTCTATTACGCTCGTTTATGAACTCGCCTATTTCCCTAGTCCACCACTTGGGCCTACCATGATTTCTAGCGCGCTTGGGCCTACGAGGAATAAACTCCCTTTCAATATTCCTAAAACTTTCTTTAAACGCCACCCAATGCAAATTTGTGTCATTACCCATAAATAAGTTATCCCAGTCCACTACTCTCATCCTATCCGCAAAACTATCAAAATTAGCCGTACGAAAATCAGGGACTTCTATTACGTTACTATCCTTAGTGTTTTCTATCAATAACTTAAACCTAAGAATTTGATGATCACTACATCCTAAACTCTCGCCTACTTCTAAACTATGGAATATATTCTCGCCGTTCGTCATCACCAAATCTAAAATATTATCACCGCGCGTTGGTTCGGTAACCACCTGTCGTAAAAAGTTATCTTCCATAAACTCAATCAATCTCAAACCCTGCTCATTACCAGTAAAAGCAGGGCTGTGGAGCTGGAGCTGGAGCCGGAGCCAGGAGCTGGAGCTTGAAGCAATTTTGGTGAGTGGAGCTGGAGCTGGAGTTGGAGCCAGTTATTTTTGGGAAGCTGGAGCTGGAGCTGGAGCTGATAAAAAATGTGTCAGCTCCGGCTCCAGCCCAATACAAAGAGTTCATATTTAGATACAAACTTTTTTATGCTATTTTTTTTTTATTTTGAATGATTTCTAATTGGACTTAATTTTTTTCAGGAAATGTGTTAATTTTTAGAAACTTAAACTAGTAAGCTTAATTTTTAAAAATTGAAAATATTAAGTTTCATTCTTCTTTTTTTGAGCCCTTTCATAATGACAACTAGATCTCAAAATCAAACAAAGTCCGCATTATTTGAATACTTCACAGTTTCTACAGATGGAAAATATTTCATTTGTCACTGTAAGAAAGAAAATAATGATGAACAATTATGTGAAACTAAAATTAGTTCTTGTACAAGCTATGATACAAAAGTACCAACCCAGACTGGCAAGACATCAAATTTAAAAAGACATCTACAACGATTTCATTCAATCATGTGATGGTGATGAAATGTTTTGTGTGGCTGCCTGCTATGGCCTATGAGTAGCAAGGTACAATTTCAAGAGATTTATCAATCATTAATATATGGTGAGAGGAGCTGGAGCCGGAGCCGGAGCCGGAGCTGGGCATAAAAAAATGCTGGAGCCGGAGTTGGAGCCAGAAATTTGAAAATGCTGTAGCCGGAGCCGGAGCCGGAGCTTAAGATTTTGGTGCCAGCTCCACAGCCCTGAGTAAAAGTCTCATAATTAACATTAGGGCAGTTAAAGTCTGCGACAATTATACTATTCCGATTGTCAATAAAGTTACCAAGGAGTGAGTAAAATCTAGTATCTGTATCGAGGGGTTGAACGGGAGGTCTATAAACAACAACAAAATTAAAACTAATACTAAGCGCCCTAACTTCAACACATATCGCATTAATTGCTGCCGGAAAATCTAACTTAACCTCGATAGCCCTAAGGGAATTACGAATGTACAGCAAAACGCCGCCACCAAACCTATGTAACCTATCATTAGTAAAGAGTTTAAAACCCGGTATATCAAGTTCCCCCAACAAGTCCCGAGTCACGGTATTTAACCAAGTTTCAGTGATAGCAACTATATCGTAGTTGCCGGAATAAATTATCGCCTTAAATTCATTTAATTTATTTCTAATACTACGCGCTTTACAATAAAAGACGTTTAAGTTATTTTTTACCACGGGCCGGCGTTTTAAACTATTTTTCACGTCGGGCCCGCGTTCCCCGGACCCACAACGTTTAAAGAAGGCTTCGAAATATACAGCTTTCGCACGTTTTCGTCTATTAACCTACCTAGCCTAACATTACCTATTTCATTAAAATGCACCTCATCTTTTATAAAAAGGCTAGGATCACTGAATTCGGACCACAGCTTTACGAAGGTTACATTTTCCTCAGCACAAATCTCTTCTAATTTATTATTAAAAAGTATTGTTTTTGACGTAATCCTAAGACCCAACCCGTGCCTAGGGGTAATACCTAGAACTAAAGACCTATCTGACCTCGCCTTCAGGGACCTAATTAACCCCATATATCTCTTCAAAAGGTCAGGCACTCTCGTATCGGGCCTATACGAGTCGTTGCCTCCTACCATCGTCACCAACATTGAGTGACGGGAGGCAACGTCAATCCTATCCACTTTGTCTCTAACTCTGTCAACCTTGGCCCCTGGGAGACAGACCCTCCTCCTCTTGGTTGGATGCCGTTCAACGAACTCTTTGTCCACGTGGCGCACTAAAGAGTCCCCGATTAAAATAGTTTCCCCCTCATTCACGTCCCTTTCCAAATGGGCGAAAGGGTTCGAAACCTCGATAGTGGGGGGGATTCCTATCACCTAACGTACGCGGCCCAGCTCCACCTTTAACTTCTCTAAATACCTCGCTATCTACTAATCTCCGACCAACCTTAACCCTTTCACTCACTGGGTAGACAATTGTGTAGCTGAAAAATAAACCATATTGATTCTTATATAACCACACATAAAGGCAAGTTTCTTTTTTACCCTATGTCATAATTCGTGAGCGAAAGGGTTAACTCCGTTCTCAACTCTATCCAACCTTCCCGACAAGCTACCTAAACTAGAAACTAGGTTACGCACCTCACCCTCCAATTACTAACGTCTTCAACGTTAGTATTGGTTCGGCTTTCGTCAACCGTAGCCCTACCCCTGCCCTCATCAAGCGTTGCAAGTCTCTCCGTTACCTCACGTACACTGCGTTTTATGTCAACTATTTCCTCAATTAACTCGCAAAAGAAACAAACTGATCTCTCGGTAATCGCCATAGGACCGCCATTATAATCTTTAAATTCCGAATACCACAAGTTTACCCTACACCTAACACACGACGCTTTCTGCGACGGCATCGCGCAGTTAAAAATTAGTTTAAACCGTCACAAGTTTAAGTTAAATTAAGCCGGCACGCTATGAAAACTTCTAAATCGCTAAAAACCACTAATATTCAATTACTTAACTATAACAAAGTGAATATAAACGCAAGTATATAAAATTCAAAACTTTCCGAAAGTAAAATTCTCAGCAAAATGCAAAAGTAGATGCAATATCAGAGAGCTGAGGAAATGCGTCCGTTCAATTTATGAAACTAAAATAAAATTATTTTATCATTTTACTGAGTAATAAAGCAAATTACATCACTTTAGCTATGGTATATGAGTAACAAATTCTAGTGCTGTGTATTGTAGAGTGCAGGAAGGAAAAACATTTAAACAAATTTGAAATGTAAAAATATCAAAATTGAAAGTTTTCACATTAGCTTAGGAAATCTTTTGAAGGAAATCGATTTTTTAAAATTGGCAAAGAATCGACATCGGTATCGGTACCGGCTAAATTATGGAATCGGTTCATCACTATTTACGATCTATTTGTGTATTAAGTTTAAAAAATCTCGATACTGTGGATGAAATTTTCTTTTTATTTAAATTCATCACTAGGGACTTGAGATTTTAATGAAAATTTTGTTGTTGTTCACATTGTTGAAGAAAGAAAATACATTCAACATAAGGAAAAACAATTACTTTAATTATTGGTATTTAAATTATGAAACTAAATTAAAATTATTTTATCATTTTCCTGAGTAATAAAACAATTTACATCACTTTAGCTACGTTATATGAGTAACATATTCTGGTGCTGTATATTGTAGAGTGAAAGAAGGAAAAATATTTAAAGAAATTTGAAATGTAAAAATATGAAAAATGAAAGTTTTCACATTAGATTAGGAAAACTTATGAAGGGTATCGATTTTTTAATATACAGAAAAAGAATCGGCATCGGTATCGGCTAAATTATGGAATCCGTTCATCACTATTTACCATGTATTTGTGTATTTATCTTAAAAAATCTCGATATTGTGGACGAAATTTTCTTTTTATTCAAATTGATCACTAGGGACTTGAATTTTTAATGAAAATGTTGTTGTTGAAATTGTTGAAGAAAGAAAATACATTCAACATAAGGAAAACAATTACTTTAATTATTGGTATTTAAATTATGAAACTAAATTAAAATTATTTTATCATTTTCCTGAGTAATAAAACAATTTACATCACTTTAGCAACGTCATATGAGTAACAAATTCTGGTGCTGTATATTAAAGAGTGAAGGAAGGAAAAACATTTTAACAAATTTAAAATGTAAAAATACAAAAATTGAGTTTTCACATTAGATTAGGAAAATTTATGAAGAGAATCGATTTTTTAAAATACAGGCAAAGGATCGGCATCGGTATCGGTACCGGCTAAATTATGGAATTGGTTTATCACTATTTACTATCTCTTTGTGTATTAAGCTTAAAAAATCTCGATACTGTGAATGAAATTTTGTTTTTATTCAAATTGATCACTAGGGACTTGTGAAATTTTAATGAAAATTTTTGTTGTAGTTGGCATCGTAGAAGAAAGAAAATACATTCACTATAAGGAAAAGTACTTACTTTAAATATTGGTATTCAATTAATAAAACTAAAATAAAATTATTTTATCATTTTACTGAGTAATAAATCAATTTACATCACTTTAGCTAGGTTTTATGAGTAGCAAATTCTGGTGGTGTATATTTTAGAATGAAGGAAGGAAAAACATTTTAACAAATTTAAAAGGAAAAAATATGAAAATTGGAAGTTTCACATTAGATTAGAAAAATTTATGAAGGGAATCGATTTTTTTAAAATACAGGCAAAGAATCGGCATCGGTATCCGCTAAATTGTGGAAGCGGTTCATCTCTATTTACTATCTATTAGTGTATTAAGCTTAAAAAATCTAATCTCCATACAGTGTATGAAATTTTTTTTTATATTCAAATTTATCACTAGGGACTTGAAATTTTAATGAAATTTTTTGTTGTTGTTGACATTGTTGAAGAAAGAAAATACATTCAACATTAGGGAAAACAATTACTTTAAATATTGGTATTCACTTTATGAAACTAAAATAAAATTACTTTATCATTTTAATGAGTAATAAAACAATTTACATCACTTTAGCTACGTTATATGAGTATCAAATTCTGGTGCTGTATGTTGTGATGTGAGGGAAGGAAAATAATTTAACAAATTTGAAATGTAAAAATATGAAAATTCAAAGTTTTCAAATTACATTAGGAAAACGTAGGAAGGGAGTTGATTTTTTAAAATACAGGCAAAGAATCGTCATCGGTATCGGATACATTATAGAATCGTTTCATCACTATTTACTATCTCTTTGTTATGAAGCTTCAAAAATCTCGATAGAGTGAATCAAGTTTTCTTTTTATTCAAATTCATCACTAGGGACTTGAAATTTTAATGAAAATTTTGTTGTTTTTGACATTGTTGAAGAAAGAAAATATATTCAACATAAGGAAAAACAATTACTTTAAAAATTCGTATTTAATTTATGAATCTAAAATAAACTTATTTTATCATTTTACTGAGTAAAACAATTTACATCACTTCAGCTATGGTATATGAGTTACAAATTCTGGTGCTGTATATTGTAGAGTGGAGGAAGGAAAAACATTTAAACAAATTTGAAATGTAAAATTATGAAAATAGAAAGTTTTCACATTAGATTAGAAAAATTTATGAAGAGAATCAATTTTTTAAAATACAGGCAAAGAATCGGCATCGGTATCGGTATCGGCTAAATCATGGAATTGGTTCATCACTATTTACTATCTATTTGTGTATTCAGCTTAAAAAATCTCGATATTGTGTGAAGAAATTTTCTTTTTATTGAAATTGATCACTAGAGACTTGAAATTTTAATGAAAAATTTTGTTGTTGATGGCATTGTTGAAGAAAGAAAATACACTCACCATAAGGAAAAACAATTACTTTAAATATTGGTATTCAATTTATGAAACTAAAATAAAATTATTTTATCATTTTAATGAGTAATAAAACAATTTACATCACTTTAGCTATGGTATATGAGTAAAAATTCTGGTGCTGTATATTGTGGAGTGAAGGAAGGGAAAACGTTTAAACAAATTTGAAATGAACAAATATCAAAATAGAAAGTTTTCACATTATGAAAGTTTATGAAGGAAATCGTTTTTTTTAAATACAGGCAAAGACTCGGCATCGATATCTTTTAAATTATGGAATCGGTTCAACTCTATTTACTCTCTTTTTCTGTATTAAGCTTAAAAACTCTAATCTCGATATTGTGTATGAAATTTTTTTTTTGTTTAAATTGATCGTAGGGACTTCAAATTTTAATGAAAATTTTGTTGTTGTTGATATTGTTGAAGAAAGAAAATACATTGAACATAAGAAAATTAATTACTTTAAATATTGGTATTCAATTTATGAAACTAAAATAAATTTTTTTTACTGAGTTATAAAACAATTTACATAACTTCAGCATGGTATATGAGTTACAAATTCTGGTGCTGTATATTGCAGAGTGAAAGGAGGAAAAACATTTTAATAAATTTGAAATGTAAAAATATGAAAATTTAAAGTTTTCACGTTAGATTAGGAAAATTTATGAAGGGAATCGATTTTTTAAAATGCAGGCAAAGAATCGGCATCGGTATTGGATAAATTATGGAATCGGTTCATCACTATTTACTAAGTATTTGCATATTAAGCTCAAAAAATCTAATCTCGATACTGTGTATGAAATTTTTTTTTATTCAAATTGATCACTAGTGACTTGAAATTTTAATGAAAATTTCGTTGTTTTTGAAAATGTTGAAGAAAGAAAATACATTCAATATAAGGAAAAATATTTACTTTAAATATTGGTATTCATTTAATTAAACTAAAATAAAATTATTTTATAATTTTACTTAGTAATAAAACAAATTACATCACTTTAGCTACGTTATATGAGTAACATATTCTGGTGCTGTATATTGTAGAGTGAAAGAAGGAAAAATATTTAAAGAAATTTGAAATGTAAAAATATGAAAAATGAAAGTTTTCACATTAGATTAGGAAAACTTATGAAGGGTATCGATTTTTTAATATACAGAAAAAGAATCGGCATCGGTATCGGCTAAATTATGGAATCCGTTCATCACTATTTACCATGTATTTGTGTATTTATCTTAAAAAATCTCGATATTGTGGACGAAATTTTTTTTTATTCAAATTGATCACTAGGGACTTGAATTTTTAATGAAAATGTTGTTGTTGAAATTGTTGAAGAAAGAAAATACATTCAACATAAGGAAAAACAATTACTTTAATTATTGGTATTTAAATTATGAAACTAAATTAAAATTATTTTATCATTTTCCTGAGTAATAAAACAATTTACATCACTTTAGCAACGTCATATGAGTAACAAATTCTGGTGCTGTATATTAAAGAGTGAAAGAAGGAAAAACATTTTAACAAATTTAAAATGTAAAAATACAAAAATTGAGTTTTCACATTAGATTAGGAAAATTTATGAAGAGAATCGATTTTTTAAATACAGGCAAAGGATCGGCATCGGTATCGGTACCGGCTAAATTATGGAATTGGTTTATCACTATTTACTATCTCTTTGTGTATTAAGCTTAAAAAATCTCGATACTGTGAATGAAATTTTGTTTTTATTCAAATTGATCACTAGGGACTTGTGAAATTTTAATGAAAATTTTTGTTGTAGTTGGCATCGTAGAAGAAAGAAAATACATTCACTATAAGGAAAAGTACTTACTTTAAATATTGGTATTCAATTAATAAAACTAAAATAAAATTATTTTATCATTTTACTGAGTAATAAATCAATTTACATCACTTTAGCTAGGTTTTATGAGTAGCAAATTCTGGTGGTGTATATTTTAGAATGAAGGAAGGAAAAACATTTTAACAAATTTAAAAAGGAAAAATATGAAAATTGGAAGTTTTCACATTAGATTAGAAAAATTTATGAAGGGAATCGATTTTTTAAAATACAGGCAAAGAATCGGCATCGGTATCCGCTAAATTGTGGAAGCGGTTCATCTCTATTTACTATCTATTAGTGTATTAAGCTTAAAAAATCTAATCTCCATACAGTGTATGAAATTTTTTTTTATATTCAAATTTATCACTAGGGACTTGAAATTTTAATGAAATTTTTTGTTGTTGTTGACATTGTTGAAGAAAGAAAATACATTCAACATTAGGGAAAACAATTACTTTAAATATTGGTATTCACTTTATGAAACTAAAATAAAATTACTTTATCATTTTAATGAGTAATAAAACAATTTACATCACTTTAGCTACGTTATATGAGTATCAAATTCTGGTGCTGTATGTTGTGATGTGAGGGAAGGAAAATAATTTAACAAATTTGAAATGTAAAAATATGAAAATTCAAAGTTTTCAAATTACATTAGGAAAACGTAGGAAGGGAGTTGATTTTTTAAAATACAGGCAAAGAATCGTCATCGGTATCGGATACATTATAGAATCGTTTCATCACTATTTACTATCTCTTTGTTATGAAGCTTCAAAAATCTCGATAGAGTGAATCAAGTTTTCTTTTTATTCAAATTCATCACTAGGGACTTGAAATTTTAATGAAAATTTTGTTGTTTTTGACATTGTTGAAGAAAGAAAATATATTCAACATAAGGAAAAACAATTACTTTAAAAATTCGTATTTAATTTATGAATCTAAAATAAACTTATTTTATCATTTTACTGAGTAATAAAACAATTTACATCACTTCAGCTATGGTATATGAGTTACAAATTCTGGTGCTGTATATTGTAGAGTGGAGGAAGGAAAAACATTTAAACAAATTTGAAATGTAAAATTATGAAAATAGAAAGTTTTCACATTAGATTAGAAAAATTTACGAAGAGAATCAATTTTTAAAATACAGGCAAAGAATCGGCATCGGTATCGGTATCGGCTAAATCATGGAATTGGTTCATCACTATTTACTATCTATTTGTGTATTCAGCTTAAAAAATCTCGATATTGTGTGAAGAAATTTTCTTTTTATTGAAATTGATCACTAGAGACTTGAAATTTTAATGAAAAATTTTGTTGTTGATGGCATTGTTGAAGAAAGAAAATACACTCACCATAAGGAAAAACAATTACTTTAAATATTGTATTCAATTTATGAAACTAAAATAAAATTATTTTATCATTTTAATGAGTAATAAAACAATTTACATCACTTTAGCTATGGTATATGAGTAAAAATTCTGGTGCTGTATATTGTGGAGTGAAGGAAGGGAAAACGTTTAAACAAATTTGAAATGAACAAATATCAAAATAGAAAGTTTTCACATTATGAAAGTTTATGAAGGAAATCGTTTTTTTAAATACAGGCAAAGACTCGGCATCGATATCTTTTAAATATGGAATCGGTTCAACTCTATTTACTCTCTTTTTCTGTATTAAGCTTAAAAACTCTAATCTCGATATTGTGTATGAAATTTTTTTTTGTTTAAATTGATCGTAGGGACTTGAAATTTTAATGAAAATTTTGTTGTTGTTGATATTGTTGAAGAAAGAAAATACATTGAACATAAGAAAATTAATTACTTTAAATATTGGTATTCAATTTATGAAACTAAAATAAAAATTTTTTACTGAGTTATAAAACAATTTACATAACTTCAGCATGGTATATGAGTTACAAATTCTGGTGCTGTATATTGCAGAGTGAAAGGAGGAAAAACATTTTAATAAATTTGAAATGTAAAAATATGAAAATTTAAAGTTTTCACGTTAGATTAGGAAAATTTATGAAGGGAATCGATTTTTTAAAATGCAGGCAAAGAATCGGCATCGGTATTGGATAAATTATGGAATCGGTTCATCACTATTTACTAAGTATTTGCATATTAAGCTCAAAAAATCTAATCTCAATACTGTGTATGAAATTTTTTTTTATTCAAATTGATCACTAGTTACTTGAAATTTTAATGAAAATTTCGTTGTTTTTGAAAATGTTGAAGAAAGAAAATACATTCAATATAAGGAAAAATATTTACTTTAAATATTGGTATTCATTTAATTAAACTAAAATAAAATTATTTTATAATTTTACTTAGTAATAAAACAAATTACATCACTTTAGCTACGTTATATGAGTAACATATTCTGGTGCTGTATATTGTAGAGTGAAAGAAGGAAAAATATTTAAAGAAATTTGAAATGTAAAAATATGAAAAATGAAAGTTTTCACATTAGATTAGGAAAACTTATGAAGGGTATCGATTTTTTAATATACAGAAAAAGAATCGGCATCGGTATCGGCTAAATTATGGAATCCGTTCATCACTATTTACCATGTATTTGTGTATTTATCTTAAAAAATCTCGATATTGTGGACGAAATTTTCATTATATTCAAATTGATCACTAGGGACTTGAATTTTTAATGAAAATGTTGTTGTTGAAATTGTTGAAGAAAGAAAATACATTCAACATAAGGAAAAACAATTACTTTAATTATTGGTATTTAAATTATGAAACTAAATTAAAATTATTTTATCATTTTCCTGAGTAATAAAACAATTTACATCACTTTAGCAACGTCATATGAGTAACAAATTCTGGTGCTGTATATTAAAGAGTGAAGGAAGGAAAAACATTTAACAAATTTAAAATGTAAAATACAAAAATTGAGTTTTCACATTAGATTAGGAAAATTTATGAAGAGAATCGATTTTTTAAAATACAGGCAAAGGATCGGCATCGGTATCGGTACCGGCTAAATTATGGAATTGGTTTATCACTATTTACTATCTCTTTGTGTATTAAGCTTAAAAAATCTCGATACTATGAATGAAATTTTGTTTTTATTCAAATTGATCACTAGGGACTTGTGAAATTTTAATGAAAATTTTTGTTGTAGTTGGCATCGTAGAAGAAAGAAAATACATTCACTATAAGGAAAAGTACTTACTTTAAATATTGGTATTCAATTAATAAAACTAAAATAAAATTATTTATCATTTTACTGAGTAATAAATCAATTTACATCACTTTAGCTAGGTTTTATGAGTAGCAAATTCTGGTGGTGTATATTTTAGAATGAAGGAAGGAAAAACATTTTAACAAATTTAAAAGGAAAAATATGAAAATTGGAAGTTTTCACATTAGATTAGAAAAATTTATGAAGGGAATCGATTTTTTAAAATACAGGCAAAGAATCGGCATCGGTATCCGCTAAATTGTGGAAGCGGTTCATCTCTATTTACTATCTATTAGTGTATTAAGCTTAAAAATCTAATCTCCATACAGTGTATGAAATTTTTTTTTATATTCAAATTTATCACTAGGGACTTGAAATTTTTTTGTTGTTGTTGACATTGTTGAAGAAAGAAAATACATTCAACATTAGGGAAAACAATTACTTTAAATATTGGTATTCACTTTATGAAACTAAAATAAAATTACTTTATCATTTTAATGAGTAATAAAACAATTTACATCACTTTAGCTACGTTATATGAGTATCAAATTCTGGTGCTGTATGTTGTGATGTGAGGGAAGGAAAATAATTTAACAAATTTGAAATGTAAAAATATGAAAATTCAAAGTTTTCAAATTACATTAGGAAAACGTAGGAAGGGAGTTGATTTTTTAAAATACAGGCAAAGAATCGTCATCGGTATCGGATACATTATAGAATCGTTTCATCACTATTTACTATCTCTTTGTTATGAAGCTTCAAAAATCTCGATAGAGTGAATCAAGTTTTCTTTTTATTCAAATTCATCACTAGGGACTTGAAATTTTAATGAAAATTTTGTTGTTTTTGACATTGTTGAAGAAAGAAAATATATTCAACATAAGGAAAAACAATTACTTTAAAAATTCGTATTTAATTTATGAATCTAAAATAAACTTATTTTATCATTTTACTGAGTAATAAAACAATTTACATCACTTCAGCTATGGTATATGAGTTACAAATTCTGGTGCTGTATATTGTAGAGTGGAGGAAGGAAAAACATTTAAACAAATTTGAAATGTAAAATTATGAAAATAGAAAGTTTTCACATTAGATTAGAAAAATTTATGAAGAGAATCAATTTTTTAAAATACAGGCAAAGAATCGGCATCGGTATCGGCTAAATCATGGAATTGGTTCATCACTATTTACTATCTATTTGTGTATTCAGCTTAAAAAATCTCGATATTGTGTGAAGAAATTTTCTTTTTATTGAAATTGATCACTAGAGACTTGAAATTTTAATGAAAAATTTTGTTGTTGATGGCATTGTTGAAGAAAGAAAATACACTCACCATAAGGAAAAACAATTACTTTAAATATTGGTATTCAATTTATGAAACTAAAATAAAATTATTTTATCATTTTAATGAGTAATAAAACAATTTACATCACTTTAGCTATGGTATATGAGTAAAAATTCTGGTGCTGTATATTGTGGAGTGAAGGAAGGGAAAACGTTTAAACAAATTTGAAATGAACAAATATCAAAATAGAAAGTTTTCACATTATGAAAGTTTATGAAGGAAATCGTTTTTTTTAAATACAGGCAAAGACTCGGCATCGATATCTTTTAAATTATGGAATCGGTTCAACTCTATTTACTCTCTTTTTCTGTATTAAGCTTAAAAACTCTAATCTCGATATTGTGTATGAAATTTTTTTTTTGTTTAAATTGATCGTAGGGACTTCAAATTTTAATGAAAATTTTGTTGTTGTTGATATTGTTGAAGAAAGAAAATACATTGAACATAAGAAAATTAATTACTTTAAATATTGGTATTCAATTTATGAAACTAAAATAAATTTTTTTTACTGAGTTATAAAACAATTTACATAACTTCAGCATGGTATATGAGTTACAAATTCTGGTGCTGTATATTGCAGAGTGAAAGGAGGAAAAACATTTTAATAAATTTGAAATGTAAAAATATGAAAATTTAAAGTTTTCACGTTAGATTAGGAAAATTTATGAAGGGAATCGATTTTTTAAAATGCAGGCAAAGAATCGGCATCGGTATTGGATAAATTATGGAATCGGTTCATCACTATTTACTAAGTATTTGCATATTAAGCTCAAAAAATCTAATCTCGATACTGTGTATGAAATTTTTTTTTATTCAAATTGATCACTAGTGACTTGAAATTTTAATGAAAATTTCGTTGTTTTTGAAAATGTTGAAGAAAGAAAATACATTCAATATAAGGAAAAATATTTACTTTAAATATTGGTATTCATTTAATTAAACTAAAATAAAATTATTTTATAATTTTACTTAGTAATAAAACAAATTACATCACTTTAGCTACGTTATATGAGTAACATATTCTGGTGCTGTATATTGTAGAGTGAAAGAAGGAAAAATATTTAAAGAAATTTGAAATGTAAAAATATGAAAAATGAAAGTTTTCACATTAGATTAGGAAAACTTATGAAGGGTATCGATTTTTTAATATACAGAAAAAGAATCGGCATCGGTATCGGCTAAATTATGGAATCCGTTCATCACTATTTACCATGTATTTGTGTATTTATCTTAAAAAATCTCGATATTGTGGACGAAATTTTCTTTTTATTCAAATTGATCACTAGGGACTTGAATTTTTAATGAAAATGTTGTTGTTGAAATTGTTGAAGAAAGAAAATACATTCAACATAAGGAAAAACAATTACTTTAATTATTGGTATTTAAATTATGAAACTAAATTAAAATTATTTTATCATTTTCCTGAGTAATAAAACAATTTACATCACTTTAGCAACGTCATATGAGTAACAAATTCTGGTGCTGTATATTAAAGAGTGAAAGAAGGAAAAACATTTTAACAAATTTAAAATGTAAAAATACAAAAATTGAGTTTTCACATTAGATTAGGAAAATTTATGAAGAGAATCGATTTTTTAAATACAGGCAAAGGATCGGCATCGGTATCGGTACCGGCTAAATTATGGAATTGGTTTATCACTATTTACTATCTCTTTGTGTATTAAGCTTAAAAAATCTCGATACTGTGAATGAAATTTTGTTTTTATTCAAATTGATCACTAGGGACTTGTGAAATTTTAATGAAAATTTTTGTTGTAGTTGGCATCGTAGAAGAAAGAAAATACATTCACTATAAGGAAAAGTACTTACTTTAAATATTGGTATTCAATTAATAAAACTAAAATAAAATTATTTTATCATTTTACTGAGTAATAAATCAATTTACATCACTTTAGCTAGGTTTTATGAGTAGCAAATTCTGGTGGTGTATATTTTAGAATGAAGGAAGGAAAAACATTTTAACAAATTTAAAAAGGAAAAATATGAAAATTGGAAGTTTTCACATTAGATTAGAAAAATTTATGAAGGGAATCGATTTTTTAAAATACAGGCAAAGAATCGGCATCGGTATCCGCTAAATTGTGGAAGCGGTTCATCTCTATTTACTATCTATTAGTGTATTAAGCTTAAAAAATCTAATCTCCATACAGTGTATGAAATTTTTTTTTATATTCAAATTTATCACTAGGGACTTGAAATTTTAATGAAATTTTTGTTGTTGTTGACATTGTTGAAGAAAGAAAATACATTCAACATTAGGGAAAACAATTACTTTAAATATTGGTATTCACTTTATGAAACTAAAATAAAATTACTTTATCATTTTAATGAGTAATAAAACAATTTACATCACTTTAGCTACGTTATATGAGTATCAAATTCTGGTGCTGTATGTTGTGATGTGAGGGAAGGAAAATAATTTAACAAATTTGAAATGTAAAAATATGAAAATTCAAAGTTTTCAAATTACATTAGGAAAACGTAGGAAGGGAGTTGATTTTTTAAAATACAGGCAAAGAATCGTCATCGGTATCGGATACATTATAGAATCGTTTCATCACTATTTACTATCTCTTTGTTATGAAGCTTCAAAAATCTCGATAGAGTGAATCAAGTTTTCTTTTTATTCAAATTCATCACTAGGGACTTGAAATTTTAATGAAAATTTTGTTGTTTTTGACATTGTTGAAGAAAGAAAATATATTCAACATAAGGAAAACAATTACTTTAAAAATTCGTATTTAATTTATGAATCTAAAATAAACTTATTTTATCATTTTACTGAGTAATAAAACAATTTACATCACTTCAGCTATGGTATATGAGTTACAAATTCTGGTGCTGTATATTGTAGAGTGGAGGAAGGAAAAACATTTAAACAAATTTGAAATGTAAAATTATGAAAATAGAAAGTTTTCACATTAGATTAGAAAAATTTATGAAGAGAATCAATTTTTTAAAATAAAGGCAAAGAATCGGCATCAGTATCGGTATCGGCTAAATCATGGAATTGGTTCATCACTATTTACTATCTATTTGTGTATTCAGCTTAAAAAATCTCGATATTGTGTGAAGAAATTTTCTTTTTATTGAAATTGATCACTAGAGACTTGAAATTTTAATGAAAATTTTGTTGTTGATGGCATTGTTGAAGAAAGAAAATACACTCACCATAAGGAAAAACAATTACTTTAAATATTGGTATTCAATTATGAAACTAAAATAAAATTATTTTATCATTTTAATGAGTAATAAAACAATTTACATCACTTTAGCTATGGTATATGAGTAAAAATTCTGGTGCTGTATATTGTGGAGTGAAGGAAGGGAAAACGTTTAAACAAATTTGAAATGAACAACTATCAAAATAGAAAGTTTTCACATTATGAAAGTTTATGAAGGAAATCGTTTTTTTTAAATACAGGCAAAGACTCGGCATCGATATCTTTTAAATTATGGAATCGGTTCAACTCTATTTACTCTCTTTTTCTGTATTAGCTTAAAAACTCTAATCTCGATATTGTGTATGAAATTTTTTTTTGTTTAAATTGATCGTAGGGACTTCAAATTTTAATGAAAATTTTGTTGTTGTTGATATTTGAAGAAAGAAAATACATTGAACATAAGAAAATTAATTACTTTAAATATTGGTATTCAATTTATGAAACTAAAATAAATTTTTTTACTGAGTTATAAAACAATTACATAACTTCAGCATGGTATATGATTACAAATTCTGGTGCTGTATATTGCAGAGTGAAAGGAGGAAAAACATTTTAATAAATTTGAAATGTAAAAATATGAAAATTTAAAGTTTTCACGTTAGATTAGAAAATTTATGAAGGGAATCGATTTTTTAAAATGCAGGCAAAGAATCGGCACTCGGTATTGGATAAATTATGGAATCGGTTCATCACTATTTACTAAGTATTTGCCAAGCTGGGCACAAACCGTTAATCCGTTAATCGTTAATTAACGAAGTTAACTTTTTCGTTAACGATTTAACTTTTAAGTTAACTTTGAAAATCATTATCGGACTATTAACTTCCGTTACATTTAACTTCCGTTAACTCAAGTCCGTTAACCAAAAAATTCATAAATAAACGTTTAAACGTTTTCTATTATTTCAGTGTTGAGTAGGTGCGCAATTAATCCGCCACTGTTAATAGTGATGAACGAATTTCCATTTCCGCAGTGCAAAATCAGGCGATATATTTGTTTCCGTCGCCACAATTTGTGTCTTACCAAATATGGTAGTTATTTATGGCATTGGTTTGAGCAAAACATGGTCGACTGTAAAATCAGGCGGAAAGATTTGCCATTTGAGTTGAATGTTTCAACTTCTTTCAAGAAATATCACGAGCATTTTAAGGCACTTTCAATAATATATATGTAACAATTACAACAAATAACTACATTCGTTTCATTTGCAGTCTGTCTCTTGCGAAACATGTTTGTGCTAGTGAATATTTAAAAATAATCGTTGTCAAGTAAGTCATGTAATTTATAATATGTCTGTGAGTACCTTATTAGTAGTCTCCTTGATACATTCAAGAACCATAAACTGATCAGGTAAGATTTCAATTCTCATGTCACTTTGATGACATAAATTAAGTCAATTGATGTCTTACAATGGGAGCGTTTTCACCTCATCTGGTTGGACAAGTATGACAACACCAAGGTCGCCAGGGTGAGGAAAAGCATGGAGGGTACAGCGAGGAGGCCATGAAGCAGCAGTCCAACGAAGTGGGGCAGCAACAGTGGAGGCAGCAACAACGAGGAGGAGGAAGAGGATGACTTCTTCAGTGCTGTCATCCATACAAAAGAGAGCAGCAGAAGCCACAGGCACTCAAGGGCAAGGCCCAGAACTTGGTCAAGACCTGGCTGGAGACCAACTCCAAGGACTTGCTGACAGATGCTGCCTTCTTGGGTGAGCAAGTGTTGGTGGACTTGTCATCAAGTTCAACACAGCCATCCCTCCAGTGCTGCAGTGAGCGTTTGTTCTCTTGGGCAGGACATCCTGAGGGCCAAGAGATCATCCCTGTCTGATGAAAACTTTGATATGCTAATTTTCATGAAGGCAACATGCATCTCATGGACAAAATGGAGAACGAGAAGAAGAGGGAAAATAAATTATTATATATTGTGTTTTCATTTTTTTATAATAAAAGTTAACGTTAACGGTTTATCGGTAACTTCCGTTACATGTTTAACGAATTAACGGATAACGGTTAACGAAGTTAACTTTTTGGTTAACGGATTAGCGGAACGAAGTTAACTTTTTGGTTAACGGTGCCCACCACTGGTATTTGCATATTAAGCTCAAAAATCTAATCTCGATACTGTGTATGAAATTTTTTTTTATATTCAAATTTATCACTAGGGACTTGAAATTTTAATGAAATTTTTTGTTGTTGTTGACATTGTTGAAGAAAGAAAATACATTCAAACATTAGGGAAAACAATTACTTTAAATATTGGTATTCACTTTATGAAACTAAAATAAAATTACTTTATCATTTTAATGAGTAATAAACAATTTACATAACTTTAGCTACGTTATATGAGTATCAAATTCTGGTGCTGTATGTTGTGATGTGAGGAAAGGAAAATAATTTAACAATTTGAAATGTAAAAATATGAAAATTCAAAGTTTTCAAATTACATTAGGAAACGTAGGAAGGGAGTTGATTTTTTAAAATACAGGCAAAGAATCGTCATCGGTATCGGATACATTATAGAATCGTTTCATCAATATTTACTATCTTGTTATGAAGCTTCAAAAATCTCGATAGAGTGAATCAAGTTTCTTTTTATTCAAATTCATCACTAGGGACTTGAAATTTAATGAAAATTTGTTGTTTTTGACATTGTTGAAGAAGAAAATATATTCAAATAAGGAAAAACAATTACTTTAAAAATTCGTATTTAATTTATGAATCTAAAATAAACTTTTTATCATTTTACTGAGTAATAAAACAATTTACATCACTTCAGCTAGGAAAAACATTTAAACAAATTTGAAATGTAAAATTATGAAAATAGAAAGTTTTCACATTAGATTAGAAAAATTTATGAAGAGAATCATTTTTTAAAATACAGGCAAAGAATCGGCATCAGTATCGGTATCGGCTAAATCATGGAATTGGTTCATCACTATTTACTATCTATTTGTGTATTCAGCTTAAAAAATCTCGATATTGTGTGAAGAATTTCTTTTTATTGAAATTGATCACTAGAGATTTGAAATTTTAATGAAAAATTTTGTTGTTGATGGCATTGTTGAAGAAAGAAAATACACTCACCATAAGGAAAAACAATTACTTTAAATATTGGTATTCAATTTATGAAACTAAAATAAAATTATTTTATGATTTTAATGAGTAATAAAACAATTTACATCACTTTAGCTATGGTATATGAGTAAAAATTCTGGTGCTGTATATTGTGGAGGAAGAAGGGAAAACGTTTAAACAAATTTGAAATGAACAAATATCAAATAGAAAGTTTTCACATTATGAAAGTTATGAAGGAAATCGTTTTTTTAAATACAGGCAAAGACTCGGCATCGATATCTTTTAAATTATGGAATCGGTTCAACTCTATTTACTCTCTTTTTCTGTATTAAGCTTAAAAAACTCTAATCTCGATATTGTGTATGAAATTTTTTTTTTTGTTTAAATTGATCGTAGGGACTTCAAATTTTAATGAAATTTGGTTGTTGTTGATATTGTTGAAGAAAGAAAATACATTGAACATAAGAAAATTAATTACTTTAAATATTGGTATTCAATTATGAAACTAAAATAAATTTTTTTTACTGAGTTATAAAACAATTTACATAACTTCAGCATGGTATATGAGTTACAAATTCTGGTGCTGTATATTGCAGAGTGAAAGGAGGAAAAACATTTTAATAAATTTGAAATGTAAAAATATGAAAATTAAAGTTTTCACGATAGATTAGGAAAATTTATGAAGGGAATCGATTTTTAAAATGCAGGCAAAGAATCGGCATCGGTATTGGATAAATTATGGAATCGGTTCATCACTATTTACTAAGTATTTGCATATAAGCTCAAAAAATCTAATCTCGATACTGTGTATGAAATTTTTTTTTATTCAAATTGATCACTAGTGACTTGAAATTTTAATGAAAATTTCGTTGTTTTTGAAAATGTTGAAGAAAGAAAATACATTCAATATAAGGAAAAATATTTACTTTAAATATTGGTATTCATTTAATTAAACTAAATAAAATTATTTTATAATTTTACTTAGTAATAAAACAAATTACATCACTTTAGCTACGTTATATGAGTAACATATTCTGGTGCTGTATATTGTAGAGTGAAAGAAGGAAAAATATTTAAAGAAATTTGAAATGTAAAAATATGAAAAATGAAAGTTTTCACATTAGATTAGGAAAACTTATGAAGGGTATCGATTTTTTAATATACAGAAAAAGAATCGGCATCGGTATCGGCTAAATTATGGAATCCGTTCATCACTATTTACCATGTATTTGTGTATTTATCTTAAAAAATCTCGATATTGTGGACGAAATTTTCTTTTTATTCAAATTGATCACTAGGGACTTGAATTTTTAATGAAAATGTTGTTGTTGAAATTGTTGAAGAAAGAAAATACATTCAACATAAGGAAAAACAATTACTTTAATTATTGGTATTTAAATTATGAAACTAAATTAAAATTATTTTATCATTTTCCTGAGTAATAAAACAATTTACATCACTTTAGCAACGTCATATGAGTAACAAATTCTGGTGCTGTATATTAAAGAGTGAAAGAAGGAAAAACATTTTAACAAATTTAAAATGTAAAAATACAAAAATTGAGTTTTCACATTAGATTAGGAAAATTTATGAAGAGAATCGATTTTTTAAATACAGGCAAAGGATCGGCATCGGTATCGGTACCGGCTAAATTATGGAATTGGTTTATCACTATTTACTATCTCTTTGTGTATTAAGCTTAAAAAATCTCGATACTGTGAATGAAATTTTGTTTTTATTCAAATTGATCACTAGGGACTTGTGAAATTTTAATGAAAATTTTTGTTGTAGTTGGCGTCGTAGAAGAAAGAAAATACATTCACTATAAGGAAAAGTACTTACTTTAAATATTGGTATTCAATTAATAAAACTAAAATAAAATTATTTTATCATTTTACTGAGTAATAAATCAATTTACATCACTTTAGCTAGGTTTTATGAGTAGCAAATTCTGGTGGTGTATATTTTAGAATGAAGGAAGGAAAAACATTTTAACAAATTTAAAAAGGAAAAATATGAAAATTGGAAGTTTTCACATTAGATTAGAAAAATTTATGAAGGGAATCGATTTTTTAAAATACAGGCAAAGAATCGGCATCGGTATCCGCTAAATTGTGGAAGCGGTTCATCTCTATTTACTATCTATTAGTGTATTAAGCTTAAAAAATCTAATCTCCATACAGTGTATGAAATTTTTTTTTATATTCAAATTTATCACTAGGGACTTGAAATTTTAATGAAATTTTTTGTTGTTGTTGACATTGTTGAAGAAAGAAAATACATTCAACATTAGGGAAAACAATTACTTTAAATATTGGTATTCACTTTATGAAACTAAAATAAAATTACTTTATCATTTTAATGAGTAATAAAACAATTTACATCACTTTAGCTACGTTATATGAGTATCAAATTCTGGTGCTGTATGTTGTGATGTGAGGGAAGGAAAATAATTTAACAAATTTGAAATGTAAAAATATGAAAATTCAAAGTTTTCAAATTACATTAGGAAAACGTAGGAAGGGAGTTGATTTTTTAAAATACAGGCAAAGAATCGTCATCGGTATCGGATACATTATAGAATCGTTTCATCACTATTTACTATCTCTTTGTTATGAAGCTTCAAAAATCTCGATAGAGTGAATCAAGTTTTCTTTTTATTCAAATTCATCACTAGGGACTTGAAATTTTAATGAAAATTTTGTTGTTTTTGACATTGTTGAAGAAAGAAAATATATTCAACATAAGGAAAAACAATTACTTTAAAAATTCGTATTTAATTTATGAATCTAAAATAAACTATTTTATCATTTTACTGAGTAATAAAACAATTTACATCACTTCAGCTATGGTATATGAGTTACAAATTCTGGTGCTGTATATTGTAGAGTGGAGGAAGGAAAAACATTTAAACAAATTTGAAATGTAAAATTATGAAAATAGAAAGTTTTCACATTAGATTAGAAAAATTTATGAAGAGAATCAATTTTTTAAAATACAGGCAAAGAATCGGCATCGGTATCGGTATCGGCTAAATCATGGAATTGGTTCATCACTATTTACTATCTATTTGTGTATTCAGCTTAAAAAATCTCGATATTGTGTGAAGAAATTTTTTTTATTGAAATTGATCACTAGAGACTTGAAATTTTAATGAAAAATTTTGTTGTTGATGGCATTGTTGAAGAAAGAAAATACACTCACCATAAGGAAAAACAATTACTTTAATATTGGTATTCAATTTATGAAACTAAAATAAAATTATTTTATCATTTTAATGAGTAATAAAACAATTTACATCACTTTAGCTATGGTATATGAGTAAAAATTCTGGTGCTGTATATTGTGGAGTGAAGGAAGGGAAAACGTTTAAACAAATTTGAAATGAACAAATATCAAAATAGAAAGTTTTCACATTATGAAAGTTTATGAAGGAAATCGTTTTTTTTAAATACAGGCAAAGACTCGGCATCGATATCTTTTAAATTATGGAATCGGTTCAACTCTATTTACTCTCTTTTTCTGTATTAAGCTTAAAAACTCTAATCTCGATATTGTGTATGAAATTTTTTTTTTGTTTAAATTGATCGTAGGGACTTGAAATTTTAATGAAAATTTTGTTGTTGTTGATATTGTTGAAGAAAGAAAATACATTGAACAAAGAAAATTAATTACTTTAAATATTGGTATTCAATTTATGAAACTAAAATAAATTTTTTTTACTGAGTTATAAAACAATTTACATAACTTCAGCATGGTATATGAGTTACAAATTCTGGTGCTGTATATTGCAGAGTGAAAGGAGGAAAAACATTTTAATAAATTTGAAATGTAAAAATATGAAAATTTAAAGTTTTCACGTTAGATTAGGAAAATTTATGAAGGGAATCGATTTTTTAAAATGCAGGCAAAGAATCGGCATCGGTATTGGATAAATTATGGAATCGGTTCATCACTATTTACTAAGTATTTGCATATTAAGCTCAAAAAATCTAATCTCGATACTGTGTATGAAATTTTTTTTATTCAAATTGATCACTAGTGACTTGAAATTTTAATGAAAATTTCGTTGTTTTTGAAAATGTTGAAGAAAGAAAATACATTCAATATAAGGAAAAATATTTACTTTAAATATTGGTATTCATTTAATTAAACTAAAATAAAATTATTTTATAATTTTACTTAGTAATAAAACAAATTACATCACTTTAGCTACGTTATATGAGTAACATATTCTGGTGCTGTATATTGTAGAGTGAAGAAGGAAAAATATTTAAAGAAATTTGAAATGTAAAAATATGAAAAATGAAAGTTTTCACATTAGATTAGGAAAACTTATGAAGGGTATCGATTTTTTAATATACAGAAAAAGAATCGGCATCGGTATCGGCTAAATTATGGAATCCGTTCATCACTATTTACCATGTATTTGTGTATTTATCTTAAAAAATCTCGATATTGTGGACGAAATTTTCTTTTTATTCAAATTGATCACTAGGGACTTGAATTTTTAATGAAAATGTTGTTGTTGAAATTGTTGAAGAAAGAAAATACATTCAACATAAGGAAAAACAATTACTTTAATTATTGGTATTTAAATTATGAAACTAAATTAAAATTATTTTATCATTTTCCTGAGTAATAAAACAATTTACATCACTTTAGCAACGTCATATGAGTAACAAATTCTGGTGCTGTATATTAAAGAGTGAAAGAAGGAAAAACATTTTAACAAATTTAAAATGTAAAAATACAAAATTGAGTTTTCACATTAGATTAGGAAAATTTATGAAGAGAATCGATTTTTTAAATACAGGCAAAGGATCGGCATCGGTATCGGTACCGGCTAAATTATGGAATTGGTTTATCACTATTTACTATCTCTTTGTGTATTAAGCTTAAAAAATCTCGATACTGTGAATGAAATTTTGTTTTTATTCAAATTGATCACTAGGGACTTGTGAAATTTTAATGAAAATTTTTGTTGTAGTTGGCGTCGTAGAAGAAAGAAAATACATTCACTATAAGGAAAAGTACTTACTTTAAATATTGGTATTCAATTAATAAAACTAAAATAAAATTATTTTATCATTTTACTGAGTAATAAATCAATTTACATCACTTTCGCTAGGTTCTATGAGTAGCAAATTCTGGTGGTGTATATTTTAGAATGAAGGAAGGAAAAACATTTTAACAAATTTAAAAAGGAAAAATATGAAAATTGGAAGTTTTCACATTAGATTAGAAAAATTTATGAAGGGAATCGATTTTTTAAAATACAGGCAAAGAATCGGCATCGGTATCCGCTAAATTGTGGAAGCGGTTCATCTCTATTTACTATCTATTAGTGTATTAAGCTTAAAAATCTAATCTCCATACAGTGTATGAAATTTTTTTTTATATTCAAATTTATCACTAGGGACTTGAAATTTTAATGAAATTTTTTGTTGTTGTTGACATTGTTGAAGAAAGAAAATACATTCAACATTAGGGAAAACAATTACTTTAAATATTGGTATTCACTTTATGAAACTAAAAAAAATTACTTTATCATTTTAATGAGTAATAAAACAATTTACATCACTTTAGCTACGTTATATGAGTATCAAATTCTGGTGCTGTATGTTGTGATGTGAGGGAAGGAAAATAATTTAACAAATTTGAAATGTAAAAATATGAAAATTCAAAGTTTTCAAATTACATTAGGAAAACGTAGGAAGGGAGTTGATTTTTTAAAATACAGGCAAAGAATCGTTTCATCACTATTTACTATCTCTTTGTTATGAAGCTTCAAAAATCTCGATAGAGTGAATCAAGTTTTCTTTTTATTCAAATTCATCACTAGGGACTTGAAATTTTAATGAAAATTTTGTTGTTTTTGACATTGTTAAGAAAATATATTCAACATAAGGAAAAACAATTACTTTAAAAATTTGTATTTAATTTATGAATCTAAAATAAACTAATTTTATCATTTTACTGAGTAATAAATCAATTTACATCACTTCAGCTATGGTATATGAGTTACAAATTCTGGTGCTGTATATTGTAGAGTGGAGGAAGGAAAAACATTTAAACAAATTTGAAATGTAAAATTATGAAATAGAAAGTTTTCACATTAGATTAGAAAAATTTATGAAGAGAATCAATTTTTTAAAATACAGGCAAAGAATCGGCATCAGTATCGGTATCGGCTAAATCATGGAATTGCTTCATCACTATTTACTATCTATTTGTGTATTCAGCTTAAAAAATCTCGATATTGTGTGAAGAAATTTTCTTTTTATTGAAATTGATCACTAGAGACTTGAAATTTTAATGAAAAATTTTGTTGTTGATGGCATTGTTGAAGAAAGAAAATACACTCACCATAAGGAAAAACAATTACTTTAAATATTGGTATTCAATTTATGAAACTAAAATAAAATTATTTTATCATTTTAATGAGTAATAAAACAATTTACATCACTTTAGCTATGGTATATGAGTAAAAATTCTGGTGCTGTATATGTGGAGTGAAGGAAGGGAAAACGTTTAAACAAATTTGAAATGAACAAATATCAAAATAGAAAGTTTTCACATTATGAAAGTTTATGAAGGAAATCGTTTTTTTTAAATACAGGCAAAGACTCGGCATCGATATCTTTTAAATTATGGAATCGGTTCAACTCTATTTACTCTCTTTTTCTGTATTAAGCTTAAAAACTCTAATCTCGATATTGTGTATGAAATTTTTTTTTTTGTTTAAATTGATCGTAGGGACTTCAAATTTTAATGAAAATTTTGTTGTTGTTGATATTGTTGAAGAAAGAAAATACATTGAACATAAGAAAATTAATTACTTTAAATATTGGTATTCAATTTATGAAACTAAAATAAATTTTTTTTACTGAGTTATAAAACAATTTACATAACTTCAGCATGGTATATGAGTTACAAATTCTGGTGCTGTATATTGCAGAGTGAAAGGAGGAAAAACATTTTAATAAATTTGAAATGTAAAAATATGAAAATTTAAAGTTTTCACGTTAGATTAGGAAAATTTATGAAGGGAATCGATTTTTTAAAATGCAGGCAAAGAATCGGCATCGGTATTGGATAAATTATGGAATCGGTTCATCACTATTTACTAAGTATTTGCATATTAAGCTCAAAAATCTAATCTCGATACTGTGTATGAAATTTTTTTTTATTCAAATTGATCACTAGTGACTTGAAATTTTAATGAAAATTTCGTTGTTTTTGAAAATGTTGAAGAAAGAAAATACATTCAATATAAGGAAAAATATTTACTTTAAATATTGGTATTCATTTAATTAAACTAAAATAAAATTATTTTATAATTTTACTTAGTAATAAAACAAATTACATCACTTTAGCTACGTTATATGAGTAACATATTCTGGTGCTGTATATTGTAGAGTGAAAGAAGGAAAAATATTTAAAGAAATTTGAAATGTAAAAATATGAAAAATGAAAGTTTTCACATTAGATTAGGAAAACTTATGAAGGGTATCGATTTTTTAATATACAGAAAAAGAATCGGCATCGGTATCGGCTAAATTATGGAATCCGTTCATCACTATTTACCATGTATTTGTGTATTTATCTTAAAAAATCTCGATATTGTGGACGAAATTTTCTTTTTATTCAAATTGATCACTAGGGACTTGAATTTTTAATGAAAATGTTGTTGTTGAAATTGTTGAAGAAAGAAAATACATTCAACATAAGGAAAAACAATTACTTTAATTATTGGTATTTAAATTATGAAACTAAATTAAAATTATTTTATCATTTTCCTGAGTAATAAAACAATTTACATCACTTTAGCAACGTCATATGAGTAACAAATTCTGGTGCTGTATATTAAAGAGTGAAAGAAGGAAAAACATTTTAACAAATTTAAAATGTAAAAATACAAAAATTGAGTTTTCACATTAGATTAGGAAAATTTATGAAGAGAATCGATTTTTTAAATACAGGCAAAGGATCGGCATCGGTATCGGTACCGGCTAAATTATGGAATTGGTTTATCACTATTTACTATCTCTTTGTGTATTAAGCTTAAAAAATCTCGATACTGTGAATGAAATTTTGTTTTTATTCAAATTGATCACTAGGGACTTGTGAAATTTTAATGAAAATTTTTGTTGTAGTTGGCGTCGTAGAAGAAAGAAAATACATTCACTATAAGGAAAAGTACTTACTTTAAATATTGGTATTCAATTAATAAAACTAAAATAAAATTATTTTATCATTTTACTGAGTAATAAATCAATTTACATCACTTTAGCTAGGTTTTATGAGTAGCAAATTCTGGTGGTGTATATTTTAGAATGAAGGAAGGAAAAACATTTTAACAAATTTAAAAAGGAAAAATATGAAAATTGGAAGTTTTCACATTAGATTAGAAAAATTTATGAAGGGAATCGATTTTTTAAAATACAGGCAAAGAATCGGCATCGGTATCCGCTAAATTGTGGAAGCGGTTCATCTCTATTTACTATCTATTAGTGTATTAAGCTTAAAAAATCTAATCTCCATACAGTGTATGAAATTTTTTTTTATATTCAAATTTATCACTAGGGACTTGAAATTTTAATGAAATTTTTTGTTGTTGTTGACATTGTTGAAGAAAGAAAATACATTCAACATTAGGGAAAACAATTACTTTAAATATTGGTATTCACTTTATGAAACTAAAATAAAATTACTTTATCATTTTAATGAGTAATACTGTAAAACAATTTACATCACTTTAGCTACGTTATATGAGTATCAAATTCTGGTGCTGTATGTTGTGATGTGAGGGAAGGAAAATAATTTAACAAATTTGAAATGTAAAAATATGAAAATTCAAAGTTTTCAAATTACATTAGGAAAACGTAGGAAGGGAGTTGATTTTTTAAAATACAGGCAAAGAATCGTCATCGGTATCGGATACATTATAGAATCGTTTCATCACTATTTACTATCTCTTTGTTATGAAGCTTCAAAAATCTCGATAGAGTGAATCAAGTTTTCTTTTTATTCAAATTCATCACTAGGGACTTGAAATTTTAATGAAAATTTTGTTGTTTTTGACATTGTTGAAGAAAGAAAATATATTCAACATAAGGAAAAACAATTACTTTAAAAATTCGTATTTAATTTATGAATCTAAAATAAACTTATTTTATCATTTTACTGAGTAATAAAACAATTTACATCACTTCAGCTATGGTATATGAGTTACAAATTCTGGTGCTGTATATTGTAGAGTGGAGGAAGGAAAAACATTTAAACAAATTTGAAATGTAAAATTATGAAAATAGAAAGTTTTCACATTAGATTAGAAAAATTTATGAAGAGAATCAATTTTTTAAAATAAAGGCAAAGAATCGGCATCAGTATCGGTATCGGCTAAATCATGGAATTGGTTCATCACTATTTACTATCTATTTGTGTATTCAGCTTAAAAAATCTCGATATTGTGTGAAGAAATTTTCTTTTTATTGAAATTGATCACTAGAGACTTGAAATTTTAATGAAAAATTTTGTTGTTGATGGCATTGTTGAAGAAAGAAAATACACTCACCATAAGGAAAAACAATTACTTTAAATATTGGTATTCAATTTATGAAACTAAAATAAAATTATTTTATCATTTTAATGAGTAATAAAACAATTTACATCACTTTAGCTATGGTATATGAGTAAAAATTCTGGTGCTGTATATTGTGGAGTGAAGGAAGGGAAAACGTTTAAACAAATTTGAAATGAACAACTATCAAAATAGAAAGTTTTCACATTATGAAAGTTTATGAAGGAAATCGTTTTTTTTAAATACAGGCAAAGACTCGGCATCGATATCTTTTAAATTATGGAATCGGTTCAACTCTATTTACTCTCTTTTTCTGTATTAAGCTTAAAAACTCTAATCTCGATATTGTGTATGAAATTTTTTTTTTTGTTTAAATTGATCGTAGGGACTTCAAATTTTAATGAAAATTTTGTTGTTGTTGATATTGTTGAAGAAAGAAAATACATTGAACATAAGAAAATTAATTACTTTAAATATTGGTATTCAATTTATGAAACTAAAATAAATTTTTTTTACTGAGTTATAAAACAATTTACATAACTTCAGCATGGTATATGAGTTACAAATTCTGGTGCTGTATATTGCAGAGTGAAAGGAGGAAAAACATTTTAATAAATTTGAAATGTAAAAATATGAAAATTTAAAGTTTTCACGTTAGATTAGGAAAATTTATGAAGGGAATCGATTTTTTAAAATGCAGGCAAAGAATCGGCATCGGTATTGGATAAATTATGGAATCGGTTCATCACTATTTACTAAGTATTTGCCAAAGCTGGGCACAAACCGTTAATCCGTTAATCGTTAATTAACGAAGTTAACTTTTTCGTTAACGATTTAACTTTTAAGTTAACTTTGAAAATCATTATCGGACTAATTAACTTCCGTTACATTTAACTTCCGTTAACTCAAGTCCGTTAACCCAAAAAATTCATAAATAAACGTTTAAACGTTTCTATTATTTTCAGTGTTGAGTAGGTGCGCAATTAATCCGCCACTGTTAATAGTGATGAACGAATTTCCATTTCCGCAGTGCAAAATCAGGCGATATATTTGTTTCCGTCGCCACAATTTGTGTCTTACCAAATATGGTAGTTATTTATGGCATTGGTTTGAGCAAAACATGGTCGACTGTAAAATCAGGCGGAAAGATTTGCCATTTGAGTTGAATGTTTCAACTTCTTTCAAGAAATATCACGAGCATTTTAAGGCACTTTCAATAATATATATGTAACAATTACAACAAATAACTACATTCGTTTCATTTGCAGTCTGTCTCTTGCGCAACATGTTTGTGCTAGTGAATATTTAAAAATAATCGTTGTCAAGTAAGTCATGTATATTTATAATATGTCTGTGAGTACCTTATTAGTAGTCTCCTTGATACATTTCAAGAACCATAAAACTGATCAGGTAAGATTTCAATTCTCATGTCACTTTGATGACATAAATTAAGTCAATTGATGTCTTACAATGGGAGCGTTTTCACCTCATCTGGTTGGACAAGTATGACAACACCAAGGTCGCCAGGGTGAGGAAAAGCATGGAGGGTACAGTCGAGGAGGCCATGAAGCAGCAGTCCAACGAAGTGGGCAGCAACAGTGGAGGCAGCAACAACGAGGAGGAGGAAGAGGATGACTTCTTCAGTGCTGTCATCCATACAAAAGAGAGCAGCAGAAGCCACAGGTCACTCAAGGGCAAGGCCCAGAACTTGGTCAAGACCTGGCTGGAGACCAACTCCAAGGACTTGCTGACAGATGCTGCCTTCTTGGGTGAGCAAGTGTTGGTGGACTTGTTCATCAAGTTCAACACAGCCATCCCCTCCAGTGCTGCAGTGGAGCGTTTGTTCTCTTGGGCAAGGACATCCTGAGGGCCAAGAGATCATCCCTGTCTGATGAAAACTTTGATATGCTAATTTTCATGAAGGGCAACATGCATCTCATGGACAAAATGGAGAACGAGAAGAAGAGGGAAAATTAAATTATATATATTGTGTTTTTCATTTTTTTTATAATAAAAGTTAACGTTAACGGTTTATCGGTAACTTCCGTTACATGTTTAACGAATTAACGGATTAACGGTTAACGAAGTTAACTTTTTGGTTAACGGATTAGCGGTTAACGAAGTTAACTTTTTGGTTAACGGTGCCCACCACTGGTATTTGCATATTAAGCTCAAAAAATCTAATCTCGATACTGTGTATGAAATTTTTTTTTATTCAAATTGATCACTAGTGACTTGAAATTTTAATGAAAATTTCGTTGTTTTTGAAAATGTTGAAGAAAGAAAATACATTCAATATAAGGAAAAATATTTACTTTAAATATTGGTATTCATTTAATTAAACTAAAATAAAATTATTTTATAATTTTACTTAGTAATAAAACAAATTACATCACTTTAGCTACGTTATATGAGTAACATATTCTGGTGCTGTATATTGTAGAGTGAAAGAAGGAAAAATATTTAAAGAAATTTGAAATGTAAAAATATGAAAAATGAAAGTTTTCACATTAGATTAGGAAAACTTATGAAGGGTATCGATTTTTTAATATACAGAAAAAGAATCGGCATCGGTATCGGCTAAATTATGGAATCCGTTCATCACTATTTACCATGTATTTGTGTATTTATCTTAAAAAATCTCGATATTGTGGACGAAATTTTCTTTTTATTCAAATTGATCACTAGGGACTTGAATTTTTAATGAAAATGTTGTTGTTGAAATTGTTGAAGAAAGAAAATACATTCAACATAAGGAAAAACAATTACTTTAATTATTGGTATTTAAATTATGAAACTAAATTAAAATTATTTTATCATTTTCCTGAGTAATAAAACAATTTACATCACTTTAGCAACGTCATATGAGTAACAAATTCTGGTGCTGTATATTAAAGAGTGAAAGAAGGAAAAACATTTTAACAAATTTAAAATGTAAAAATACAAAAATTGAGTTTTCACATTAGATTAGGAAAATTTATGAAGAGAATCGATTTTTTAAATACAGGCAAAGGATCGGCATCGGTATCGGTACCGGCTAAATTATGGAATTGGTTTATCACTATTTACTATCTCTTTGTGTATTAAGCTTAAAAAATCTCGATACTGTGAATGAAATTTTGTTTTTATTCAAATTGATCACTAGGGACTTGTGAAATTTTAATGAAAATTTTTGTTGTAGTTGGCGTCGTAGAAGAAAGAAAATACATTCACTATAAGGAAAAGTACTTACTTTAAATATTGGTATTCAATTAATAAAACTAAAATAAAATTATTTTATCATTTTACTGAGTAATAAATCAATTTACATCACTTTAGCTAGGTTTTATGAGTAGCAAATTCTGGTGGTGTATATTTTAGAATGAAGGAAGGAAAAACATTTTAACAAATTTAAAAAGGAAAAATATGAAAATTGGAAGTTTTCACATTAGATTAGAAAAATTTATGAAGGGAATCGATTTTTTAAAATACAGGCAAAGAATCGGCATCGGTATCCGCTAAATTGTGGAAGCGGTTCATCTCTATTTACTATCTATTAGTGTATTAAGCTTAAAAAATCTAATCTCCATACAGTGTATGAAATTTTTTTTTATATTCAAATTTATCACTAGGGACTTGAAATTTTAATGAAATTTTTTGTTGTTGTTGACATTGTTGAAGAAAGAAAATACATTCAACATTAGGGAAAACAATTACTTTAAATATTGGTATTCACTTTATGAAACTAAAATAAAATTACTTTATCATTTTAATGAGTAATAAAACAATTTACATCACTTTAGCTACGTTATATGAGTATCAAATTCTGGTGCTGTATGTTGTGATGTGAGGGAAGGAAAATAATTTAACAAATTTGAAATGTAAAAATATGAAAATTCAAAGTTTTCAAATTACATTAGGAAAACGTAGGAAGGGAGTTGATTTTTTAAAATACAGGCAAAGAATCGTCATCGGTATCGGATACATTATAGAATCGTTTCATCACTATTTACTATCTCTTTGTTATGAAGCTTCAAAAATCTCGATAGAGTGAATCAAGTTTTCTTTTTATTCAAATTCATCACTAGGGACTTGAAATTTTAATGAAAATTTTGTTGTTTTTGACATTGTTGAAGAAAGAAAATATATTCAACATAAGGAAAAACAATTACTTTAAAAATTCGTATTTAATTTATGAATCTAAAATAAACTTATTTTATCATTTTACTGAGTAATAAAACAATTTACATCACTTCAGCTATGGTATATGAGTTACAAATTCTGGTGCTGTATATTGTAGAGTGGAGGAAGGAAAAACATTTAAACAAATTTGAAATGTAAAATTATGAAAATAGAAAGTTTTCACATTAGATTAGAAAAATTTATGAAGAGAATCAATTTTTTAAAATAAGGCAAAGAATCGGCATCAGTATCGGTATCGGCTAAATCATGGAATTGGTTCATCACTATTTACTATCTATTTGTGTATTCAGCTTAAAAAATCTCGATATTGTGTGAAGAAATTTTCTTTTTATTGAAATTGATCACTAGAGACTTGAAATTTTAATGAAAAATTTTGTTGTTGATGGCATTGTTGAAGAAAGAAAATACACTCACCATAAGGAAAAACAATTACTTTAAATATTGGTATTCAATTTATGAAACTAAAATAAAATTATTTTATCATTTTAATGAGTAATAAAACAATTTACATCACTTTAGCTATGGTATATGAGTAAAAATTCTGGTGCTGTATATTGTGGAGTGAAGGAAGGGAAAACGTTTAAACAAATTTGAAATGAACAATATCAAAATAGAAAGTTTTCACATTATGAAAGTTTATGAAGGAAATCGTTTTTTTTAAATACAGGCAAAGACTCGGCATCGATATCTTTTAAATTATGGAATCGGTTCAACTCTATTTACTCTCTTTTTCTGTATTAAGCTTAAAAACTCTAATCTCGATATTGTGTATGAAATTTTTTTTTTGTTTAAATTGATCGTAGGGACTTCAAATTTTAATGAAAATTTTGTTGTTGTTGATATTGTTGAAGAAAGAAAATACATTGAACATAAGAAAATTAATTACTTTAAATATTGGTATTCAATTTATGAAACTAAAATAAATTTTTTTTACTGAGTTATAAAACAATTTACATAACTTCAGCATGGTATATGAGTTACAAATTCTGGTGCTGTATATTGCAGAGTGAAAGGAGGAAAAACATTTTAATAAATTTGAAATGTAAAAATATGAAAATTTAAAGTTTTCACGTTAGATTAGGAAAATTTATGAAGGGAATCGATTTTTTAAAATGCAGGCAAAGAATCGGCATCGGTATTGGATAAATTATGGAATCGGTTCATCACTATTTACTAAGTATTTGCATATTAAGCTCAAAAAATCTAATCTCGATACTGTGTATGAAATTTTTTTTTATTCAAATTGATCACTAGTGACTTGAAATTTTAATGAAAATTTCGTTGTTTTTGAAAATGTTGAAGAAAGAAAATACATTCAATATAAGGAAAAATATTTACTTTAAATATTGGTATTCATTTAATTAAACTAAAATAAAATTATTTTATAATTTTACTTAGTAATAAAACAAATTACATCACTTTAGCTACGTTATATGAGTAACATATTCTGGTGCTGTATATTGTAGAGTGAAAGAAGGAAAAATATTTAAAGAAATTTGAAATGTAAAAATATGAAAAATGAAAGTTTTCACATTAGATTAGGAAAACTTATGAAGGGTATCGATTTTTTAATATACAGAAAAAGAATCGGCATCGGTATCGGCTAAATTATGGAATCCGTTCATCACTATTTACCATGTATTTGTGTATTTATCTTAAAAAATCTCGATATTGTGGACGAAATTTTCTTTTTATTCAAATTGATCACTAGGGACTTGAATTTTTAATGAAAATGTTGTTGTTGAAATTGTTGAAGAAAGAAAATACATTCAACATAAGGAAAAACAATTACTTTAATTATTGGTATTTAAATTATGAAACTAAATTAAAATTATTTTATCATTTTCCTGAGTAATAAAACAATTTACATCACTTTAGCAACGTCATATGAGTAACAAATTCTGGTGCTGTATATTAAAGAGTGAAAGAAGGAAAAACATTTTAACAAATTTAAAATGTAAAAATACAAAAATTGAGTTTTCACATTAGATTAGGAAAATTTATGAAGAGAATCGATTTTTTAAATACAGGCAAAGGATCGGCATCGGTATCGGTACCGGCTAAATTATGGAATTGGTTTATCACTATTTACTATCTCTTTGTGTATTAAGCTTAAAAAATCTCGATACTGTGAATGAAATTTTGTTTTTATTCAAATTGATCACTAGGGACTTGTGAAATTTTAATGAAAATTTTTGTTGTAGTTGGCGTCGTAGAAGAAAGAAAATACATTCACTATAAGGAAAAGTACTTACTTTAAATATTGGTATTCAATTAATAAAACTAAAAAAAATTTTTTATCATTTTACTGAGTAATAAATCAATTTACATCACTTTAGCTAGGTTTTATGAGTAGCAAATTCTGGTGGTGTATATTTTAGAATGAAGGAAGGAAAAACATTTTAACAAATTTAAAAAGGAAAAATATGAAAATTGGAAGTTTTCACATTAGATTAGAAAAATTTATGAAGGGAATCGATTTTTTAAAATACAGGCAAAGAATCGGCATCGGTATCCGCTAAATTGTGGAAGCGGTTCATCTCTATTTACTATCTATTAGTGTATTAAGCTTAAAAAATCTAATCTCCATACAGTGTATGAAATTTTTTTTTATATTCAAATTTATCACTAGGGACTTGAAATTTTAATGAAATTTTTTGTTGTTGTTGACATTGTTGAAGAAAGAAAATACATTCAACATTAGGGAAAACAATTACTTTAAATATTGGTATTCACTTTATGAAACTAAAATAAAATTACTTTATCATTTTAATGAGTAATAAAACAATTTACATCACTTTAGCTACGTTATATGAGTATCAAATTCTGGTGCTGTATGTTGTGATGTGAGGGAAGGAAAATAATTTAACAAATTTGAAATGTAAAAATATGAAAATTCAAAGTTTTCAAATTACATTAGGAAAACGTAGGAAGGGAGTTGATTTTTTAAAATACAGGCAAAGAATCGTTCATCACTATTTACTATCTCTTTGTTATGAAGCTTCAAAAATCTCGATAGAGTGAATCAAGTTTTCTTTTTATTCAAATTCATCACTAGGGACTTGAAATTTTAATGAAAATTTTGTTGTTTTTGACATTGTTGAAGAAAGAAAATATATTCAACATAAGGAAAAACAATTACTTTAAAAATTCGTATTTAATTTATGAATCTAAAATAAACTTATTTTATCATTTTACTGAGTAATAAAACAATTTACATCACTTCAGCTATGGTATATGAGTTACAAATTCTGGTGCTGTATATTGTAGAGTGGAGGAAGGAAAAACATTTAAACAAATTTGAAATGTAAAATTATGAAAATAGAAAGTTTTCACATTAGATTAGAAAAATTTATGAAGAGAATCAATTTTTTAAAATAAGGCAAAGAATCGGCATCAGTATCGGTATCGGCTAAATCATGGAATTGTTCATCACTATTTACTATCTATTTGTGTATTCAGCTTAAAAAATCTCGATATTGTGTGAAGAAATTTTCTTTTTATTGAAATTGATCACTAGAGACTTGAAATTTTAATGAAAAATTTTGTTGTTGATGGCATTGTTGAAGAAAGAAAATACACTCACCATAAGGAAAAACAATTACTTTAAATATTGGTATTCAATTTATGAAACTAAAATAAAATTATTTTATCATTTTAATGAGTAATAAAACAATTTACATCACTTTAGCTATGGTATATGAGTAAAAATTCTGGTGCTGTATATTGTGGAGTGAAGGAAGGGAAAACGTTTAAACAAATTTGAAATGAACAAATATCAAAATAGAAAGTTTTCACATTATGAAAGTTTATGAAGGAAATCGTTTTTTTTAAATACAGGCAAAGACTCGGCATCGATATCTTTTAAATTATGGAATCGGTCAACTCTATTTACTCTCTTTTCTGTATTAAGCTTAAAAACTCTAATCTCGATATTGTGTATGAAATTTTTTTTTGTTTAAATTGATCGTAGGGACTTCAAATTTTAATGAAAATTTGTTGTTGTTTGATATTGTTGAAGAAAGAAAATACATTGAACATAAGAAAATTAATTACTTTAAATATTGGTATTCAATTTATGAAACTAAAATAAATTTTTTTTTACTGAGTTATAAAACAATTACATAACTTCAGCATGGATATGAGTTACAAATTCTGGTGCTGTATATTGCAGAGTGAAAGGAGGAAAAACATTTTAATAAATTTGAAATGTAAAAATATGAAAATTTAAAGTTTTCACGTTAGATTAGGAAATTTATGAAGGGACGATTTTTAAAATGCAGGCAAAGAATCGGCATCGGTATGGATAAATTATGGAATCGGTTCATCACATTTACTAAGTATTTGCATATTAAGCTCACAAAATCTAATCTCGATACTGTGTATGAAATTTTTTTTTATTCAAATTGATCACTAGTGACTTGAAATTTAATGAAAATTTCGTTGTTTTTGAAAATGTTGAAGAAAGAAAACATTCATATAAGGAAAAATATTACTTTAAATATTGGTATTCATTTAATTAAACTAAAATAAAATTATTTTATAATTTTACTAGTAATAAAACAAATTACATCACTTTAGCTACGTTATATGAGTAACATATTCTGGTGCTGTATATTGTAGAGTGAAAGAAGGAAAAATATTTAAAGAAATTTGAAATGTAAAAAATGAAAAATGAAAGTTTTCACATTAGATTAGGAAAACTTATGAAGGGTATCGATTTTTAATATACAGAAAAAGAATCGGCATCGGTATCGGCTAAATTATGGAATCCGTTCATCACTATTTACCATGTATTTGTGTATTTATCTTAAAAAATCTCGATATTGTGGACGAAATTTTCTTTTTATTCAAATTGATCACTAGGGACTTGAATTTTTAATGAAAATGTTGTTGTTGAAATTGTTGAAGAAAGAAAATACATTCAACATAAGGAAAAACAATTACTTTAATTATTGGTATTTAAATTATGAAACTAAATTAAAATTATTTTATCATTTTCCTGAGTAATAAAACAATTTACATCACTTTAGCAACGTCATATGAGTAACAAATTCTGGTGCTGTATATTAAAGAGTGAAAGAAGGAAAAACATTTTAACAAATTTAAAATGTAAAAATACAAAAATTGAGTTTTCACATTAGATTAGGAAAATTTATGAAGAGAATCGATTTTTTAAATACAGGCAAAGGATCGGCATCGGTATCGGTACCGGCTAAATTATGGAATTGGTTTATCACTATTTACTATCTCTTTGTGTATTAAGCTTAAAAAATCTCGATACTGTGAATGAAATTTTGTTTTTATTCAAATTGATCACTAGGGACTTGTGAAATTTTAATGAAAATTTTTGTTGTAGTTGGCGTCGTAGAAGAAAGAAAATACATTCACTATAAGGAAAAGTACTTACTTTAAATATTGGTATTCAATTAATAAAACTAAAATAAAATTATTTTATCATTTTACTGAGTAATAAATCAATTTACATCACTTTAGCTAGGTTTTATGAGTAGCAAATTCTGGTGGTGTATATTTTAGAATGAAGGAAGGAAAAACATTTTAACAAATTTAAAAAGGAAAAATATGAAAATTGGAAGTTTTCACATTAGATTAGAAAAATTTATGAAGGGAATCGATTTTTTAAAATACAGGCAAAGAATCGGCATCGGTATCCGCTAAATTGTGGAAGCGGTTCATCTCTATTTACTATCTATTAGTGTATTAAGCTTAAAAAATCTAATCTCCATACAGTGTATGAAATTTTTTTTTATATTCAAATTTATCACTAGGGACTTGAAATTTTAATGAAATTTTTTGTTGTTGTTGACATTGTTGAAGAAAGAAAATACATTCAACATTAGGGAAAACAATTACTTTAAATATTGGTATTCACTTTATGAAACTAAAATAAAATTACTTTATCATTTTAATGAGTAATAAAACAATTTACATCACTTTAGCTACGTTATATGAGTATCAAATTCTGGTGCTGTATGTTGTGATGTGAGGGAAGGAAAATAATTTAACAAATTTGAAATGTAAAAATATGAAAATTCAAAGTTTTCAAATTACATTAGGAAAACGTAGGAAGGGAGTTGATTTTTTAAAATACAGGCAAAGAATCGTCATCGGTATCGGATACATTATAGAATCGTTTCATCACTATTTACTATCTCTTTGTTATGAAGCTTCAAAAATCTCGATAGAGTGAATCAAGTTTTCTTTTTATTCAAATTCATCACTAGGGACTTGAAATTTTAATGAAAATTTTGTTGTTTTTGACATTGTTGAAGAAAGAAAATATATTCAACATAAGGAAAAACAATTACTTTAAAAATTCGTATTTAATTTATGAATCTAAAATAAACTTATTTTATCATTTTACTGAGTAATAAAACAATTTACATCACTTCAGCTATGGTATATGAGTTACAAATTCTGGTGCTGTATATTGTAGAGTGGAGGAAGGAAAAACATTTAAACAAATTTGAAATGTAAAATTATGAAAATAGAAAGTTTTCACATTAGATTAGAAAAATTTATGAAGAGAATCAATTTTTTAAAATAAAGGCAAAGAATCGGCATCAGTATCGGTATCGGCTAAATCATGGAATTGGTTCATCACTATTTACTATCTATTTGTGTATTCAGCTTAAAAAATCTCGATATTGTGTGAAGAAATTTTCTTTTTATTGAAATTGATCACTAGAGACTTGAAATTTTAATGAAAAATTTTGTTGTTGATGGCATTGTTGAAGAAAGAAAATACACTCACCATAAGGAAAAACAATTACTTTAAATATTGGTATTCAATTTATGAAACTAAAATAAAATTATTTTATCATTTTAATGAGTAATAAAACAATTTACATCACTTTAGCTATGGTATATGAGTAAAAATTCTGGTGCTGTATATTGTGGAGTGAAGGAAGGGAAAACGTTTAAACAAATTTGAAATGAACAACTATCAAAATAGAAAGTTTTCACATTATGAAAGTTTATGAAGGAAATCGTTTTTTTTAAATACAGGCAAAGACTCGGCATCGATATCTTTTAAATTATGGAATCGGTTCAACTCTATTTACTCTCTTTTTCTGTATTAAGCTTAAAAACTCTAATCTCGATATTGTGTATGAAATTTTTTTTTTTGTTTAAATTGATCGTAGGGACTTCAAATTTTAATGAAAATTTTGTTGTTGTTGATATTGTTGAAGAAAGAAAATACATTGAACATAAGAAAATTAATTACTTTAAATATTGGTATTCAATTTATGAAACTAAAATAAATTTTTTTTACTGAGTTATAAAACAATTTACATAACTTCAGCATGGTATATGAGTTACAAATTCTGGTGCTGTATATTGCAGAGTGAAAGGAGGAAAAACATTTTAATAAATTTGAAATGTAAAAATATGAAAATTTAAAGTTTTCACGTTAGATTAGGAAAATTTATGAAGGGAATCGATTTTTTAAAATGCAGGCAAAGAATCGGCATCGGTATTGGATAAATTATGGAATCGGTTCATCACTATTTACTAAGTATTTGCCAAAGCTGGGCACAAACCGTTAATCCGTTAATCGTTAATTAACGAAGTTAACTTTTTCGTTAACGATTTAACTTTTAAGTTAACTTTGAAAATCATTATCGGACTAATTAACTTCCGTTACATTTAACTTCCGTTAACTCAAGTCCGTTAACCCAAAAAATTCATAAATAAACGTTTAAACGTTTCTATTATTTTCAGTGTTGAGTAGGTGCGCAATTAATCCGCCACTGTTAATAGTGATGAACGAATTTCCATTTCCGCAGTGCAAAATCAGGCGATATATTTGTTTCCGTCGCCACAATTTGTGTCTTACCAAATATGGTAGTTATTTATGGCATTGGTTTGAGCAAAACATGGTCGACTGTAAAATCAGGCGGAAAGATTTGCCATTTGAGTTGAATGTTTCAACTTCTTTCAAGAAATATCACGAGCATTTTAAGGCACTTTCAATAATATATATGTAACAATTACAACAAATAACTACATTCGTTTCATTTGCAGTCTGTCTCTTGCGCAACATGTTTGTGCTAGTGAATATTTAAAAATAATCGTTGTCAAGTAAGTCATGTATATTTATAATATGTCTGTGAGTACCTTATTAGTAGTCTCCTTGATACATTTCAAGAACCATAAAACTGATCAGGTAAGATTTCAATTCTCATGTCACTTTGATGACATAAATTAAGTCAATTGATGTCTTACAATGGGAGCGTTTTCACCTCATCTGGTTGGACAAGTATGACAACACCAAGGTCGCCAGGGTGAGGAAAAGCATGGAGGGTACAGTCGAGGAGGCCATGAAGCAGCAGTCCAACGAAGTGGGCAGCAACAGTGGAGGCAGCAACAACGAGGAGGAGGAAGAGGATGACTTCTTCAGTGCTGTCATCCATACAAAAGAGAGCAGCAGAAGCCACAGGTCACTCAAGGGCAAGGCCCAGAACTTGGTCAAGACCTGGCTGGAGACCAACTCCAAGGACTTGCTGACAGATGCTGCCTTCTTGGGTGAGCAAGTGTTGGTGGACTTGTTCATCAAGTTCAACACAGCCATCCCCTCCAGTGCTGCAGTGGAGCGTTTGTTCTCTTGGGCAAGGACATCCTGAGGGCCAAGAGATCATCCCTGTCTGATGAAAACTTTGATATGCTAATTTTCATGAAGGGCAACATGCATCTCATGGACAAAATGGAGAACGAGAAGAAGAGGGAAAATTAAATTATATATATATTGTGTTTTTCATTTTTTTTATAATAAAAGTTAACGTTAACGGTTTATCGGTAACTTCCGTTACATGTTTAACGAATTAACGGATTAACGGTTAACGAAGTTAACTTTTTGGTTAACGGATTAGCGGTTAACGAAGTTAACTTTTTGGTTAACGGTGCCCACCACTGGTATTTGCATATTAAGCTCAAAAAATCTAATCTCGATACTGTGTATGAAATTTTTTTTTTATTCAAATTGATCACTAGTGACTTGAAATTTTAATGAAAATTTTGTTGTTTTTGAAAATGTTGAAGAAAGAAAATACATTCAATATAAGGAAAAATATTTACTTTAAATATTGGTATTCATTTAATTAAACTAAAATAAAATTATTTTATAATTTTACTTAGTAATAAAACAAATTACATCACTTTAGCTACGTTATATGAGTAACATATTCTGGTGCTGTATATTGTAGAGTGAAGAAGGAAAAATATTTAAAGAAATTTGAAATGTAAAAATATGAAAAATGAAAGTTTTCACATTAGATTAGGAAAACTTATGAAGGGTATCGATTTTTTAATATACAGAAAAAGAATCGGCATCGGTATCGGCTAAATTATGGAATCCGTTCATCACTATTTACCATGTATTTGTGTATTTATCTTAAAAAATCTCGATATTGTGGACGAAATTTTCTTTTTATTCAAATTGATCACTAGGGACTTGAATTTTTAATGAAAATGTTGTTGTTGAAATTGTTGAAGAAAGAAAATACATTCAACATAAGGAAAACAATTACTTTAATTATTGGTATTTAAATTATGAAACTAAATTAAAATTATTTTATCATTTTCCTGAGTAATAAAACAATTTACATCACTTTAGCAACGTCATATGAGTAACAAATTCTGGTGCTGTATATTAAAGAGTGAAAGAAGGAAAAACATTTTAACAAATTTAAAATGTAAAAATACAAAAATTGAGTTTTCACATTAGATTAGGAAAATTTATGAAGAGAATCGATTTTTTAAATACAGGCAAAGGATCGGCATCGGTATCGGTACCGGCTAAATTATGGAATTGGTTTATCACTATTTACTATCTCTTTGTGTATTAAGCTTAAAAAATCTCGATACTGTGAATGAAATTTTGTTTTTATTCAAATTGATCACTAGGGACTTGTGAAATTTTAATGAAAATTTTTGTTGTAGTTGGCGTCGTAGAAGAAAGAAAATACATTCACTATAAGGAAAAGTACTTACTTTAAATATTGGTATTCAATTAATAAAACTAAAATAAAATTATTTTATCATTTTACTGAGTAATAAATCAATTTACATCACTTTCGCTAGGTTCTATGAGTAGCAAATTCTGGTGGTGTATATTTTAGAATGAAGGAAGGAAAAACATTTTAACAAATTTAAAAGGAAAAATATGAAAATTGGAAGTTTTCACATTAGATTAGAAAAATTTATGAAGGGAATCGATTTTTTAAAATACAGGCAAAGAATCGGCATCGGTATCCGCTAAATTGTGGAAGCGGTTCATCTCTATTTACTATCTATTAGTGTATTAAGCTTAAAAAATCTAATCTCCATACAGTGTATGAAATTTTTTTTTATATTCAAATTTATCACTAGGGACTTGAAATTTTAATGAAATTTTTTGTTGTTGTTGACATTGTTGAAGAAAGAAAATACATTCAACATTAGGGAAAACAATTACTTTAAATATTGGTATTCACTTTATGAAACTAAAAAAAATTACTTTATCATTTTAATGAGTAATAAAACAATTTACATCACTTTAGCTACGTTATATGAGTATCAAATTCTGGTGCTGTATGTTGTGATGTGAGGAAGGAAAATAATTTAACAAATTTGAAATGTAAAAATATGAAAATTCAAAGTTTTCAAATTACATTAGGAAAACGTAGGAAGGGAGTTGATTTTTTAAAATACAGGCAAAATCGTCATTCATCTATTTACTATCTCTTTGTTATGAAGCTTCAAAAATCTCGATAGAGTGAATCAAGTTTTCTTTTTATTCAAATTCATCACTAGGGACTTGAAATTTTAATGAAAATTTTGTTGTTTTTGACATTGTTGAAGAAAGAAAATATATTCAACATAAGGAAAAACAATTACTTTAAAAATTCGTATTTAATTTATGAATCTAAAATAAACTATTTTTATCATTTTACTGAGTAATAAAACAATTTACATCACTTCAGCTATGGTATATGAGTTACAAATTCTGGTGCTGTATATTGTAGAGTGGAGGAAGGAAAAACATTTAAACAAATTTGAAATGTAAAATTATGAAAATAGAAAGTTTTCACATTAGATTAGAAAAATTTATGAAGAGAATCAATTTTTTAAAATACAGGCAAAGAATCGGCATCAGTATCGGTATCGGCTAAATCATGGAATTGGTTCATCACTATTTACTATCTATTTGTGTATTCAGCTTAAAAAATCTCGATATTGTGTGAAGAAATTTTCTTTTTATTGAAATTGATCACTAGAGACTTGAAATTTTAATGAAAAATTTTGTTGTTGATGGCATTGTTGAAGAAAGAAAATACACTCACCATAAGGAAAAACAATTACTTTAAATATTGGTATTCAATTTATGAAACTAAAATAAAATTATTTTATCATTTTAATGAGTAATAAAACAATTTACATCACTTTAGCTATGGTATATGAGTAAAAATTCTGGTGCTGTATATTGTGGAGTGAAGGAAGGGAAAACGTTTAAACAAATTTGAAATGAACAACTATCAAAATAGAAAGTTTTCACATTATGAAAGTTTATGAAGGAAATCGTTTTTTTTAAATACAGGCAAAGACTCGGCATCGATATCTTTTAAATTATGGAATCGGTTCAACTCTATTTACTCTCTTTTTCTGTATTAAGCTTAAAAACTCTAATCTCGATATTGTGTATGAAATTTTTTTTTTGTTTAAATTGATCGTAGGGACTTCAAATTTTAATGAAAATTTTGTTGTTGTTGATATTGTTGAAGAAAGAAAATACATTGAACATAAGAAAATTAATTACTTTAAATATTGGTATTCAATTTATGAAACTAAAATAAATTTTTTTACTGAGTTATAAAACAATTTACATAACTTCAGCATGGTATATGAGTTACAAATTCTGGTGCTGTATATTGCAGAGTGAAAGGAGGAAAAACATTTTAATAAATTTGAAATGTAAAAATATGAAAATTTAAAGTTTTCACGTTAGATTAGGAAAATTTATGAAGGGAATCGATTTTTTAAAATGCAGGCAAAGAATCGGCATCGGTATTGGATAAATTATGGAATCGGTTCATCACTATTTACTAAGTATTTGCCAAAGCTGGGCACAACCGTTAATCCGTTAATCGTTAATTAACGAAGTTAACTTTTTCGTTAACGATTTAACTTTTAAGTTAACTTTGAAAATCATTATCGGACTAATTAACTTCCGTTACATTTAACTTCCGTTAACTCAAGTCCGTTAACCCAAAAAATTCATAAATAAACGTTTAAACGTTTCTATTATTTTCAGTGTTGAGTAGGTGCGCAATTAATCCGCCACTGTTAATAGTGATGAACGAATTTCCATTTCCGCAGTGCAAAATCAGGCGATATATTTGTTTCCGTCGCCACAATTTGTGTCTTACCAAATATGGTAGTTATTTATGGCATTGGTTTGAGCAAAACATGGTCGACTGTAAAATCAGGCGGAAAGATTTGCCATTTGAGTTGAATGTTTCAACTTCTTTCAAGAAATATCACGAGCATTTTAAGGCACTTTCAATAATATATATGTAACAATTACAACAAATAACTACATTCGTTTCATTTGCAGTCTGTCTCTTGCGCAACATGTTTGTGCTAGTGAATATTTAAAATAATCGTTGTCAAGTAAGTCATGTATATTTATAATATGTCTGTGAGTACCTTATTAGTAGTCTCCTTGATACATTTCAAGAACCATAAAACTGATCAGGTAAGATTTCAATTCTCATGTCACTTTGATGACATAATTAAGTCAATTGATGTCTTACAATGGGAGCGTTTTCACCTCATCTGGTTGGACAAGTATGACAACACCAAGGTCGCCAGGGTGAGGAAAAGCATGGAGGGTACAGTCGAGGAGGCCATGAAGCAGCAGTCCAACGAAGTGGGCAGCAACAGTGGAGGCAGCAACAACGAGGAGGAGGAAGAGGATGACTTCTTCAGTGCTGTCATCCATACAAAAGAGCAGCAGAAGCCACAGGTCACTCAAGGGCAAGGCCCAGAACTTGGTCAAGACCTGGCTGGAGACCAACTCCAAGGACTTGCTGACAGATGCTGCCTTCTTGGGTGAGCAAGTGTTGGTGGACTTGTTCATCAAGTTCAACACAGCCATCCCCTCCAGTGCTGCAGTGGAGCGTTTGTTCTCTTGGGCAAGGACATCCTGAGGGCCAAGAGATCATCCCTGTCTGATGAAAACTTTGATATGCTAATTTTCATGAAGGGCAACATGCATCTCATGGACAAAATGGAGAACGAGAAGAAGAGGGAAAATTAAATTATATATATATTGTGTTTTTCATTTTTTTTATAATAAAGTTAACGTTAACGGTTTATCGGTAACTTCCGTTACATGTTTAACGAATTAACGGATTAACGGTTAACGAAGTTAACTTTTTGGTTACGGATTAGCGGTTAACGAAGTTAACTTTTTGGTTAACGGTGCCCACCACTGGTATTTGCATATTAAGCTCAAAAAATCTAATCTCGATACTGTGTATGAAATTTTTTTTTATTCAAATTGATCACTAGTGACTTGAAATTTTAATGAAAATTTTGTTGTTTTTGAAAATGTTGAAGAAAGAAAATACATTCAATATAAGGAAAAATATTTACTTTAAATATTGGTATTCATTTAATTAAACTAAAATAAAATTATTTTATAATTTTACTTAGTAATAAAACAAATTACATCACTTTAGCTACGTTATATGAGTAACATATTCTGGTGCTGTATATTGTAGAGTGACAGAAGGAAAAATATTTAAAGAAATTTGAAATGTAAAAATATGAAAAATGAAAGTTTTCACATTAGATTAGGAAAACTTATGAAGGGTATCGATTTTTTAATATACAGAAAAAATCGGCATCGGTATCGGCTAAATTATGGAATCCGTTCATCACTATTTACCATGTATTTGTGTATTTATCTTAAAAAATCTCGATATTGTGGACGAAATTTTCTTTTTATTCAAATTGATCACTAGGGACTTGAATTTTTAATGAAAATGTTGTTGTTGAAATTGTTGAAGAAAGAAAATACATTCAACATAAGGAAAAACAATTACTTTAATTATTGGTATTTAAATTATGAAACTAAATTAAAATTATTTTATCATTTTCCTGAGTAATAAAACAATTTACATCACTTTAGCAACGTCATATGAGTAACAAATTCTGGTGCTGTATATTAAAGAGTGAAAGAAGGAAAAACATTTTAACAAATTTAAAATGTAAAAATACAAAAATTGAGTTTTCACATTAGATTAGGAAAATTTATGAAGAGAATCGATTTTTTAAATACAGGCAAAGGATCGGCATCGGTATCGGTACCGGCTAAATTATGGAATTGGTTTATCACTATTTACTATCTCTTTGTGTATTAAGCTTAAAAAATCTCGATACTGTGAATGAAATTTTGTTTTTATTCAAATTGATCACTAGGGACTTGTGAAATTTTAATGAAAATTTTTGTTGTAGTTGGCGTCGTAGAAGAAAGAAATACATTCACTATAAGGAAAAGTACTTACTTTAAATATTGGTATTCAATTAATAAAACTAAAATAAAATTATTTTATCATTTTACTGAGTAATAAATCAATTTACATCACTTTCGCTAGGTTCTATGAGTAGCAAATCTGGTGGTGTATATTTTAGAATGAAGGAAGGAAAAACATTTTAACAAATTTAAAAAGGAAAAATATGAAAATTGGAAGTTTTCACATTAGATTAGAAAAATTTATGAAGGGAATCGATTTTTTAAAATACAGGCAAAGAATCGGCATCGGTATCCGCTAAATTGTGGAAGCGGTTCATCTCTATTTACTATCTATTAGTGTATTAAGCTTAAAAATCTAATCTCCATACAGTGTATGAAATTTTTTTTTATATTCAAATTTATCACTAGGGACTTGAAATTTTAATGAAATTTTTTGTTGTTGTTGACATTGTTGAAGAAAGAAAATACATTCAACATTAGGGAAAACAATTACTTTAAATATTGGTATTCACTTTATGAAACTAAAAAAAATTACTTTATCATTTTAATGAGTAATAAAACAATTTACATCACTTTAGCTACGTTATTGAGTATCAAATTCTGGTGCTGTATGTTGTGATGTGAGGGAAGGAAAATAATTTAACAAATTTGAAATGTAAAATATGAAAATTCAAAGTTTTCAAATTACATTAGGAAAACGTAGGAAGGGAGTTGATTTTTTAAAATACAGGCAAAGAATCGTTTCATCACTATTTACTATCTCTTTGTTATGAAGCTTCAAAAATCTCGATAGAGTGAATCAAGTTTTCTTTTATTCAAATTCATCACTAGGGACTTGAAATTTTAATGAAAATTTTGTTGTTTTTGACATTGTTGAAGAAAGAAAATATATTCAACATAAGGAAAAACAATTACTTTAAAAATTTGTATTTAATTTATGAATCTAAAATAAACTAATTTTATCATTTTACTGAGTAATAAATCAATTTACATCACTTCAGCTATGGTATATGAGTTACAAATTCTGGTGCTGTATATTGTAGAGTGGAGGAAGGAAAAACATTTAAACAAATTTGAAATGTAAAATTATGAAAATAGAAAGTTTTCACATTAGATTAGAAAAATTTATGAAGAGAATCAATTTTTTAAAATACAGGCAAAGAATCGGCATCAGTATCGGTATCGGCTAAATCATGGAATTGCTTCATCACTATTTACTATCTATTTGTATTCAGCTTAAAAAATCTCGATATTGTGTGAAGAAATTTTCTTTTATTGAAATTGATCACTAGAGACTTGAAATTTTAATGAAAAATTTTGTTGTTGATGGCATTGTTGAAGAAAGAAATACACTCACCATAAGGAAAACAATTACTTTAAATATTGGTATTCAATTTATGAAACTAAATAAAATTATTTTATCATTTTAATGAGTAATAAAACAATTTACATCACTTTAGCTATGGTATATGAGTAAAAATTCTGGTGCTGTATATTGTGGAGTGAAGGAAGGGAAAACGTTTAAAAAATTTGAAATGAACAAATATCAAAATAGAAAGTTTTCACATTATGAAAGTTTATGAAGGAAATCGTTTTTTTTTAAATACAGGCAAAGACTCGGCATCGATATCTTTTAAATTATGGAATCGGTTCAACTCTATTTACTCTCTTTTTCTGTATTAAGCTTAAAACTCTAATCTCGATATTGTGTATGAAATTTTTTTTTTGTTTAAATTGATCATAGGGACTTCAAATTTTAATGAAAATTTTGTTGTTGTTGATATTGTTGAAGAAGAAAAACATTGAACATAAGAAAATTAATTACTTTAAATATTGGTATTCAATTTATGAAACTAAAATAAATTTTTTTTACTGAGTTATAAAACAATTTACATAACTTCAGCATGGTATATGAGTTACAAATTCTGGTGCTGTATATTGCAGAGTGAAAGGAGGAAAAACATTTTAATAAATTTGAAATGTAAAAATATGAAAATTTAAAGTTTTCACGTTAGATTAGGAAAATTTGATGAGGAATCGATTTTTTAAAATGCAGGCAAAGAATCGGCATCGGTATTGATAAATTATGGAATCGGTTCATCACTATTTACTAAGTATTTGCATATTAAGCTCAAAAAATCTAATCTCGATACTGTGTATGAAATTTTTTTTTATTCAAATTGATCACTAGTGACTTGAAATTTTAATGAAAATTTTGTTGTTTTTGAAAATGTTGAAGAAAGAAAATACATTCAATATAAGGAAAATATTTACTTTAAATATTGATATTCATTTAATTAAACTAAAATAAAATTATTTTATAATTTTACTTAGTAATAAAACAAATTACATCACTTTAGCTACGTTATATGAGTAACATATTCTGGTGCTGTATATTGTAGAGTGAAAGAAGGAAAAATATTTAAAGAAATTTGAAATGTAAAAATATGAAAAATGAAAGTTTTCACATTAGATTAGGAAAACTTATGAAGGGTATCGATTTTTTAATATACAGAAAAAGAATCGGCATCGGTATCGGCTAAATTATGGAATCCGTTCATCACTATTTACCATGTATTTGTGTATTTATCTTAAAAAATCTCGATATTGTGGACGAAATTTTCTTTTTATTCAAATTGATCACTAGGGACTTGAATTTTTAATGAAAATGTTGTTGTTGAAATTGTTGAAGAAAGAAAATACATTCAACATAAGGAAAAACAATTACTTTAATTATTGGTATTTAAATTATGAAACTAAATTAAAATTATTTTATCATTTTCCTGAGTAATAAAACAATTTACATCACTTTAGCAACGTCATATGAGTAACAAATTCTGGTGCTGTATATTAAAGAGTGAAAGAAGGAAAACATTTTAACAATTTAAAATGTAAAAATACAAAAATTGAGTTTTCACATTAGATTAGGAAAATTTATGAAGAGAATCGATTTTTTAAATACAGGCAAAGGATCGGCATCGGTATCGGTACCGGCTAAATTATGGAATTGGTTTATCACTATTTACTATCTCTTTGTGTATTAAGCTTAAAAAATCTCGATACTGTGAATGAAATTTTGTTTTTATTCAAATTGATCACTAGGGACTTGTGAAATTTTAATGAAAATTTTTGTTGTAGTTGGCGTCGTAGAAGAAAGAAAATACATTCACTATAAGGAAAAGTACTTACTTTAAATATTGGTATTCAATTAATAAACTAAAATAAAATTATTTTATCATTTTACTGAGTAATAAATCAATTTACATCACTTTAGCTAGGTTTTATGAGTAGCAAATTCTGGTGTGTATATTTTAGAATGAAGGAAGGAAAACATTTTAACAAATTTAAAAAGGAAAATATGAAAATTGGAAGTTTTCACATTAGATTAGAAAAATTTATGAAGGGAATCGATTTTTTAAAATACAGGCAAAGAATCGGCATCGGTATCCGCTAAATTGTGGAAGCGGTTCATCTCTATTTACTATCTATTAGTGTATTAAGCTTAAAAATCTAATCTCCATACAGTGTATGAAATTTTTTTTTATATTCAAATTTATCACTAGGGACTTGAAATTTTAATGAAATTTTTTGTTGTTGTTGACATTGTTGAAGAAAGAAAATACATTCAACATTAGGGAAAACAATTACTTTAAATATTGGTATTCACTTTATGAAACTAAAATAAAATTACTTTATCATTTTAATGAGTAATACTGTAAAACAATTTACATCACTTTAGCTACGTTATATGAGTATCAAATTCTGGTGCTGTATGTTGTGATGTGAGGGAAGGAAAATAATTTAACAATTTGAAATGTAAAAATATGAAAATTCAAAGTTTTCAAATTACATTAGGAAAACTTAGGAAGGGAGTTGATTTTTTAAAATACAGGCAAAGAATCGTCATCGGTATCGGATACATTATAGAATCGTTTCATCACTATTTACTATCTCTTTGTTATGAAGCTTCAAAAATCTCGATAGAGTGAATCAAGTTTTCTTTTTATTCAAATTCATCACTAGGGACTTGAAATTTTAATGAAAATTTTGTTGTTTTTGACATTGTTGAAGAAAGAAAATATATTCAACATAAGGAAAAACAATTACTTTAAAAATTCGTATTTAATTTATGAATCTAAATAAACTTATTTTATCATTTTACTGAGTAATAAAACAATTTACATCACTTCAGCTATGGTATATGAGTTACAAATTCTGGTGCTGTATATTGTAGAGTGGAGGAAGGAAAAACATTTAAACAAATTTGAAATGTAAAATTATGAAAATAGAAAGTTTTCACATTAGATTAGAAAATTTATGAAGAGAATCAATTTTTTAAAATAAAGGCAAAGAATCGGCATCAGTATCGGTATCGGCTAAATCATGGAATTGGTTCATCACTATTTACTATCTATTTGTGTATTCAGCTTAAAAAATCTCGATATTGTGTGAAGAAATTTTCTTTTTATTGAAATTGATCACTAGAGACTTGAAATTTTAATGAAAAATTTTGTTGTTGATGGCATTGTTGAAGAAAGAAAATACACTCACCATAAGGAAAAACAATTACTTTAATATTGGTATTCAATTTATGAAACTAAAATAAAATTATTTTATCATTTTAATGAGTAATAAAACAATTTACATCACTTTAGCTATGGTATATGAGTAAAAATTCTGGTGCTGTATATTGTGGAGTGAAGGAAGGAAAACGTTTAAACAAATTTGAAATGAACAACTATCAAAATAGAAAGTTTTCACATTATGAAAGTTTATGAAGGAAATCGTTTTTTTTAAATACAGGCAAAGACTCGGCATCGATATCTTTTAAATTATGGAATCGGTTCAACTCTATTTACTCTCTTTTTCTGTATTAAGCTTAAAACTCTAATCTCGATATTGTGTATGAAATTTTTTTTTTTGTTTAAATTGATCGTAGGGACTTCAAATTTTAATGAAAATTTTGTTGTTGTTGATATTGTGAAGAAGAAAATACATTGAACATAAGAAAATTAATTACTTTAAATATTGGTATTCAATTTATGAAACTAAAATAATTTTTTTTACTGAGTTATAAAACAATTTACATAACTTCAGCATGGTATATGAGTTACAAATTCTGGTGCTGTATATTGCAGAGTGAAAGGAGGAAAAACATTTTAATAAATTTGAAATGTAAAAATATGAAAATTTAAAGTTTCACGTTAGATTAGGAAAATTTATGAAGGGAATCGATTTTTTAAAATGCAGGCAAAGAATCGGCATCGGTATTGGATAAATTATGGAATCGGTTCATCACTATTTACTAAGTATTTGCCAAAGCTGGGCACAAACCGTTAATCCGTTAATCGTTAATTAACGAAGTTAACTTTTTCGTTAACGATTTAACTTTTAAGTTAACTTTGAAAATCATTATCGGACTAATTAACTTCCGTTACATTTAACTTCCGTTAACTCAAGTCCGTTAACCCAAAAAATTCATAAATAAACGTTTAAACGTTTCTATTATTTTCAGTGTTAGGTGCGCAATTAATCCGCCACTGTTAATAGTGATGAACGAATTTCCATTTCCGCAGTGCAAAATCAGGCGATATATTTGTTTCCGTCGCCACAATTTGTGTCTTACCAAATATGGTAGTTATTTATGGCATTGGTTTGAGCAAAACATGGTCGACTGTAAAATCAGGCGGAAAGATTTGCCATTTGAGTTGAATGTTTCAACTTCTTTCAAGAAATATCACGAGCATTTTAAGGCACTTTCAATAATATATATGTAACAATTACAACAATAACTACATTCGTTTCATTTGCAGTCTGTCTCTTGCGCAACATGTTTGTGCTAGTGAATATTTAAAAATAATCGTTGTCAAGTAGTCATGTATATTTATAATATGTCTGTGAGTACCTTATATAGTAGTCTCCTTGATACATTTCAAGAACCATAAAACTGATCAGGTAAGATTTCAATTCTCATGTCACTTTGATGACATAAATTAAGTCAATTGATGTCTTACAATGGGAGCGTTTTCACCTCATCTGGTTGGACAAGTATGACAACACCAAGGTCGCCAGGGTGAGGAAAAGCATGGAGGGTACAGTCGAGGAGGCCATGAAGCAGCAGTCCAACGAAGTGGGCAGCAACAGTGGAGGCAGCAACAACGAGGAGGAGGAAGAGGATGACTTCTTCAGTGCTGTCATCCATACAAAGAGAGCAGCAGAAGCCACAGGTCACTCAAGGGCAAGGCCCAGAACTTGGTCAAGACCTGGCTGGAGACCAACTCCAAGGACTTGCTGACAGATGCTGCCTTCTTGGGTGAGCAAGTGTTGGTGGACTTGTTCATCAAGTTCAACACAGCCATCCCCTCCAGTGCTGCAGTGGAGCGTTTGTTCTCTTGGGCAAGGACATCCTGAGGGCCAAGAGATCATCCCTGTCTGATGAAAACTTTGATATGCTAATTTTCATGAAGGGCAACATGCATCTCATGGACAAAATGGAGAACGAGAAGAAGAGGGAAAATTAAATTATATATATATTGTGTTTTTTCATTTTTTTTATAATAAAAGTTAACGTTAACGGTTTATCGGTAACTTCCGTTACATGTTTAACGAATTAACGGATTAACGGTTAACGAAGTTAACTTTTGGTTAACGGATTAGCGGTTAACGAAGTTAACTTTTGGTTAACGGTGCCCCACTGGTATTTGCATATTAAGCTCAAAAATCTAATCTCGATACTGTGTATGAAATTTTTTTTTATTCAAATTGATCACTAGTGACTTGAAATTTTAATGAAAATTTTGTTGTTTTTGAAAATGTTGAAGAAAGAAAATACATTCAATATAAGGAAAAATATTTACTTTAAATATTGGTATTCATTTAATTAAACTAAAATAAATTATTTTATAATTTTACTTAGTAATAAAACAATTACATCACTTTAGCTACGTTATATGAGTAACATATTCTGGTGCTGTATATTGTAGAGTGACAGAAGGAAAAATATTTAAAGAAATTTGAAATGTAAAAATATGAAAAATGAAAGTTTTCACATTAGATTAGGAAAACTTATGAAGGGTATCGATTTTTTAATATACAGAAAAAGAATCGGCATCGGTATCGGCTAAATTATGGAATCCGTTCATCACTATTTACCATGTATTTGTGTATTTATATTAAAAAATCTCGATATTGTGGACGAAATTTTTTTTTATTCAAATTGATCACTAGGGACTTGAATTTTTAATGAAAATGTTGTTGTTGAAATTGTTGAAGAAAGAAAATACATTCAACATAAGGAAAAACAATTACTTTAATTATTGTATTTAAATTATGAAACTAAATTAAAATTATTTTATCATTTTCCTGAGTAATAAAACAATTTACATCACTTTAGCAACGTCATATGAGTAACAAATTCTGGTGCTGTATATTAAAGAGTGAAAGAAGGAAAAACATTTTAACAAATTTAAAATGTAAAAATACAAAAATTGAGTTTTCACATTAGATTAGGAAAATTTATGAAGAGAATCGATTTTTTAAATACAGGCAAAGGATCGGCATCGGTATCGGTACCGGCTAAATTATGGAATTGGTTTATCACTATTTACTATCTCTTTGTGTATTAAGCTTAAAAAATCTCGATACTGTGAATGAATTTTGTTTTTATTCAAATTGATCACTAGGGACTTGTGAAATTTTAATGAAAATTTTTGTTGTAGTTGGCGTCGTAGAAGAAAGAAAATACATTCACTATAAGGAAAAGTACTTACTTTAAATATTGGTATTCAATTAATAAAACTAAAATAAAATTATTTTATCATTTTACTGAGTAATAAATCAATTTACATCACTTTCGCTAGGTTCTATGAGTAGCAAATTCTGGTGGTGTATATTTTAGAATGAAGGAAGGAAAAACATTTTAACAAATTTAAAAAGGAAAAATATGAAATTGGAAGTTTTCACATTAGATTAGAAAAATTTATGAAGGAATCGATTTTTTAAAATACAGGCAAAGAATCGGCATCGGTATCCGCTAAATTGTGGAAGCGGTTCATCTCTATTTACTATCTATTAGTGTATTAAGCTTAAAAAATCTAATCTCCATACAGTGTATGAAATTTTTTTTTATATTCAAATTTCACTAGGGACTTGAAATTTTAATGAAATTTTTTGTTGTTGTTGACATTGTTGAAGAAAGAAAATACATTCAACATTAGGGAAAACAATTACTTTAAATATTGGTATTCACTTTATGAAACTAAAAAAAATTACTTTATCATTTTAATGAGTAATAAAACAATTTACATCACTTTAGCTACGTTATATGAGTATCAAATTCTGGTGCTGTATGTTGTGATGTGAGGAAGGAAATAATTTAACAAATTTGAAATGTAAAAATATGAAATTCAAAGTTTTCAAATTACATTAGGAAAACGTAGGAAGGGAGTTGATTTTTTAAAATACAGGCAAAGATCGTTTCATCACTATTTACTATCTCTTTGTTATGAAGCTTCAAAATCTCGATAGAGTGAATCAAGTTTTCTTTTTATTCAATTCATCACTAGGGACTTGAAATTTTAATGAAATTTTGTTGTTTTTTGACATTGTTGAAGAAAGAAAATATATTCAACATAAGGAAAAACAATTACTTTAAAAATTCGTATTTAATTTATGAATCTAAAATAAACTTATTTTATCATTTTACTGAGTAATAAACAATTTACATCACACTTCAGCTATGGTATATGAGTTACAAATTCTGGTGCTGTATATTGTAGAGTGGAGGAAGGAAAAAATTTAAACAAATTTTGAAATGTAAAATTATGAAAATGAAAGTTTTTCACATTAGATTAGAAAAATTTATGAAGAGAATCAATTTTTTAAAATAAGGCAAAGAATCGGCATCAGTATCGTATCGGCTAAATCATGGAATTGCTTCATCACTATTTACTATCTATTTGTGTATTCAGCTTAAAAATCTCGATATTGTGTGAAGAAATTTTCTTTTTTTGAAATTGATCACTAAGACTTGAAATTTTAATGAAAAATTTTTGTTGTTGATGGCATTGTTGAAGAAAGAAAATACACTCACCATAAGGAAAACAATTACTTTAAATATTGGTATTCAATTTATGAAACTAAAATAAAATTATTTTATCATTTTAATGAGTAATAAAACAATTTACATCACTTTAGCTATGGTATATGAGTAAAAATTCTGGTGCTGTATATTGTGGAGTGAAGGAAGGGAAACGTTTAAACAATTTGAAATGAACAAATATCAAATAGAAAGTTTTCACATTATGAAAGTTTATGAAGGAAATCGTTTTTTTTAAATACAGGCAAAGACTCGGCATCGATATCTTTAAATTATGGAATCGGTTCAACTCTATTTACTCTCTTTTTCTGTATTAAGCTTAAAAACTCTAATCTCGATATTGTGTATGAAATTTTTTTTTTGTTTAAATTGATC